>CM053030.1:69481251-69892699 GCA_028564925.1 Lithobates sylvaticus
GAAAGATTTCCCGTCAACCCGGTCCGATCACACCAAATCCGAGCGTGTGTACGCTTGTCCGACGGACAAAGTGCTACGCATGCTCAGAAGAAATTCTGTGACGGAAGCGCTCGGTCAGGTAAAACTACCTTTCCTAATCGACACAGCACATTCGTCACGCTGCAATGTTAAAATGTCTTTAATGCAGCGCATTCTCTTTTTCTTTACAATGCAACAAGAATGACATGTTTTAGCTGCTCCTATTCACCCGCACTTCTCACAAACTTACTTCTTTATTACTTTGCAGCATTTATACACTACATGTTTATTTTTACTCTGAACGGAAAAGAATCTTTGTTATTTTTTTACCATGATTTGTCTTTTTTTTTTTTTTTTTTTGGGGAATACATATTTGAATGTTTTTTTTTTTTTTTTTTTTGGAGGGGGGTTGTGTGTCTCAAATTACCAAAAACACATTATTTACATTTGTATTTCTTGCTTAAATTTACTAGGAGGTTGTTTGTTGTTGTTGCCCCTTGTTAATTCTACTTTAGGATTAGTGAAATGTACCAGCCTACTCAAAGAAAAACTGTCATTGTAGCAAAGTAAAACACAATAGTCAATGATTATTTCAAATCAAAAATACCTTTATTTAGGTCACACCAACAAACCAAAGAGGAACGCAGCCATGGTGAAACTTGGGGAATTTGCAAAGTCTTGGCCCCCCACGGCAACCATCATTGTCCAAGCGTAGAAAATTGGGGGCCTGAGGAGTACGTATATTAAGGGGAGTGCAATCTGGTCGTGAAGTCCAAAGTATCCGGAACTGCAGCAGATGCCATCTAGGTCCCCAGGCTCTGGTACTACAAGAGGCTCCATCTTCTCTCACACCAGACTGATTGCAGGTCGTCACTCTCAGGTCTTCCTTCCACGCTTCCTTCCACGCTGTGGCTGTTGTGCTGGTGGGGTGGCAGAAGGAGGAGGAGGCGGAGCATGGTAACTATGGCAAACATGTGTGCCTGGGGTCATCTCCCCAGCCCTACCCTTATTTAGGACATGGAGGATGAGCCCCTCACACATGTTGCGTTGCCCCACCTCCATACCCATCATTTTTGTGACAACCACCGAGCCAAAGGTCTCCTCGTCGGCGGGTGTGGCATGTAGGGAGTCTGAAGCCTCTCTGATCATCCGGAGCGCTGACTGTGCCGCATAACCCCCCCTTCTCGCCCTTTTGTATGGAGGGCGGAGGGGAGGGGTTTGGGTGTCAGTCAGGCTCCGAGGCCTAGCCCCCTCTTGGCTGCCACTACCCAGCTGGTGGCTGCCACTAACCCCTGCCTCCTCCTGACTGCCACCTTCCACAGCCACCTCCTGGCTGAGGTCTTCCTGTGTAGGAAAAAGGGACATAGTTTCAGTTATTTGTTCATCAAACACACACAATTCTCATCTAGTGACTGGTGCAAAATGTTTACAAATAGAAAACCATACAATTCTCAGCCCAGCAGTTTAGATTCTGGCCCCAAATGTCTCCCACACCACTGTCTGTTGATATGTCAAACACGTTAGGAACTAAGCAATTGGCGATCCTGAATTAAGTGAACATCATTCATTATTCCCATAAATGGTAACAAAACTACTATACCTGGAACAAGCTGGGCTCCTCCACCTCTTCCAGACTGGAAGGCCCAGGTTGCTCCTCGGAAGCCTCATCAGGGGTGGGCTGTGCGCAAGGAAGCGTGGAAGGAGGAGTTGAGGTTGGCTCCGTGACATCAGCCTGGTCCTTCAGAAAATGGAGACTCTGATAGTACCAGAGCTTGGGGACATAGACCTCATCTGCTGAAGTTGCAGTTTCCTCAGACTTCACGACCTTCTTCCTCTCCCTGATATACGCACTCCTCAGGCTGCCAATTTTCTTTCTAATATTATCAACAGTTGCCGTGGGGAACCTTGGCTTGACAAATTCCACAAGTTCCTCCAGGGCTGCGTGCCTCTTTGGTTTGTTGGTGTAATGTGGGTGTATACCCTGCCACAATATGGGAAAATCCCTGTATTTGGCAATGAAGAGGGGGAGAAAACTCATGTCGTTGAATCCCTTCATATCAATCTCTGCAAGACACAACAACACACCAAACCCTATAAATTATGTCAGGCTAAACTCTCCTAATCTTCTCCATAAAGAAGCCTCAAGTTCAAATCAGTCTAGGCTAGTTATGTACCAACGTTAAATTGTACCTTCGTTTGTAGCGATCGTCTCGTGTGAGTTTTCTCTCCCCTCGTCTCCCAGATCGTGGCTACGACACAGGCGTGTGACGTTTTATATACACTGCGCATGCTTCAAACTCCGCCCGCCCCTGACGATCTTTCTCGTCTATTCCCCACCCCTTCTCTTTACGGCGTAGTGGGGAGAGCACATGGCGGGGACACAGCAGGTGCGCCACAAATATCCCACCAACGAGGAGGAGGACGAGGAAAGTCCGGAGGCAGAAACGTCCCGATCCCGGAACCTGAAATTCAAGGCCTCCAATATGTCATTTGGAGAAATGTTGGAGATGGTGGACATATTAAAGAGGAGCGACTATGATGGGAAGTATGGGCCTTACCTCAACCCCAATGTCCGCAAGGCCAAGATCATGTCTAAAGTTGTGAGAAGGCTGTACAATAATTTTGGGGTACAACGATCCAAGGAGCAACTCAGGAAACGCTGGTCAGACCTGAAACTGAGGGAGGCCGATCAGTACAGAAAGATCAAGAGAATTCTTCAAAAAAGTAAGTAGTTGTGTTTTGTGTTTGATTTCTTGCTTGCATACTGCTCCATTGTGTTTTGATTTTTACCAAGTTGTACATTCCAAAATGGCCACTTTCAGGTTCGTCTGTGCATTCGATCGTACTCAGCCTCGATCTTTCTGCCACTGTCATGGTCGTGTGTGTGTGCATTCGATCGTACGCAACCTCGATCGTTCGGCCACTTATAATACGATGTTTGGTGTTTTTTTGGGGAAAGGAAGTTTGTTCTCACTAGAAATGTCATCAAGAATGTAAAGCCAATTTATTCAATGTAAAGGAGAGGTCACTCAGTAGCTGTTTACCCATCTGGACTCTAGAGCACTAGTGCTGGGACACCCAAACCCCCTTTTTATTATGCTTTTCCACACATGTGCTCCAGTGGATACTAGAGGGGGGTCTCCATCACACAAACTTCTACCAAAAAGCTAGTCAGTTTAGCACCTTTACAAAGTGACTTCATTCATGTAGTTGACATTTGTAACTGGCCAAACTAAAATAGTGTCCGTCACTTTCAAGCAATGTTTGTCATTTCCTATTTCTGCCCTCAATAGCTTGTGTTGCTAAATCTTCCTTTTGGACATTCTCATAGGGGAGCGAAAACTTGGGCCGTCTGAGGAAACCCCCAAACCAACACCTACCAAAAAAGGGGAAAGAGCAGAAGCAGAGGAGGAGGAGGAGGAGGAAGGAGAGATCATCGAACTTGGAGAAATTGTCACCACAACAGGTGAGTGTGGGAGAACACAGCTACTGGTAAGCTAATCCATGTATGGCTGCCTCATTTCCAACACCCGATTTTTGTTTGTTTGTGGTTTTTAGGTGACGTGGATGTTGTGGAAGAAAAATCGCACTTTACCACAGAGAGTGCCCACGTACTCATCGGAGAGATAATGGTCTGCAATAGAGATCTAGATTACATAAAGCAAAACATCAATGATGTTCAACAAAAATTGAAGAACATCATTGATATTTTAGGAAAAATATGAAAACGCACCAAGTAATTAACACACATTTGTGCCAGCTTCAGAACACATTTGCAACCTAAAAACTGTCTGAAATTTGGAACATGCACACATTGTGTCCACATGTGCTAGCTCCCACCATGGTGGATGAATGGCAACGTTTTTTTGGGGGTGCAAACACTTTACGAACTACGAAAGTGGTTGTGGTGAAGGGGTTGCACCCCCAAAAAACGTCCATTCATCCCCATGATGGAAAATGGCACTTTTGAAGCTTCTAGGCATGTGTTTTACCATCTAATGACCATTTTCAGTCCCAAATTGTGTGCATGTTCCAAATTTCCACTTTTCGGGGGTGACCCCCCCCATGTGATGAAGGCAAGATCAAACACACTTTGAACATATAGTCATGTCTGATCTTGTCTTCACTTTACAAAGTTGAACTTTCCAAGTTCCTAGGTTCTGTTTTGCTCCATGCCTGGTTTTACCAATTGCGGAATGTTTGTAAACAATGTTGTAAATAACCAAGATGTTGTCAGTTTTGGCGTGAAGATTGTAAACGCACTTGGGAATGTTTTCCTAGTAAACTTTTATTTTTCTAAATGTGTGGCTTCCTTATTTAAAAAACACAATGCATTATGTATGTAAAATGAAAAGGATATGGGGGGCAATGGGTGTTATTTACTAAAGGCAAATCCACTTTGCACTCCAATTTTCTTTCCCGGGGAACTTTTTCAATGCACTTGTAGAGCATAGCGGATTTGACTTATGTAAATGACACCCACAGTGCTTTGTACGAAAACACGGAGCACAGCATTTTGGAGAATACACACATGTCAGACCTGGTGATGAAAAGGAGTATTTTGGGTGTCAGTTATGCAGTACAAACCTTCTCTAGACCAAAGATTAGGTAGCAAACACACAACATGAGAATAATCTTTTTGGGAAGAAGAGACTGTTACCTCCTTTTGCCCAGAAAGTGCATTCCCACTGTCGAAGGCAAAGGGAAAAAATGTCAAAGTAAAATAAGCTAAAAAGAAGACTGAAATGACATGAAATCATAGGTTGGTTAAAATATCAGATTTATTAAAAAATGCCTCTCACACATCGTCAGGCAGAGCAATGGCCCCCCTACCCACAAAGTACTGCATATATTGGTCCCGGACCACACGGGCATTTAGAGGGGGCAAGCCTGGACGTGCCACTCGAAGGGCTGTGAGTTCGGCATTTGGAGGGCCCTCCACATCTGGGCCAACGGGCACCACATAGTTCCTGTTATGTCTTTTGAGGAAGTTGTGCAATATGCAACAGGCAAGAACTATGTGGTTCAGTTTGTATTCCGCCAAGTTAAATGCCGTCAGGAACAGGCGGAAGCGGCTGGCCAGGATGCCAAAAGCGTTCTCCACAACTCTTCTGGCTCTGGACAGCCTGTAGTTGAAGACCCTCTGGTCCGGGGTGAGGGTCCTCATCGGGAACGGCCTCATCACATGGGGAGTCAACGCAAACGCTTCATCTGCGACAAAGACGAAGGGGAGTCCTTCGGCATTCTCCTCTGGAGGTGGCAAGCACAGACTGCCACTTTGGAGACGCCAGTAGAACTCCGTGTGCGTAATGGCCCCACCATCCGATATCCGGCCGTTCATCCCCACGTCCACATACATAAACTCGTATGTTGCCGACACCACCGCCAACATCACTACACTATTAAACCCTTTATAATTATAATAGTAGGACCCCGAGTTGGGCGGTGGGACGATGCGGACGTGTTTCCCATCAATTGCCCCTCCGCAGTTAGGAAAGTCCCAACGGCTGGCAAAGTGGGAGGCCACAGTCTGCCATTCCTGTGGCGTGGAAGGGAACTGTGGAGTGAAACAAGAAAAAAAAAAATAGTCACTTTGCACCTAAACATTGCAAGCAGATTAGACAATCAACATCTTGGAACAAGAGCATTGTCTAAAATTGGAGGCTGGAAAGTATTTGCACAGAAAAGTAGAGGCTCCCCTTCACAGATTACTCACCCCCCCATCAATCCCCCCACTTCTGATGGGCCATTGGCAATAACTAGGGGTTTTGGGGGGGGGGGGTGGTGGACAGCTAACCCTCTGCACTTCATTGATTGGCAAATGGCTCAATAATGTGGGCTAGTTTGGCCAGACCCTCTGTACTTAACACTATTGGCAGGCCACAGGAAAGATCAAATAACATTTCAACCCCCCCCCCCCCAAAAAAGGCAGGCACAGTGTGACATTATTAAATTACCAAGCAAGCTAATAGGAGGGAAAGAAGACAAAAAAATAGGAAATGGAATGTATGGAGGCAGTCCCTTGCACTACATGCTTTGCTGAATTCATCCCTAAAGATGCGCACTATAAAGAGGTAGGTATATAGTGTGTATGGACCTTGGGAAAGCCAGCAGATAAAGGATTGGTACCATCTGACAGAGCAGTTGGGGGAGGGGGTTCCTAATGAGTTTGCCCCCCCCCCCCCCCACCAAAAGAACAAAAAAAGGGGGCTCTACATGAAGTAAACCACACAGCAAACATTTGTGCATATTTTAGGGGGTGTTTTGGGGCAAACAATACTATGCAGCAGACAAAAGACATTGCTTAAGTGACTAGGCCATAGGTGTCTATTGGGGCAGAAGAGCATGCTGGTGAGGTAAGTGAAGGGAAAAATGCATGAAGGAGAAAAGGGGCACAGCATATTAGAACATATTGCAATCATGGTAATTAGGGAAGGAGGTCAAAAATACAAGTCATTAGCAAACAGAGCATACATAGAAGGGAATAGTAAAGTAGAAATGTTACCTTAATATAGTCCTCCTGCAGGACCTGAATGATGGCAGAACAGGTCTCTGGAATAATGATTCCCAGGGCCTGGGGAGAGATACCTGAAGAGAACTTCAAATCCTGAAGACTTCTCCCTGTCGCCAAGTACCTCAACGTGGCAACAAGCCTCTGCTCCGGAGTAATGGCTTGTCTCATGCAGGTATCCTGCCGGCTGATAAAGGGGGTCAGCAAAGCCATAAGACGGTGAAAATCGGGGTCCGTCATCCTGAGAAAGTTCCTGAAATCATCAGGATTATTCTCCCGGATCTCACGAAGCAAAGGCATGTGCGAGAACTGGTCACGCTGAAGCAACCAATTCTTGGTCCACATACTCCTCGTCACTCTGTTCATGGACGGGTCTTGGGTCAAAGCTAAAAGCCCGACACCAATTCCGCGTACAGCACGAACTCGGCGACGAGTACGCACGGGAAACATCGCTCAGAAGGTCACAAAAGGTCGGCTGGTCAGAACGGACAAACAGAAAGCACCGATAAACAGCAAGGCCTGAAAGAACGAAGTGAATAGCAGCAACGAGCAGACAATAAGCAGTGCAAATCAAAGCGTCCTATATCAAGATATAGGCCGCAATGACCAACAAATGCGAACTGACTACACGCACTAATAAACAGATACGCACGACAAGCACAAACTGAAGAGCAGTAACGATCTGAGTCAGAAAACTGAGAAGCGCGAATCTTAAGTCACCAAACTTCCACTAACTCTCGATAAACACGGGATCAGCAGAAGGAGCCCAACGGGTGCCTGACGTGGTGCTGAACTTCCCTTTTGTAATCTCGTGGACGACGACTTACGTCACGACGTTCTTCCGGACCGGATATTCCGACAACGTAGTCCGACCGTGTGTACGCAACGCCAACATCGGACAAAGTACGTCGGACAAAGTCCGACTGACCTGGTCCGCGGATTGTCCGAGCGTGTGTATGGGGCTTTAGTGAAAATGTTTAAATTGGGCCCAAAGTGTCAATATTTTGTGTGGCCACCATTATTTTCCAGCGCTGCCTTAACCCTTTTGGGCATGGAGTTCACCAGAGCTTTACAGTTTGATACAGGAGTGCTCTTCCACTCCTCCATGACAAAATTACGGAGCTGGTGGATGTTAGAGACCTTGCGCTCCTCCACCTTCCATTTGAGGATCCCCAACAGATGTTCAATAGGGTTTAGGTCTGGAGACATGCTTGGCCAGTCCATCACCTTTTCCCTCAGCTTCTTTAGCAAGGCAGTGGTCGTCTTGGAGGTGTGTTTGGGGTCGTTAACATGTTGGAATACTGCCCTGCGGCCCAGTCTCTGAAGGGAAGGAATCATGCTCTGCTTCAGTATGTCACAGTACATGTTGACATTCATGGTTCCTTCAATGAACTGTAGCTCCCCAGTGCCGGCAGCACTCATGCAGCCCCAGACCATGACATTCCCACCACCATGCTTGACTGTATTTAAGACACACTTGTCTTTGTACTCCTCACCTGGTTGCCTCCACACACGCTTGACACCATCTGAACCAAATAAGTTTATCTTGGTCTCATCAGACCACAGGACATGGTTCCAGTAATCCATGTCCTTAGTCTGCTTGTCTTCAGCAAACTGTTTGCAGGCTTTCTTGTGCATCATCTTTAGAAGAGGCTTCCTTCTGGGATGACAGCCATGCAGACCAATTTGTTGTAGTGTGCCGCGTATGGTCTGAGCACTGACAGGCTGATTCCCCCCCTACCCCTTCAACCTGTGCAGCAATGCTGGCAGCACTCATACGTCTATTTTCCAAAGAAAACCTCTGGATATGACACTGAGCACGTGCACTCAACTTCTTTGGTCGACCATGGCGAGGCCTGTTCTGAGTGGAAACTGTCCTGTTAAACCGCTGTATGGTCTTGGCCACCATGCTGCAGCTCAGTTTCAGGGTCTTGGCAATTTTCTTATGACATAAAAATGCCATAAATCTTTCCCATATTTTGTAGACGCTATAACTTTTGCGCAAACAAATCAATATATGCTTATTGCTTTTTTTTTTTTACCAAAAATATGTAGAACAATATATATTGGCCTAAACTGATGAATACATTTATTTTAATATATTTTTTTTGGATATGTATTATAGCAGAACGTAAACAAATGTTTTTTATTTTAATTTTGCTTTTTTTTGTTTATAGCGCAAAAAATGTAAACCGCAGAGGTGATCAATTACCACCAAAAGAAAGCTCTATTTGTGGGAAAAAAGGAAGTAAATTTTGTTTGGGTACAACGTCGCATGACCGCGCAATTGTCAGTTAAAGTGACGCAGTGCTGTATTACAAAAAATGGCCTGGTCATTAAGGGGGCAAATCCTTTCGGGGATGAAATGGTTAAAGAAATTGTTAATTAGTTAACCAGTATAGGCTGGTGAAATGTATACAGGGAGTGCTTGGCTTTTTTTCTTAAGATTCCCAGCATGCTTGGCAGAAGGGGCTAATTCCATTGCGGAGAGCAGGCAAGTATGACGTGTCCATCATTATAAAAAAATATTAAAATTACATGTTTACAATCACTTTAAAGCAGAAGCTGCTTTGCTGGTGATACTGATGGAGTTATTGCAAACAAATTTTCAAAGGCTTTTTTTTCTAGTGCTATCAAGAATAATATTATTATGCTCTTTTTTTTAAAATTACCATTATCCTGTAGTTTTTAAGATCAAAGATACAACTATGTTGGTGTCCCTTGTAATTTTTACATTGTATTTTTTTTAAATGTAACTGCCTACTCCCAAACTATCATTTGAAGTAAAACACATAGCCAAGTATTATTCTACACAATTTTTTTATTGTGCATTAAAAAAAGAAAACAAATAAAATTAGACATGATATCTGCCAATAGAACATTATTATTCAACCAAAAAATAAAATAAAAGCTTCATAACTGCGTCCTGCTACCTTAATATAGGGGGTCAACAATGCCAAGAGTTGGTGAAAACAGGGGTCCGTCATCCGGAGATAATTCTGAAAATCATCTGGATTATTTTCCTGGAGCTCCCGCAGCAAAGGCATATGACATAATTGGTCACGATTAATAAAGCAACCATTTTTTGTTCCAAGACCTCCTCCTCCTGTTCCTGGACTGGACTTGGGTCAAAGCAATAACTCCAAGGTCAATAATAAATAACACGTTATCTCCTCCGATTCCACAACATGTCTGGTTGATGAACGGCCGTTCAGAAACAAACTAAAAAGCATGAAAAGAAAAGCGTGAACTGAAAAGCGCTAAATGAAAGGCGTGAATCAACACTCACCAAACTTCTACTAACACGAAATTAGCAGACGAAGCCCAAAGGGTGAAAAAACACGTAGTATCTCACTACGTTTGTGTTTGTTGGCCGACAATTCCTTGCCGTTTTGTATCCAAGACAAAATTCAGGCACACCCCTTCGGACAAAAACCAGAGGTTTTGTCTGCAGAAAATCCTATCGTGTGTACGAGGCTTTAGATAGCATCTAGGAAGATGGGACAAGGTAATACAGGCAATGAAAGTGAGACTTCTTATTTATTTAGGGCTCTGTAGAATGTTCATCATACTTAGCCATGCACAGAAGTGATCTAATCCATCCATATAAATAAACAGCAGGTTGGATTTATTCTAGTTCTTGCTGCAGCCCCAAAATAAGATTGTATTTGGGTAACAAAATCCACGAGAGCAGAAGCTAAGTAGGCATTATGTGGTAGCATACATTTAGGTCTACATGGTAAAATTTTAAGGATTACGATTTCTTTACAAATAGACATGCTAGTATAGTAAAGCAACCATTCTGCTATGTAAATGCTTTAAAATTCAATCTCAGGTTTTTGCACAAATACGTGAACATTTGCCTACATATATATTTGGAAGTGGGATCAGTAGCTCATTTATACAAAGATAAGACTTATTTATGTAAACTTGCTTTCGAATTCAATAAAAACCTTTGATTGCGAAAAAAAAAAAAAAAAAAAAAAAAAACGTATTTAGGCTTACAGCAGGCCATTTATTTGCTGTACTTTCAGCACCACGGACAGTGTACGACTTTCTGATTGACCGTATCTGTCTTTATATGAAATGACAAAACACCTGCTTTCCATGAAGTGACTCTGCAGACAGCATGGAATAAATAGGTCATTTCTGTAAGCCTTGGTTTTATTTGATAGATTCCTAGCAGCACAGCTTACACCGGTAAGCCATCTGCTATATAAGCACCACTCTGCTCCCCTGGATTCCCAGTGAAGAGGGGCTACACTGCTGCTTCACATCTGCCTCTATTTCCAAGGTGAAAGCACCGGCATTTGCTGGCTGATGGAGCAGCAGCTGAAACGTATAGATTTTCCATTGCTAGCATCCGCAGGGCTCCTGCCTGATTCACAAGACATTAGTACCTCTCCTCCTGAGGAATGCATATGCTGTACTCTTATAAAAGAAACAGTGCACTAATAAAAAATGTACGTAAATGTTCTTGAATAGAAATGCTTTATTATGAGAGCATGCGTATAATTGTTACTTGTTCTGTTGTAATAGCACAAAAGCAGGTGGGTACCTTGTGTCCATGCCTCAGTCTCCTACTAGTTATGACAGTAAAAATGCATTATGAGTTGTTAAAATGCAATTCCAAGCAACCAATAAAATCTGTTAGTGAACATTTAATGCTTTTCAGGAAGCCAAAGTTTGAAAGTCTGCTTTACCTCTAAACCATTTTTAAAGTGCCTCTGAGTTAGACTAATGCCGCGTACACACGGTCGGAATTTTCGTCGGAAAAAGCCCTGATGGTTTTTCCCGTCGGAATTCCGACGGAATTTCGCTCAAACTGCCTTGCCTACACACGGTCACACCAAATTCCGATGGTCAATAACACCACGCCTTAAACGTTCGACTGCACTATAAAAGGGAAGTTTAATGCTTCTGAGCATGCGTCAAATAGTTTCCGAGCATGCGTTGGAATTTTGCGTGTCGGAATTGCATACACACGATCGGAAAATCCGATCCGAAAATTAAGAACAGGTTCTCAAGCCAAAGTCCGTCGGAAATTCCGACAGAAAAAGACCGATGGGCATACACACGGTCGGAAGATCTGATGGAAAGCTCCCATCGGACTGTTTCCATCGGAAATTCCGACCATGTGTACGTGGCATTAGAAGGATTTTAGCATTGTTTACATACACTCACCAGCCACTTTATTAGGTACACTTTGCTAGTTCTGGCATAGATTCAACAAGGTGTTGGAAATATTCCTCAGAGATTTTGGTCCATAGTGACATAAGGGCATCACACAGTTGCTGCAGATTTGTCCGCTGCACATCCATTAAGCAAACCTCGTGTTCCACCACATACTAATGGTGCTCTATTGGATTGGGATCTGATGAATATAGAGGCCATTGGAGTACAGTGACCTCATTGTCATGTTCAAGAAACCAGTTTGAGATGATTTAAACTTCATAACATGGTGCATTATCCTGCTGGAAGGAGCCATCAGAAGATGGGTACACTGTAGTCATAAAGGGATGGACATGGTCAGCAACAATACTCAGGAAGACCGTGGCATTTAAACAATGCTCAAATGGTACTAAGGGGCCCAAAGTGTGCCAAGAAATTATCCCCGCACCATTACACCTCCACCACCAGCCTGAACCATACAAGGCAGGATGGAGCCATGCTTTCATGTTTACGCCAAATTCTGACAATACAATCTGAATGTCACAGCTGAAATCGAGACTCATCAGACCAGGCAACATTTTTCCAATCTTATATTGTCTAATTTTGGTGAGCCTGTGCGAATTGTAGCCTCAATTTCCTGTTCTTAGCTTACAGGAGTGGCACCCGGTGTGGTCTTCTGCTGCTGTAGCCCATTAGCTTCAAGATTCAGTGTTGTGCATTCAGAGATGGTACTCTGCATACCTTGGCTGTAACTAGTGGTTATTTGAGTTACTGTTTCCTTTCTATCATGTTGAACCAGTCTTGCCCATTCTCCTCTGACCTCTGACATCAACAAGGCATTATCGTCCACACAACTGGATATTTTCTCTTTTTCGGACAATTCTCTGTAAACCCTAGAGATTGTGCATGAAAATCCCAGTAGATCGGAAGTTTTTGAAAAACTCAGACCAGCCTGTCTGGCACCAATAACCATGCCACATTCAAAGTCACTTAAATCCCCTTTCTTCCCCATTCAGATGCTCAGTTTGTACCTAACAAATTGGCCAGTGAGTGTGTGTGTGTGTGTGTATATATATATATATATATATATATATATATATATATATACACAGAAACTATGGACAACAATAGTAAACATAATATAAGAACACTTGCCTAAAAATCCCCTCTCCTGGTCTGGATCAACAACAACTCTCTCATCCCTCTCTTTGTCTTTTCTTCTGGGGTTACCAACCCAGAGACAGGACGTGCTATACACATCAACTCTTGCCTAACATTCACATGGGAACACTTGCCTAATAATCCCTTATTCTGGTCTGGATTAACAACAGCTCCTCCATGGACATAACATGTGGTCTCAGACTCTCTCTCTCTCCTTCTCTCCACCACCTTATTCTGGGGTTTTTAACCCAGCAACCCAGAGACAGATAGCACACCCTGAATTCCTGACAAAGCCTTTGTCAGCGTGATAGAACGTGAAAGTAAAGCTCTTTAATGGACCCACTCAAAGCAGGAAAACCAGACAAGAGTTATAACTCTTCCCATTTTATCCACAACTAGGAAAAAAATATTTTTGTTTGAAATACACTTCGAGCATTTGAGGACCGGCATGTTAAACCCACCTATCCTGTCCAGTTTTTTCATCTTTCGGTGCTGTGTTACTTTGACAATTACTTGGTCTTGCAACACTTACTGCACTGACCATGCAGAGTTGTTTTGCTCGCATGTCGCTCATTATCTATTTATTCTCACCCTGGCTGACCCTGTTGGATTGGGTCTAGACAAACAAAACAAATGTATCGAATTCTGCTGAGTTCTAAGTACATATTTAGAGACTTTAATTTGATTATGTTTCAGCTGGAGTAATAGCTTCCTATCTGTAATAATGCTGTCTTGTTTTGTATGACTTGGATATAAACCAATGAGTGGCTGTTCTATACAATTGATTTGATTCTAATAACTCCATAAGATATAATTTCAGCACAGCCATTTTGAGCTTTAGTTGATATGCTGTGTAGTTATTGTATACTAGATTAGACACACGCCTCAAGACTGTTAGATGGCCGCTGTGTCCTATATACCTATTTGTCCTTAAATTTATATTATTTGTGGCGAATTGTGTGATTACTTTTGGGTTAAGGTACTGGGGTACAGCCATAAGAATAAAAGCATTTTTTTGTTATATAAATACATATAAGGTTATTTTTTATTGATTTATTGGAAAAGGAAATTCTGAGACAGCGCTGGTTGTTGTACAGTTAAAACATAATGCTCTTAACAAAGATGTACTAAGGAGGTATTAAAAACATAAGAACATATACAATTCACTTAAAGTCTATACATCCATATAAAGGTGATATAGTGGCAGATCCTCGATGAAAGTAAAAAGCAGAGGGCCCAGCTAAACGCAGTATCTAAAAATTTTTACTAAAAAATCACAAATGGCAACTAGCTTGATGTGTGGTAAATAAGGCATATTATCCACCCAAATGTGGTATAATGTAATGAGCCCTGCAATGTGCTTCCAGAGAAGAACGGTGCAGTTGCTACTGTCAACTGCTGTAAAGAACTTCAAAAACCGAAACCGAAAGTACTGGAACCACCGTAGAGAGCATGGGCTTGACCTAACCAGTGTTAATTTTGATGTCAAATTTTGATTTAGTTTTAGTCATAGTCTTTTGACTAAAGTGCCATTTTAGTTTTAGTTGTATTTTAGTCATCTGAGTTGTTTTAGTTTTAGTCGTACTTTAGTTGATTAAAATCTCCAGTACATGTTAGTCAACTAAAATCAGATGTATTTCCCTAGAATTTTCAAACTCATTATATACTCCTGGAGCAGGGGTTACCAACCTCCTAGCCATGGACCAGTGCAAGTCCGCAGCCTGTTGATGACCAGGCCACACCAGTGGGAGATAAGTGGCGACCATGGTCTGCACAGGACTATCACAGACTGTGGTCGCCACTCACCACCTGCTGTGCGACCATGCCCGTGTGTCCTCTCCTGGCTTTTCCGCCCGTCTGGGTGATGATGTCCTATCAGCACGGCAGGGGGCAGGAGGAGCTGAAGATCGGAATGGAGAGCTCCTTCAGCCCACTGCCCTGCTGATAGGATGACATTGTTGGGTGGGTGGGTGAGCCAGGAGAGGACACACGGACTGAGCACAGCTTCTGTCCTGCCAAAGGTAGGAGTCATAAGCAGGGGAGGCAGAGATTTTATTGGGGATAAAGGAAAGGGAGGCAGACTGCAGGGGCAGTCTGATGAAGGAGGCTTAGATTGCTAGGGGCACTATAATATAAAGGAGACTGCACTGTAAAGGGGGAACTGTAATATAAAGGAGCACTGCACTGTAACCATGACAGTGCCCCTTTACAGTGTAGTCCATTTTATATCACAGTGCCCCTTTTACAGTGCAGTCCCCTTCACATCACAGCCCCCCCCCCTTTACATTACAGTGCCCCCCTTTACAGAGCAGTCCCTATTACATTAATGTAAAGGGGCACAGTGATGTAAAGGGGACAGCACTGTAAAGGGGCACTGTAATGTAAATGGGGCTGTGATGCAAAGGGGAACTGAGGACACTGATATAAAGGGGGGACTGTGCTTTAAAGGGGGGTTGTGATCTAAAGGGTGGCTGAAGACAGACTCCGTGAATATTCCATCCCCTGACCCGTCCACCAAACACTGGAAATATGCCGCTGACAAAAATGATGCCGAAAATATTTTTGGCAACTAAATTAACATTGGACGTGATGTCACACCTGGGAGGTGTGAATTTCTTTATAAAAAATTTTACTGCACTTTGTTGGCGTTAGTGCTGTTCCTCTTTTGTTGATTTATTGTATATTGTGGAGGACATCTGAAGCTGTTTACATACTGTTGTATGTATTCAATAATATCATGGAGTAGTGTTTCGTTTTTTTGATTTTTTGTTTTCTTGGTCTTGATGTGTATGAAGGCTTTTATGTTTCCATTTATATACTCCATTAATGTGTGTCTTTTAAATCTGTCTATTCAGCTTTAAGCAGTATATTGAATAGTGACTTTCAGTTGTATTTGTATTTTCCTTTCTTACTTCCGCATCCATTGATAAATGATGAATCATGCTGCCATTTAAAAGCATTCCCATGCGAAAGAAAAACATTTGTGCAGAATGCTTTCCTTTTAGTAACTCCCTCCGTGTTAATTCAGTGAATCGCAGTAGTAGATATTAGAAGTAGTAACAATATCAATACATGGGACTTAATAATAAAAAATCTGACACTACAAGAAAGGAAAATGTGAAAGTCACAGCCTAAACTTGACATAAGTATTCAAAATGAATATGTACTGAAAGTAGGTGATAGTTTCTGCAAAAGAACCATAACCTATAAAAGTGCACCTGGGCTTCCCCGCTGTTGCTATGAGGTTAAACTTAGCAGGATCCTCATTTCCATCAGCATTCATACTTTTAATAACATTCTATTATGCACAATAATAATAAAGCACACACACAAATTGAATATTATTTATAGGAACTGTGAATTTGCTCTGCTGGTGTTACTGTGAAGTTGGCAGCTTGGGTCATTAAAAAAAAACATATCTTTTTTTATTAAAAGAACGCTTTACATTTGGTTTTCAAAGGTAGCTCTCTTTTCATGTTTTCCTCTATAGTCATCATTTGCTGAGATGAGATAAACTTACTGTTCTCCTAATTGCTCTGTTCCTATAACGTTATGTTCGTGTTTTAATTGGCGAGCAAGCCCAAAAGTCTTCTGTACAGATAAGTAAAAATAGCTTAAGAGGCATCTGATGAACTGAAAGAGGTTGGTTTATTAAAGGCAAATACACTGTTCACTGCAAGGGAAGTTGCACTTTGCAAAGGAATTTTTCCCAGAACTTAGTGAATGATGGGAAACACTGCTGATGTCCACCATCCAATTATGTGCAAGCAAAAATGCTGTTTTGTATTTTCCTTGCACGTGATTGGGTATTCCGAGCAAAGTGAAACTTTGCCGCATTTGCTAAGCTCTGGGGAAAACTCCCTTGCAAAGTGCAACTTCACTTGCAAAGTGCACAGCTTATTTGCCTTTAGTGAATCCACCCCAAAGTCTCTGTACTGCCAAAATGATGTCTAATTCATCATTACATAGTCACATTGATCCAGCATGGAGCAATCTAAAAGGAACAGTACAATAGTATTCTCCTGTGCTCAAGGATGGTGTAATAATAGTGGATGTATCATAGGTGCTGGGTAGTTCAAAAGAAAGCACAGGTTTTGCTGCCCACTGAGAGTCAGGGGAGAAACCCAATGGGAACACTGTAAAACAAAAAAGAGATAATGTATAAAAAGAAGCATACTGGAGGACCTTCCAGAGGTTGATGTATTTCGAGAAGAGATCCCCTCTTCCACAGAGCCAAGGAAGCTGGCTCTGAGGAAGAGGGGATCTCCCCTCGAAAAACATCAACCTCTGGAAGGTCCCCTGACTTGCCGAAAACAGTCTCGGTGACCTAGTTGCTTTGTGTCTACTATGGATTTTGATATGCTTTTATCATGTAAGCGTGTAAGCGTGTCAGGACCCCACAGGGCAAGGACCGCACTATACCACAGATGGACACCAGTGGCAAAAAGCGCCCTGAGGCGATTCAGTTCGCATAGGTTGCGCTATACAAGTCATTCATTCATTCATTCATCATTAATGTGTTTGTGAGTATACTTCTTTTTATACATTACAGGTACTCCTCACTTAACGTCCAGGTTCTGTTCCAATGACCAGGTCATTAAACAAATTGGTTGTTAAACGAGGAATCACAAGTAATCAATATTTTAAGCATTCTTAACTACTGTAGTGTACTGTATTGTGAAAAAAAAACTAAACACACAACTCCAGCTCAATAACGTTGTTTTAATTTGCATAAGCACAGAACACAAACAAAAATGATGTACTGTACTGTACAATACAATGATGTATAGCATGTCGTTTGCGTGGGGAGAGCTGGTCGTAAGTCTGAGTGGTCATTAAACAGGTAAGTCATTAAACAAGGAGTATCTGTATCAATGTAAGCATGTATGTACCTGTGGTATCCCCCTGGAAGCTGGAAATCAAGGTTGTAGGCACTGCTTTTACAGTATAAAACAAAAACAAAAGGGCGCATCCATCTAGGTGTAGCAATTTATTAAAAAGAACAAAAGACAAAAAAAAATCACTCACTTGTTGAATGAATGAATAATTTGTATAGCGCTACAAATGCGAACTGAATCGCCTCAAGGCGCTGGATTCAACTTGTGTTGCCAAGAGTTTTTTTCTGAAGGCCTGATGCGGATGTAAGTCGGTAGAGCGTTCCATAGTCGTGGTCCTTGGACTGCAAATCTCCATTCTCCCTTTGATTTGTAATGGGATTTGGGAATGAGGAAGTGGTTTTGGTTAGATGATCGAAGGCTGCGATTGGGTTTATAGTGTTTTCTTTTCTCGAGTAGGTATTGTGGAGCATTTCCTTGTGTGCATTTGTGGGTGAGGCAGAGGGTCTTGAATGTGATCTGATTCTTTACGGTAAGCCAATGTAGGCTCCTCAGGGAAGGGAAGATGGATTCCCAGGGTTTTGTTCCTGTTATCAGTCTTGCCGCCGTGTTTTGGATGAGTTGTAAACGCACAAGTTGATATTGGGGTAGTCCTATGCAGAGGGAGTTTGCGTAGTCAAGTCGTGAATTAATGACTGTTCCAACTACTGCTGCTTTATCCTCATTTGGAATGAAGGGGATGAGTCTACGTAGCAGGCGGAGGAGATGGTGAGATCCGCTGACTACTGATCCTATTTGTGCTTCCATTGACATTTCTGAGTCAAAGATGACTCCGAGACTCTTGACCTTGGTCCTTGGAGCGATGATCTGTCCCAAGATGGTGGGTGGTGACCAAGGGGTCTTGGTTTGGGAATTTTGGTTTGCGTGTAGAATAAGAAGGTCTGTTTTTCGATTCGTTGAGTTTGAGGGAGCTAGTGGTCATCCAGTCGTCTATCAAAGTGAGGCATTTTTCTAGTTGCTGATGATGGTCTTTTTGTCCGGTGATGCGGAAGTAGAGTTGAGTGTCAACAGCATATGAGTGGAAGCAGAGGTCTGATATTCTGATGATTTTGAGGAGTGGGCGGATGTATATGTTGAAGAGTACTGGCGACAAGGATGATCCTTGAGGGACTCCGCAAGAGATTGCCCAGGTTTCAGGTGAATGGTCCTAGTTTCACTGTCGGAGAACGATTTCCTAAGAAGGATGCGAACCATTGTAGATCTGAATCTGTGACTTCTGCTACTTCTGTGAGGCGGATAAGTAAAGTATTGTGGTCCATTGTATCAAATGCTGCACTGAGGTCCAACAGTACCAGGAGACATGATTCTCCATCATCTGCTGCTTCAAGGGCGTCGTCCCATATCTTGAGAAGTACAGTTTCTGTGCCATGGCCTAGGCCTATGTGTATCCAGGTGGCATTGTAGCTGTTGTACTACCGCTTTCTCCATAATCTTGGAGATGGTGTTAAGGCTTGTTATCGATCTGCGGTGATTAGGGTTCTGAGGGTCGAGTTAAAAGTGGATCAAGGGTAAGGCTGCAGAGCTTGGCAGGCAAGTGGCTAGCTGAAGCAAAGTTGTTGGTGGAATTAAAACTATCAAGCTTCAGGCTGGAACATAGGCAGCAGCAGCTTCTGGGTGTAGCAAGATGGCTGTGGCTCCAATAAGCACCTCTCTTGGCTGTGTAATGGTAAGAGGAAATGGAGGGGTCGTGGTTACATGTTTCAGGGCAACAGAACTGCCCCTTTATCAAACCATAGACCGCTATTACAGTGATTTCTGCTTTTAAGTCTTCCTAAACACATTAGGTCCTTTGCTTAACATGGGGGCTGTTTAGAGAACACTTTGCATTATCTCAATGAATGCAAAGCGTTCTCTGATTAGACGAGGTGGAGAGTATTACTACACAGCCCTGCCTCTCCCCACATTGTACCAATCGGAGAATGCTTCACAGGTGACCGCTTGTGTTCACAATACAGCAGGGTAGCTTCTTAGCACAGGACCCGGAAGCTAGTGGAGATCACTGGAGTAGCAGTGCCTTCTCCAGTGATCTCCACCTTCTACAGGGATCCCAGAGGTATGGCACATTCATACTTAAACTGGTCCACACACTACCATACCTAGACTTTACTCTTTAAGACCTTGTTCATACAGGGCATACTCTACTGTATGCCTGTGAAGGACTTTGCTTACCCGCACAGGGATGTACAGGTGTTCCCTGTATCCTCATTGCAGGCAGTCCCATTGCATCCCTGGAACACCTGAGCATCCCTGTGTGGGTAAACAAGGCCTAAATATGCTTATTGGCTGGGTTGTTCTAAATGGCTCCTTAATTCCTTATTTGTTTCTTAATCCTTAATGTAATCTCTATTATCTGCTATATGTGTATGATTTCTTACAAAGCAGCCAGTAAGCCAAAAACTATTTTAAGCATGGTTTAGTTGTCAATGAACCTTCTACCTGACATTATTAGGGCTGATGTTTAAGATGTTGAATGTAAAAAAAAACAAAGCATTGGGAATCTCTCCTTAACCTCCCTGGTGGTATGATTATTTCCAATTTTTGATGCTCAAATCGGTACAATGTTTTGCATGTAAATTTAGAGTTTTATAATATAGGCCTGTAATTCTTACGAATAACTCACTTAAATCTGTCCAAACAAGTCTAGTAGACATCCCGGGTATGATAAAGTTTGAAACACGAAATCATAAATTATAATATAATAAATAACTATAAATAATTAAAACAAATAATAATAATAAAAATTATTCAATAATGTAATCAAATCAAAAACACTGAAATTTGCTCAGTTGCAGAATTGTCGCTGTCATTACTTACAGTGTTTGATGACGGATTTCCCCACAAATCACTATCGCTCAATTCTGCAAGTGATTCTAATTTATTATTGCTGTTTTCTAGCTGGTCTAAAACTGCTTTTGATGTAAAGGGACGGTTTTGGTTGCTATGGACAATCTCCAGTTTCCAGGCAGAAAGAACAGTATATTGTATATAGTACTGCATGCAGGACACTGGACAAACCATTAGGGACAAAATGAATGTGAAATAATTTGATACAGTAATGTAATCTGTAAGATTACAGTGTACTGTATATGTATTGTGTTTTTTACTTTTTGAATTTGGCGCCGTTCTCAGTCCTCGTGCATCGCAACCCTCGCAGGGAACAGAGCTCAGCACAGTAATAGATCCGGCGGAGACATGGCTCGCACACACAGTGGGGAGACATTTCAGGATCCTGGGGACAAGGTAAGTAATTTTGCCTGGATCCTGCGATGCGATCCCGAGTGTGGTTCGGGATTACCGCTTTTGGTACTGAAAATTCAACCCGAGCCCCACTTGGGATTGCCGCCAGGGAGGTTAGAATTAAACTTTGCTTTGCTTGTGCAGGGCAAAGTAACAGATTAACTTTATTGCAGACCTCCATGCGTGCATATACTTGCCTTTTTTTATTTATTTTTCTCCCTTGCTGGTTCATTCAACCATCAGGTGTAATAGGAAAGCTACAAGCCCTTGTTATAGCATACAAAGGGCTATGCACTCCTCTGATTGCGCGATAAGTCTAAACACAATATTCCATACCTCCCAACTTTCCGAAATGGAAATGAGGGACACCTATTAGCAAAAGTATGTAGGCGTAGGACACACAACCTGCCACGCCCCCTTAAAGGAGAATTGTATAAAAAAGAAAAAACGATTGGTTAAACCCATGCGCTTTTTAACGCTACTATTCCTTTATATTGGCATTTTGTATTTACAAATGAAGCAATTTAGAAATTGAATGAAAGGTTTAGAATTGGGAAACACTTTTTGAAAGATAAATAGTTCATTTTATTTACAACTATATAGATTAGACCAAAATTAGGGACAAATGAGGAGGAATAAGGGACAGAGGGACATTGCTCCAAACCAGGGACAGACCCTCGAAATCAGGGACAGTTGGGATCTATGATATTCCCCACGCACACATCAAGAAAGTGGCTGTTCAGTAATGCTGGATACTGTAATGACCATAGGCCGGAAACCGTGGACAATCAAAGTGAAGAAATGTCATCAGCATGCAAAGGGTTCCTCGAAAAGGTCCAAAGCTTTATTTTCGTGGTCACATGATAAACATACGGCAACGTTTCAGAGTCACACAGGGCCCCTTCGTCAGGTAAGTGACCGTCACTTGCCTGATAAAGGGGACCTGCGTGGCTCTGAAACTTTGCCGTATGTTAATCATGTGACCATGAAAATAAAGCTTTGGACCTTTTTGAGTAATCCTTGATGTGCTGATGACATTTCTTTACTTTGCACAATAGGTCTAGCGCTGTCATACAGAATGGGTTACATGTTCCTTCATATCTGGGAGTACTAGGCATTTCTTTTGCCTCCTGGCACTGAAAATAGTGATCTGGGAGTGGAGGAAGGCAAGTATATGCTGCTGGGATAGGAGGCTGACCACTCTCCACCAACAATCTATGCATAAACAGTCTGCAGCACAATTCCCCCCTGCTGGGGATACGTTTATATATGTCCCCCCATTTGAGAGCCACCAGCTGACTTTTTTTGAAGCTGATGTCTCTTAATCTCAGCTGTCACTCTGATTCCTAGTCATTATCAGGAACCAGAATGTTTAATACTTATAACTGACATTACAGTATTTAAAGAAATAATAAAAAATAGGAAAAACATGTTCTACACATTTAGCCAATAATAAAAAACAAGGTTTTTATTAAAACTATGGGATTGATTTACTAAAACTGGAGAGTGAAAAATGTGGTGAATCTCTGCATAGAAACCAATCAGCTTCCAGATTGTGAAAGCCTACGATAATTGAACAAGCTGAAGTTAGAAGTTGAGTCGCTACCTTGCACAGCTGCACCAGATTTTGAGTGATTTTGTTTTATTAAATCAACCCCAGTGTACCTAATAAAAACCTTATAAGCCTGATAATATATATCAAAATTATGTAGGTATGCAAATTAGTCAGGCTGCCATTGGAAAATTTTGTTTGGGCATCTAAGCATCAAAGACCCTTATGAAAGAAATAAAGAGCTCTAGCTGCACCTCTTCTGTACCTCCATGCATACATGTATTAGTTCTGGATGCAATATTATTCATCAAAAAAAAATATTGAATGTGAACCTGCTAATCAGACTGCAGGAAGCCATCAAAGATTGGTCATCTCCAAAAATATGTTTTCATGAATTGTCAGCTTGGAGCATTAGATTGCCGTTATAATGATCATATCCCAGACTCTGCGCGTTGTTTGTCTGCCTGTATTTTAATGAATGGCAGAGATAAAAAAAAAAAAAATCACTCACTTAGTATAAAAATGTGCAAATGAGATGTAAATACACGTTTTAAAGATGAATCATGAAGCAAAGTAAAGAGGGCACCCACTCAACAGTCTGAGCACATGACAAGCAAAAAGGAAGAATAATTATCAGCATTAGTACATTTGCCAACCAGCCAGATGGCTTTGCAAGTGCACAGGCTTTCTAGAATCTTCATATACTGTCAGTGGTACTAACTAATGCCCAGGTCCATATATAATCAGTCATATGTTAAAGGAACACTGATGTCTTCTATTTAACTTTCATAATGTGCTTAAAATGTTGCTAAGGCTATATATAAAATTAAAGCAGATATTGCAATTCTCATGTATTGAAGTTATGTATTATTAAAAAAAAAAAAAATATATATATATATATATATATATATATATATATATATATATATATATATATATATATATATATATATATATATATATATATATATATATATATATAAGTATATGTAAGTACATCATTCTGGTTTGGTATCAACCTCTTACAATCACGTGTACAACAAACTGGGACAGGGATGCTGCATGAAAATAGCAAATTCTGACAGTCGGAGAGAAGAGAGATGAACTCAGCAATCTGCTGTTGCGCTCTGTTCATTCATAGACTGGGGTCAGGGACCAGACTATATAACTGAATAGCAGTAGAGAAAAGTAAGGGCACCAATTTGGCTGTGCTGTCTAGCAGGACTGTGTAAACCAAGGGTCTTCAAACTTTCTAAATAAAGAGACAGTTTACTGTCTTGTAGACTTTAGGGGGGCTGGACTGGCCATTGGGGTTAGAAAACATCCCGATGTCAGTGGGAAAAAATAATGCCCCATAGTTTGTTTCAGTGGGAGTAATTGCACCCCATAATTGGTGTCAGGGAGAGGGATTGTGCCCCATCGTTGATGTTATTGGGCTCCATTGTTGGTGTCTTTGGGAGGAATTTCACCCAGTCATTGATGTCATTGGGCCCCAACCTGGGTGTCATTGGGAGGAAGTGCACCCCATCATTGATGTCATTGGGCCCCATTGTTGGTGTCACCATGCGTTTGCTTTGCTTCGGCTTTGCTTCAAAAATTATACCCATTGTAGCTTTAGTGGTGCTTCAAAGTGTCTTAAAAGCCCCCATATAAGTCTATGGCAAAGCTTGCTTAAAGCACCTAAAGCTATTGAGAGGCTTTAATTCAGCTTTAGATTCGCTTTGTTTTGGAGAAATTGCAGGTAAGGGATATCCACACACACAGTGCACCTACCAAGCTCCAACAAAGCTTCAAAAGAACATCACCGAAGCATCACAGAAGCTTCACTGAAGCATCATTGAAGCCTCACCGAAGCATCACTAAAGCTTCATTGAAGAACCACCGAAGCATCAAAAACACATCATAAAAGCATGTTGAAGCGGTAGGCGCTTTAATGTGTGTTGAAGCCGAAGCAAATGCAAACTAGACCTAAAAGCTCTTACAGGTTATCAGTTTTGAGTTAACCAGAATGATGATCCTAGAATTATTGATCCCATTCCGACGTTCTTGGCAATAACTAACATGTGTGGCGCAATCCTTGTGTACATGTTTACATACATGTGAGCACCGATTTGGATTCTTGTGCAAGGGGATATAATTCAATTTTTTGGTTATTCTTTTTATTTTTATTATAATGTACATTTAGGAATACTTTTTTTCATTTAAATTTTCTGCCATCACAAGGGGGAGGGGGTGGGGCAACAAGTCCTTCATGTGATAGTATTGGCAGGTGACAGGTTCTCTTTATGGGGACATTAGGGGTCTATTAAGATCCATTATGTCTCACCTGTCCACTCCAATTGATCAAGCACAGAACCATGTCTGATCATTGGTCTACCCAACTTTTCAGACAGAATTGTGGCAGCTCTGAACATGTAAATACTCAAAACTAAGCGCTTCCGGGTTCATTGGTCACAGAGCAGATTAGGGAAAGCTTGTTTTAACCACTTGAGATCAAGGTCATTTATAAATGGCCTGTGGACAGCAAGTGGTTAATACCATAAATGGCATGGTGGTTTTATTCTTTAAGAAATTAAATTATGCTACATGTATACTTATGACACCAGCCATTGGATGGTTTGACTGTTTGGTTGAGAGCACAGCCAATGTGCAGATAGAAGGCACTGCATTGATTTACTCAACGGAAGTGGAAGTTCACTTTTTATTTAATTATAATTAAATAATGATTATAATTATTATGCAAGGGGAATAAAAATTGAAAAAAAATCCCCAGTACATGATTCAGAATTTGAAGTGAATGTCACTTCATTGTGCTCTGTAAGCATTGCTCTGTTTTAGTAAATTTTTTGGATGTGCAAGAGTATGTACTGTGCACTCCGAATTATAGATGGCTCTGTAGTTATATGCTAGCATCTGTGTGTTTATTATATATGCTTTTATATTCCGCACAGGAAGAACATTTTTCTTTCTGCTCTCTCCTGTAATGCTGTTCTCACACATGTATGCTGCTCTCCTATGCAAATAAAGCTTAATTCCAGATTCCTTGAGATCTCAGTCAGGGCCAGATTAAGAACATCATGGGCCTGGTGCTGAGGATTTTGGTGGGGCCTTTTATAAACAATAAATTAATAAATAAAAATGCAAACAATTTTTTGTTTTAACAAATTAAATTAAAAAGAGAGGGAGGATGAGAGAGAGAGAGAGAGAGAGAGAGAGAAAGGGGATGAAAGAGGTGTGAGGGGTAAGGGAAAGAGGATGAGAAAGGGGGGATGAGAGAAAGAGGATGCACATGAGCATGTGTGGGAATGACATCAACACAGCCCGGCCAAGGCAAGTGACCGAAGGCACAGAACCCGGAAGGAAGACGATGGAAGCGCCCGGGTCGGATTGATCACAGCACAGCACTGGAGGGCTCAGTCTGACAATTTAAGTGTACCCTAATGTGCTAATATGCTGTGCATACTTGTACATTATGGCATAACCTACCTAAGGGCCTCTAAAAAATAGTAATGTTAGAAAAGTTTACTACCGCTTTAATATCATTGGAATCCAGGAGCCTCTCATGGGGCCCTCTACTGACCCGCATAGTTGCCAACATTTCAAAAATATTTTCAGGGACACTTTTTTACAAGTGCTATATTTAGAGTAGCTGACATCACCCATGTTCATCTATACATCACAATAGTAATTACAAAATTAAATAAGTACTAATAATGGGGCAATTTTAAAGAACTGTTTTTGTGGGTAAGAGGCATAGGGGAGGAGAATGGATGGTATAAAAGTGGGAAGTATGTGCAGGTGAGGGAGAGGAATGTGGAGGGTCTAACAGTGGGCACTATGTACATGAGAGGAGTGTGGAGGGTATGGCAGAAGGCACTATGTACAGGAGAGGAGTGTGAAGAGTATGACAGTGGGCAGTATGCACAGCAGAGGAGTGTGGAGGGTATGACAGTGAGCAGTATGTACAGGAGAGGAGTGTGGAGGGTACGACAGTGGGCACTATGTACAGGAGAGAAGTGTATGACAGCGGGCACTATGTACAGGAGAGGAGTGTGTAGGATATGACAGCGGGCGCTATGTACAGGAGAGAAGTGTGGAGAGTATGACAGTGGGCACTATGTATAGGAGAGGAGGATGAAGGAATCTGGGAAGGAAAAATGTAAAGGTTTGTGGAAGGCTGTTTAGGGACTGTGTAGTGGTTAAGCGGGCCATACATGGATTGAAATTGCACCAATTAAGCAGAGACCAGCCATAGTCGATCTATGTATGGGCTACCTGGTTTTACACAAGTCAACCTATTAACCGACTTGAGTACAACCAGCCTGTCAGGTTTTCCCCAAAACAATCAGTGCTGCCAGCTATAGTTAGCAACACTGATCATCGTATTCACTGGCAGAACACAATAACACTGCAGGAGTGATTCCCCCATTCACAGGTCAGCAGGTGAGAGGGTGTGTGGGGACAGGCTGGGGAGAGATACTAGTCAGTGGCTGGGTAGGCACTGGTTAGTATCAGATCCAGATACACACAGGTTACATATGCCACGATCGTTAGAGTGAGAACAATAATTCTAGCCTTAGACCTCCTCTGTAACTCTAAACATGTAACCTGTAAAAAAATTAAAGCATCGCTTGGTACACAAAAAATATCGTGCTAACTTTAGTGTTTTTTTTTATGAATGAAACAGTTTCTTTCCAAAAAAAACGTTTGAAAAATTGCTGCACAAATATGTAACATAAAAAGTTGCAAAGACCACCATTTTATTCCATAGGGTGTCTGCTAAAACAACATATATAATGCTTGAGGCTTCTGAGTAATTTTCTATCAAAAAAATTATGATTTTTACATGTAGGAGAGAAGTGTCAGAATTGGCCTGGGTGGCAAGGGGTTAATTATCATAAGTAATATACAAATAATTATTATAAGCACTGTGAGTTCATCCTCTCAGTCTTCGGCAGAGTGTTCCAGCTTGTATTTATACTGGCCACTCTATATGTAGCTTCTGATCGACTGCGCAAGCAACCCCATATCTCCTGAACCATAGATGATAGCAGCCCCATATTTTAACCAGTGCTGGAGTAGGTCTTTAGCTACCCACTCCAGCACTGTGGGGTCTCTGTGACTCCTGATCGTTGAGCTACAACCCTCGAAGTCGATTTCTTTTTTTTTTTTAGAATTTTTTTTTTTTTTTTTGGGACAAATGGGCCTATCTTGAGAAAGGGGCCTGGAGCTGCAGCTCCAATAGCCCCTATGTTAATCCGGCCCTGATCTCAGTGCCTCATCTTATCAAATAACCAACAAAATTAACCACAGTTTGTGCAATCATATGTTTGGGTTTGTATGATGAATATATCACAGAGTATGTATATATCACATACCGTATTTATCGGCGTATAACAAGCACCGGCGTATAACACGCACCCAAAGTTTAGGAGGGCATTTTAAGGAAAAAAAGTTTTAGGAGGGAAGTTTAGGGGAAAAAAACGTACATTTAAGCGTCATTTGCAGCTTGCCCAGCGTCATTTGCAGCTTGCCCAGTGCCATTTGCAGCTTGCCCAGCATCATTTTCAGCTTGCCCAGTGTAATTTGCAGCTTGCCCAGTGTCATTTGCAGCTTGCCAGCGTCACTTGCAGCTTGCCCACGTTTAAATTTCCCACCGCCGAGACAGACCGTGCGAGCGCCGCCAAAAAAGACAGAGCAAGCCCCGCCGAAAAAGACAGAGCGAGCGCCGACGGAAAAGGCTGAGCGCCGACGGAAAAGACCGAGCCGACTGTTCGGCTCCGCTCGCAGTCCCGCCTCCCTGCTGTTTCGGAAGCAAGTCTTTTTCGGCGGCGCTCGTTTTTTTTTGATGGCGCTCGCTATTTTTCGGCGCTGCTCGCTTTTTTTTGTCACATTTTTTGGGGGATCGGTGTATAACACGCACCCACGACTTTCCCTCGATTTTAAGGGGGAAAAAGTGCATGTTATATGCCGATAAATACGGTATATATCACATTTCTGTTGACACATACAATTAAAGTTGTGCCCCCCCCCCAAAAAAAAGATGATTACAATTCCTAAAAAAAATAAAAATAGAACATTTGGAAAAAAAAAATGTAACTCACCTCTAAATGCCTGTTGCTAGGGGGTCCCTCATAGTCTGCCTCCTTCAGTGCCTGGGCTGGTGACATCACTTCCCCTCAGCGCAGGAAGGGCTCCCTCCCTCCTGTCAGTCATCTGGGACACGTGACAGGTCCCAGATGACTGTGCGGCCAATCACGGTGCGCGGCGCCGCTCGCGCATGTGCAGTGGGTGTGCGGCTGTGCCCCGTATTCACTGTTCCCCATTATTCCTTTAAAGGATAATGACATCAAGCGGAGCAATGTGAAAGATGGGGTAAAAAAAAAAAAAAAAAATCTTTACTGGTTAATTTTGGACATACTATAGCCAGCAGTTTTTACACAGGAGGGCCAAGATGCTCAAAGTGTACCCTGCATTCTACGGCCATAAAGACATTATTAAAAGCTGCAAGTACAAGGATATATTTAATATCTCATACAAAAACCTTTGACACAGTTTAACACAATGCTGCTAATTTTTAATAAAATTGGCTTTGGCTGCTTGTTATTCAGGAAGGAACTAAATGTAACCAATTAACACCAATAATCTTTCCTCTCAGTTCATATGCAGCCAGGACCCTTCACCTTCAGAAATTGTGTATTCAGACACTTCTTCCACTAAATCCTGTTGAAAATGGAAAGGTTTTATTTAATCTATTCATTAGCATGTTGATGAGGGGGGAATGGAGGGAAGGCAAAAATATAGGCAGATTAAACGACTTTCAAAACTTGCGATGCATCATGGGTGCTAAACATTTTTTCTGGTTCATACCCACTGAAATATGTCAAGCTGGAGAGAAATAATGAGCAGAAATGTAAATTTCCATCATGCTTCCTAACAATTAGGGACACCACCAAATGTTTCTCTAATAATAATTTTAAGTGAATTGTAATATTCATATTTTTATTTTAAATGCTTTTTTATATGTTTAAATTATTTGTTTAAAATATTTTTTGGTACAAAAAATAAGTGATATATTGTGCATCCATGACACTCGGTTTGTATTGCATGCTAGGCTCTCTATGAAGAAGCCCAACATGCTTGCTGGTGACTAGGGATGGGTGAACAGTATGGATGGGCCGAACACCCCCCGTTCGGTTCGCACCAGAACATGCGAACAGGCAAAAAATGTGTTCCAACACGCGAACACCGTTAAAGTCTATGGGACACGAACATGAAAAATCAAAAGTGATAATTTTAAAGGCTTATATGCATGGTATTGTCTTAAAAAGTGTTTGGGGACCTGGGTCCTGCCCCAGGGGACATGTATCAATGCAAAAAAAGTTTTAAAAACTGAAGTTTTTTCGGGAGCAGTGATTTTAATAATGCTTAAAGTGAAACAATAAAAGTGTAATATTCCTTTAAATTTCGTACCTGGGAGGGTGTCTATAGTATGCATGTAAAGGGCGCATGTTTCCCGTGTTTAGAACAGTCCGAGTGCAAAATTACATTTCTAAAGGAAAAAAGTAATTTAAAACTACTAGCGCTAGCTATAGTACAAGCTATAATGAATAGCAATACACATAAAAGTTCATTGATAAAAACGGCATGGGATTTCCCCACAGGGGAACCCCGAACCAAAATTAAAAATTTTCAAAAAAAAATGCGTGGGGGTCCTTTAGGTCTGGTATGGATATTAAGGGGAACACCCGCGCCAAAATAAAAAAAAAATGGCGCGGGGGGCCCCCTCAAAATCCATACCAGACCCTTCAGGGTCTGGTATGGATTTTAAGGGGAACCCTGCATCAAATTTTTTTTGAAAAATGCCATGGGGTCCCCCAAAAATACATACCAGACCCTTATCCGAGCATGCAGCCTGGCAGGCCGCAGGAAAAGAAGGGGGATGAGAGACCGCCCCCCCTCTTGAACCGTACCAGGCCACATGCCCTCAACATTGGGAGGGTGCTTTGGGGTAGCCCCCCAAAGCACCTTGTCCCCATGTTGATGGGGAGAAGGACCTCATCCCCACAATAAAGGAATTGTCAAAAACCGTCTATTTCCTTTTTTAACATTTTTGACACTTCTTTTGTGAAATGGTAGATTACCAATTCACACAGGGGGGGGGGGGGGGGGGGGGCGGGACTGTTCTAAACATGACAAACGTGCGCCACTTTACAGGCATACTATAGACACCCCCACGTACGTAATTTAAAGGAATATTACACTTTTATTGTTTCACTTTAAGCATTATTAAAATCACTGCTCCCAAAAAAAATGCAGTTTTTAAAACTTTTTGTTGCATTGATACATGTCCCCTGGGGCAGGACCCAGGTCCCCAAACACTTTTTATGACAATAACTTGCATATTAAAATTAGCACTTTTGATTACTCCCATAGACTTTTAAAGGGTGTTCCGCGGCTTTTGAACACCCCAAATTGTTCGCTACTCAGCGAACTGGCGAACAGCCAATGTTCGACCCAAACATAAAGCCCATCCCTAGTGAACAGTTCGGCCCGAGCATCAGTTCGGGCCGAACATTTGCCCGTTTGGTCATTCCCCGAACACCAGAATTTGCAGGGTGTTTGTCCAGAGGAACACCCTGCAATGTGCTGAGCGCTGCACAGTGCATTCTGCTCCCTGATTGGGCAAAGCTTTGGCTAGGAAGCCGTCCTTAACAACCGATGAGTTGACAGCTGAACAATAAAAAAAAAAGTACAGACCCTTCGGGTCTGATATAGATTTGGGGGGGTGCCCCATGTGAAAAAAAAAAAAAAAAAAACGGAATGCCCCCCCCCCCCCAAAATCCATACCAAACCCTTATCTGGTCATGCAGCCTGGCAAGTCAGGAAAGGGAGGGGACGAGCAAGTGCCCCCTTCTGAACTATACCAGGCCACATGCCGTCAACATGGGGGGATGCTTTTTCGGGTGGGGGGCTCTGCTCTGTTGATGGGGACAAGGGCCTCTTACCGACAACCCTGGGCTAGGGTTGTCTGGGTCTGCGGGCAGGTGCTAATCGGAATCTGGAAGCCCCCTTTAACAAGGGGACCCCCAGATCTTAGCCAACCACCATGTGAATGAGTACCCCTACCCATTCATCAAAAAAGTGGCAGTAATAAACACATAAGACAGTTTTTGACAAATCCTTTATTAAAAAATAAAAAATAGTGCCCTCCCACCCACCCCCTATGTTGAGGGCATGTGTCCTGGTATGGTTCAGAAGGGGGGGGGGGGCGGTCGCTCGTCCCCCACCCCCAGGCTGCATGCATGAATAAGGGTCTGGTATGGATTCTGAGGGGGATCCCATGCTGTTTTTTCTTTTTTCTTTTGGCATGGTGTTCCCCTCCAAATCCGTACCAGTCCTGAAGAGTGCTGCTGTGAACCAAATAGGGGGGTGTTCTGCCCATCCTTATTGTCCTGAACGCATCGGTCAGACGTCCACCTTCCCCACCGCTCCTTCTGCCACTGACCGAAGCCTCAGCAACTCGTCGACCAGGACCAGGAGTTTGTATAAGGTCCGCAAGGCCTCCCTGAGATGTCTCATCCTCTGCTACCTCTGCGATGGCAAGATAAGGTCCGCAAGGAGAGTGGCCAGCCAGTAATGGTCCCTCTCCTTGATCCGAAGAACACGAGGATCCTTCCGCAGGCTTTGCAGGATCAGGGAGCCATGCAGCGTAGGTTAGCTGAGGCATTCGGTCCGGAGTCTTCTGGGTCACTGAGGATGACATGATCGCCAGCCACCTCCTCCCAGCCACGTACAAGTCCACTGGCTTGTTGGGACTGTACATCATCCCTAAAAGACTGCTGCTGCTGATGCTGAGTGCCAGGCTCCACCTCCATGCTCACACAATCCTCCTCCTCCTCCTCCTCCTCCTCCTCCTCATCCTCTTCCTGTGTGATTGGTGGGACAGAAGGAACACTGTCCGATAAAGGGGGCCTTGAGAGGCAAGGAAGTCCTCCTCTTCCTGCCTCTGTTCTGCCTCAAGTGCCCTGTCCATTATCCCACGCAGCGTAATCTCCAACAGGTGGACAAGAGGGACAGTGTCACTGATGCATGCACTGTCACTGCTCACCATCCTCGTGGCCTCCTCAAATGGTGAGAGGACAGTGCATGCATCCCTGATCATGCTCCACTGACGTGGGGAAAAAAAACCAAGCTCCCCTGACCCTGTCCTGGTGCCGTAGTCGCAAAGGTACTCATTGATGGCCCTCTGCTGCGTGTGCAGTCGCTGCAGCATGGCCAACGTTGAGTTCCACCTGGTGGGCATGTCAGATATTAGGCGGTTCTTGGGCAGGTTCAGCTCCTTTTGCAGCTCAGTCAGCCGAGCACTGGCATTATAAGATCGGCGGAAATGCACACAGACTTTCCTGGCCTGCCTCAGGACATCCTGTAAGCCTGGGAACCTGCCCAAGAACCGCTGCACCACCAGGTTGAGGACGTGAGCCATGCAGGGCACATGGGTGAGCTGCCCCTGTCGCAGGGCGGAGAGGAGGTTGGTGCCATTGTCAGAAACGACCATTCCTGGCTTAAGCTGACGTGGCGTCAACCACCTCTCGGCCTGCCCCTGCAGAGCTGCCAGAACCTCTGGCCCAGTGTGCTCCTGTCCCCCAAACACACCAGCGCAAGCACGGCATGGCATCTTTTTGCCTGCGTACTTGCGTAGCCCCTTGTACGCCTACGGAGCACCGCTGGTTCCAAGGACAGAGCACTGGAGGAAGAAGAAGAGGAGGGGGTGGAGGAGAGAGGTGTGTCACAACCAGTAGCAGTAGTCGCGTTTTGGAGGCGTGGTGGCGGAACAACCTCCAACACTACTGCACCTTGTCCTGCATCCCTCCCAGCTGCCAATAGAGTGACCCAATGGGCCGTGAAAGAAAGGTACCGTCCCTGTCCATGCCTGCTGGACCATGAGTCAGCGGTAATATGCACCTTACCGCTGACCGCCCTGTCCAGCGAGGCATGGACATTGCCCTCCACATGCCGGTAGAGAGACGGAATCGCCTCCGCGAGAAAAAGTGGCGTTTGGGAACCTGCCACTGAGGAAACCGCACATTGAACAAACTCACGGAAAGGGGGCCGAGTCTACCAACTGAAAAGGCAGCAGTTGAAGTGCTAGCAATTTAGCAAGGCTAGCATTCAACCGCTGGGCATGTGGATGGCTGGGAGTGTACTTCTTTCTACGGTCCAGCAGCTGGGGCAGGGAAATTTGCCTGCTGCATTCGGACGTCGGTGTACTGCAAGTACTTGGTTGTGACACACCGAATTCTACACCTTCAGTCCTCTCAGAGCAGCTTTCAGAGAGGACTGAAGGTGTAGTGGGGATGAGATCCCAGCTGAGGAGGAGCAAGGAGAGGTCCGCTTAGTTTCTTTGGTGTGGGTCTTTTATGTGTGCCTGCCAACGAGCTGCATGGCAGGTCGCCATATGTCTGGTCATGCTGTCGTGCCCAAGCGGCTGATGTTTTGGCCACGCGAGATACGCTTGAGACAAATATTGCAAATAGCAGTGGTGCGATCTGCTGCACTCGTCTCAAAAAAGGCCCACACCAAAGAACTTTTCTGATAACGTGCAGAGGCAGCGCCCTGCACAGGCGGAGCTCTGCGGTGTTGTACAGTTGCTGTGCTGGCCTCTACCTGGCCTCCAGGGGGCATCCTGCCTCGTTGGACATGTGACGCCGCATCCTCCTCCTCCTCGTCCTCCTCCTCATCCTCTCTCCCTTGAGGCACCCACGTGGAGTCAGTGACCTCATCATCCCCTCCCTCTTCACCACTAGAGCAAACCTGGCAGTAAGCTGCAGCTGGTGGAACTGTACTGCCAGATTCCTCAAGCTGGGTATCGTCATCCGAGCCTTCGAATCGTTGGGCATCCTCCTGGAGCATGTACCCAACACTGTGCTCAAAGAGTTCGGGGGACTCCTCAGGAGGACATGGTGGGTCTAGGGAAGGGGTGGCTGATGATGCTCTGTCAGTACCCTGAGCCTGGGTGAGAGAGGATGAGGAGGATGAGGAGGGCTTGGTCATCCATTCTACCAAGCCTTCAGCATGATGCGGCTCCACATGTCCAGCTGCCGAAAACAAAGACGCGCGTGTCCCATGGGCCACGTGCTGATGACGAAGCACGACCACGTCCACGTCCACGGCCACGTCCACTAGAAACAGAGCCTGCCTGCCCTGTGTTCTTGGCTCTGCACGCTCTGCCTCCCCTTGGCGGTCTCCAGCCATTGTAGTCGGTAGTCCTGTGGGTGCTGCTGAGAAGAAAATTAGGAGCTCTGTGTGATGCCACTAACACACTAGAAGTCCTATGGGTGCTTCTGCAAAGAAAATAGAGGAGCTCTGTGTGATGCCACTAACACACTAGAAGTCCTATGGGTGCTTCTGCAAAGAAAATAGAGGAGCTCTGTGTGATGCCACTAACACACTAGAAGTCCTGTGGGTGCTTATGCAAAGAAAATAGAGGAGCTCTGTGTGATGCCACTAACACACTAGAAGTCCTGTGGGTGCTTATGCAAAGAAAATAGAGGAGCTCTGTGTGATGCCACTAACACACTAGAAGTCCTGTGGGTGCTGCTGCAAAGAATATAGAGGAGCTCTGTGTGATGCCACTAACACACTAGAAGTCCTATGGGTGCTTCTGCAAAGAAAATAGAGGAGCTCTGTGTGATGCCACTAACACACTAGAAGTCCTGTGGGTGCTGCTGAGAAGAATATAGAGGAGCTCTGTGTGATGCCACTAACACACTAGAAGTCCTATGGGTGCTTCTGCAAAGAAAATAGAGGAGCTCTGTGTGATGCCACTAACACACTAGAAGTCCAGTGGGTGCTTCTGCAAAGAAAATAGAGGAGCTCTGTGTGATGCCACTAACACACTAGAAGTCCTGTGGGTGCTTCTGCAAAGAAAATAGAGGAGCTCTGTGTGATGCCACTAACACACTAGAAGTCCTGTGGGTGCTTATGCAAAGAAAAATAGAGGAGCTCTGTGTGATGCCACTAACACACTAGAAGTCCTGTGGGTGCTTATGCAAAGAAAATAGAGGAGCTCTGTGTGATGCCACTAACACACTAGAAGTCCTGTGGGTGCTGCTGAGAAGAATATATAGGAGCTCTGTGTGATGCCACTAACACACTAGAAGTCCTAATGGGTGCTTCTGCAAAGAAATAGAGGAGCTCTGTGTGATGCCACTAACACACTAGAAGTCCTGTGGGAGCTGCTGAGAAGAAATATATAGGAGCTCTGTGTGATGCCACTAACACACTAGAAGTCCTATGTTTGCTTCTGCAAAGAAAATAGAGGAGCTCTGTGTGATGGGACAAACACACTTCAAGTCCTATAGGTGCTTCTGGAAGAAAATATAGCTCTGTGTGTGTGATGGGACTAACACACTTCAAGTCCTATAGGTGCTTCTGGGAAGAAAATATAGCTCTGTGTGTGTAATGGGACTAACACACTTCAAGTCCTATAGGTGCTTCTGGGAACAAAATATAGCTCTGTGTGTGTAATGGGACTAACACACTTCAAGTCCTATAGGTGCTTCTGGGAACAAAATATAGCTCTGTGTGTGTGATGGGACTAACACACTTCAAGTCCTATAGGTGCTTCTGGGAAGAAAATATAGCTCTGTGTGTGTAATGGGACTAACACACTTCAAGTCCTATAGGTGCATCTGGGAAGAAAATATAGCTCTGTGTGTGTGATGGGACTAACACACTTCAAGTCCTATAGGTGCTTCTGGGAAGAAAAATATAGCTCTGTGTGTGTAATGGGACTAACACACTTCAAGTCCTATAGGTGCTTCTGGGAACAAAATATAGCTCTGTGTGTGTAATGGGACTAACACACTTCAAGTCCTATAGGTGCTTCTGGGAACAAAATATAGCTCTGTGTGTGTTATGGGACTAACACACTTCAAGTCCTATAGGTGCTTCTGGGAAGAAAATATAGCTCTGTGTGTGTAATGGGACTAACACACTTCAAGTCCTATAGGTGCTTCTGGGAACAAAATATAGCTCTGTGTGTGTAATGGGACTAACACACTTCAAGTCCTATAGGTGCTTCTGGGAAGAAAATATAGCTCTGTGTGTGTGATGGGACTAACACACTTCAAGTCCTATAGGTGCTTCTGGGAACAAAGTATAGCTCTTTGTGTGTGATGGGACTAACACACTTCAAGTCCTATAGGTGCTTCTGGGAAAAAATATAGCTCTGTGTGTGTAATGGGACTAACACACTTCAAGTCCTATAGGTGCTTCTGGGAACAAAATATAGCTCTGTGTGTTTGATGGGACTAACACACTTCAAGTCCTATAGGTGCTTCTGGGAACAAAATATAGCTCTGTGTGTGTAATGGGACTAACACACATCAAGTCCTATAGGTGCTTCGGGAAGAAAATATAGCTCTGTGTGTGTAATGGGACTAACACACTTCAAGTCCTATAGGTGCTTCTGGAAGAAAAAATAGCTCTGTGTGTGTGATGGGACTAACACACTTCAAGTCCTATAGGTGCTTCTGGGAAGAAAATATAGCTCTGTGTGTGTAATGGGACTAACACACTTCAAGTCTATAGGTGCTTCTGGGAAGAAAATAAAGCTCTGTGTGTGTGATGGGACTAACACACTTCAAGTCCTATAGGTGCTTCTGGGAAGAAAATATAGCTCTGTGTGTGTAATGGGACTAACACACTTCAAGTCCTTATTGGCGACCTGTGTATAATTGACTAAGCCAAATAAAAGGTCCTTACTCTGAGTTACTCAGTGTTCTCTGTTCTGTCTTGCTGTCAACATCTATTGAACAGCACAGCTGTAGAAACAGTTTAGAAATAGCAAATGCTGTAGCTTGCAGCTCTTTATGTGCTGGCTACACGTTTAAAATTTCATATTTACCTGATTGAAAAAGCTAACTTTGCACATGTCTAAATAAAATATGTTAAGAAAATGATGCATTCCCTTAAGGTTTTTCTCAAATTAGTTTGTGCTTTAAGGCCATTTTAAATCCACATAGTGGGTAGCAGACATTTCTTTATTAAAGACCACCTCCAGTCAAAGGGTTTTTTATTTTGTTTAGGATAAATAGGGTTTGAGCTCTTGTCAAGTATTTATTACTAACTGTGTGCCTATTGGGAGAGTCCTCTCTCTCTCTCTCTCTGTGGAGGAAGTATTGCAGAGGATAGCGCTCCCCTTACTGGCTAACAATGCCCAGTGGATATCTTTCCAGCTCAATCTTTGCACCATTGGAACAGGAGATCAATAACTTCTTTAACTAGATTCAGAATTTTCCACATATATATCAGTGTGATAGTTTACTTTGGTCCAAGAAATGTGTTGGGTGAATACCACCATGTGCATAAAATGCAATTTACATATGTAAAATCTATTGGATAATTATTTATTTTAGGTATTATATACAGTAGCACCATTCATTTATGAAACACTTTACATATATTTTGTACATTTACATTAGTCCTTGCCCTCAAGGAGCTTACAGTCTAAGGTCCCTAACTCACTAGGGCCAATTAAGACCAGAGCCAGTTAACCTAGAGTGTACAGTGTGGAGATGTCTCCCTCTAGTGTTGGCTTGAACTCCATGTGTCATTTCCTTTGAGATAAAACTTAGAGCAGAGCAAAGCATTGTGGGATGTGTAGTTCAGAATACTGGGGCTTCAACTTCAGCAGGACTGGTTTGAACTACTACTACCAGATTGCAACAGAATGCTGGAAGAGGATATAAAAAGGCTGGTTTAGGCCTACATCTCTCTCTTGGGATGCCAGCTTGGATCTGCCAGCAGTAATTCTGGGTCAGTGAGAGCTGCTGCCTAGTGGTGGCCTGAACAGTGGGGAATCGTACAGCTGCATCCAGAGGGACCTCTGCGGACAGCATCACTTGCAGCGGACCAGAGACTGTTCCAGATCCTCCAGTGATGCCTGCACTTCAGATCCGGGTAGGCCGAGGCGTGGTGTGACAGTGTCAGATGCCATTCCCAGAGGCAGGATTCAAAGGAAGTTCCTGGAAGAGTCTTCATCATCACCTGCATCGCTGCCAGCAGCTTCTGTAACCAGTGTGGTGAGCAGGCAGTTGCCCATTTAGATTCTGTTAAGACACTGCATATAGACATCCCTTATTCAACCCAACTTTCCGGTACTTGTGGTGCCACTGGAAGTTAGCTCACATACAACGAACACTATATGCAGACATCTATATCCTGTTCACCTCTTTATCATCAGCAATCTCATTCGATACAATAATATTCCAGCCATATAGGAAAAGTGTGAAGTAAAATAAAGATACACCACAGATCAGTGAAATTTGCTATACCCTATTATCAAGGATTACCCTGTTCTAAATACTGCAAGGCTAGCTGAAGAGTTGCCGGATTCCAAGGAGTAAGTAACAAAAGTTGTTTTAGCACAAAGGGCTCTCACTTTCTCTGGAACTCTATGTAAAGGAGCCAGCCAAGTTAACCACAATAGTTTGCATAAAGTTTGTCATGTTGTACTAATGTTAATGGTCTGTGAGTTGAGGAAACAGAAGGAAGTGAACCTGACATAGCAAATAAGTTTTAGTTCCTTACCTATCTATTGACCTGTTCACATTGGTTACTGTGACAGAAACAGTGGCAGAATTTGAGGGAACAGTGGCAGCGTTTGATGGGCACCATGGCAGCATTTGAGAGCACAGTGGCAGCGTTTGATGGCACAGTGGCTACAATTGATGATTTTTTTTCCAAATCCCCCCCCCCCCCCCCCTAAAAATGTGAGCACCAGCCGCCACTGCTACTGGCAGAAGGGAGAAACCACAGCTTAACAGAATTTAGGGGAAAACCCAAATGAACAACTATAAAACAGCTAGCTTGTCTATCACCCAGCAGAACTAAATTTGACTGTCATCCCCTGTTAAGGACAGGGTGGCTACATAAAAAAACCCATACTCTCATTTCCTTCCTCTTGATATATACAAATGAGCATATGAAGTGCGAGATTGTGAATTGATCCCTCTACCCACCATTTTCTATACCTATTGGGGCAGTTTCTTTCACTTCCTGTCAGCGCAGGAAGTGAAGGAAAATCTCCAATGGGGACACAAAGGCAAAAAAAAGATTTAATCAGAATGAGGAAGGGTTAGAAGGCTTACCAATGTTGTTATTGTTGTCTGTTCCTTCCTGTCCTGTTGGCAACCACACCCCACCCTACAATGTCATGCATGGGCCATGCAGAGACAGGCAGGGAATTAAATGTCCCAAAGGGGTCAAAAGACAAAAATAAAAAGTTATTAGAAACATCTTTAATGAAATCTAAACCAAAATAATTGACTGGAGTTAGGCTTTAACAAAATATGTTTCTTCTTTATGTAGCGTGTGTTGAGGCAGAAATACAGATTTATCTTCGTGCTCACAGACATTCTGTTCACCCTGAAATATGAGTTTTCTCTGTACCTTAGGCTTAAAAATCAGCTTTTTGCCTTGGGTATAAAGTGTCCATGGTCTTTGAGGATGTCTTTTTTGCCACATTGCCATGCATTTAAATCACATTACTGTAAATGTTCTCCCAAGATCAAAACACACTCTCTCTGCCTGCCAAATTTCCGTAGCTGTTATTTTCTATCTTTGCCTTCGCTGCCAACTTTCCAGACAGTGCAGATCAAAACAAGTGAGGTGAAGGGAGAAGTCTAGATATAGGTATTTGTAAGGGACGTGCAATGGTGGAACATTTCCATTATGTTCTTCTTCAGCCTATGTCAGGATTTTATTTAGGTTGTGCCCCTGGGTCATCATTAAAACAGACCATAATGTCTATTTAGTACCCCCCCCAAGGAGCCACGGGTAGAATGGGATCCCCCACCCTGCACAGCCAGGCACACCAAATTTCCACAGTCATTCCAGAGTCAGAGAACAGTCTGTGACTTTGCTTTTTTTTGTTTTATTAAGGGATATAACTTGGATAGGGATGAGAGATAATGGGATGCCCAATAGACTTCAAACAAACTTCAGGGACAACTCCTCCTATATACTGTTTCTATATACAGTTTCTCTTCTTCTTCCAGGACATACTTGCTTGCAGAACCCAGCTATGACCCTGCAGTGGTTTTGTAGCAAAGGCCCATTACAGGCCCCTTTACTTGAAGAACAGATGGGGTAACTCAGCTCACACTTTCCCAGCACTTCCTCTCTGTGATCACTAATCCCAGCACCACCTCTTCAGGCACTGCCAACCCACCTGGCTGCAGCTGCCCCTCTCACTATCCCTCCAGGCTAACGTGCTGACCGACCTGCTTCTGCTGTCCTCTCACTTGCTCCTGTGCCTCCAGAAAGGATTTCCTCTGTGTGTTGTAGGGGGAATCTTCCAGTACCAGAGCCCCAGGCCTGAGGTCACCCCCCCCCCCCCCAGACTAGGGGGTGCCCTCAAGGGCCACGACAGCCTCCTCAGCACTCCATCTCCATCTACCACCCTGACTAGAGTTGCCACCTCATCCCTTTAAAACCGAAAACATATTCATTAGACAGGTTCTGTGGGTGATTTAAGTGGTAATTAAACCCGTGCCTTATCTGCATTAAATTAGCCCCAGGACCTGTGTATTTCATATGTGTTCGGGTTTTAAAGGGATGAGGTGGCAACCTTAGCCCCGACTGGCATGTCCCATGTCTATTTATGAGGTGGCCTGCCCCCTTCCAAATACTTTTTGGTGGGAATTGGTTGAGGACCTAATAAAAAATGCATGGCAGCCCCTCCTAACTCCCACCATCCGGCTCTGGAAGTTTCTACCAACCTTCAGACCAGGTGGAAGTGTCAGAGAGAGCTGCCAGATGAGTCATCCAGCCCCTGAGTCACTAAAACTTGACCCAGATTTACAACCCAGGCCTGCCTCTCAGCCAAGTTAATTTACCTACACTTAACAGCTAAACCTATTTACACCTAGCACACTAGCTAGAGGGTGCTATAGCTATGCTAGGGGTCAGCAACCTTCTCCAAATCAAAGGGGTATCAAGCCCCAAAACATAAATGTAGTAAATTGCAGCTTACCAATGCTTACATGTGGTGTCTGCATTAGTTTCCCTTTTTAAGCTTCTTTCCTTTATTTTCACCTAGTGATTTGGTCAGTAAGTCTGTTAATTTTCAAATTACTTTAACAGACATAGCTGTCCAGACAGCGATCGCCACTGGCCACCCGCGATCGCGGGCACGAAAACCAGCACAGGGATTTGTGTGTGTAAAAACACACAAATCCCTGTTCTGTCAGGGGAGAGGAGACATATCGTTTGTTCCTACTAAGTAGGAAGAGCGATATGTCTCCTCCCCCAGTCAGTCCTATCCCCATACAGATAGAAACACTAACTAGGGAACACAGTTAACCCCTTTATCGCCCCCTTTATCGCAGAGGTGATCAAATACCTCCCAACATTTTGACATGGGAATGATGGACACCTACTAGCAAACATATGTAGGCATAGGACTCGCCTCCCCTACCACACCCTCTTAAACGGAGAATTAACCAAAAAAGAAAGGTTAATTAAATCCAAAAGAAAGCTCTATTTGTGGGAACAAAATTATAAAAATTCTGTTTGGGTACAGTGTAGCATGACCACGCAATTGTCCCATCAGTGCTGCATATCAGTGCGCAATTGTCATTCAAAGCGCTGAAAGCTGAAAATTGGCTTGGGCAGGAAGGTGTCTAAGTGCCTGATATTGAAGTGGTTAAGCGATAATGTATTCTTTACCACCCTTAATAAAATAAAAAAATATGTGAAAAAAAAAAAGCACTGGGCATGAGGAGTTGTGAATATATTAGATTAGGAGGCTAGGGAAGGTGGTCTGGAGTTCTTTTTTTGTTTATTTTTTTAAATATGAACTTATAGCCATTGTAACTGACAAGCTGTAGCCAAGCACTCTGAATGGGTAACTCCATAGACACAGGGCTCCTCCTTGCCACTGCTTTTCGAAGTCTGTGCTTCGTTCTATAGAAGAGATTTGTGGTCAGTCAGAACTAAGCTAGCTCTGGCAGGGTGAATCAATAAAGAATCAATATTACATAAGTAGTCTGTGCTTCTCAACCACAGAGTCAGAAAGTGATTTCAAACTGCAAACCGATTTAATATAGCAAGTGAGCAATTTTTTTTAGCCTTTAATGTGCAAGGTCCCTTTGCCCCTGGGCCCTATTTCAGCTGCATTGGCTGTTATGGCTGGAGTGACTCCCTTGGTCAGATCATCTGATCTAGGTACTAAGGAATCAGCATGTAGGGCAGGGGTCGTGGGGTGGTAGTGATGTCCTCCATGCTTCCCTCCTTGTTGGGCGCCAAGCAAGTGTCACATGAAAGGCCTACCCCAGGGTCGGTTCTTCTGGGCTACACTAGGCACATTGGTTAGGGTCACTGCCTTACTCATGGGGTACCTTTATTGAACAGACGACTGCACTCTGATAAACTCTCTCAATGAGTTATTTTTTTTTTTTTAAAGTTAGCAGCTACAAATACTGCAGCAGCTGACTTTTAAAATATGGACACTTACCCGTCCAGCGTGCCCGCGATGTCGGCACCCGAAGCCGATCTGTCGCTCGGCTCTCAGGTGCTGCCGCCGCCATCTTCGGTATGGGAATCAGTTCCCTACTGCGCATGCGCGAGTCGCGCTGAGCAATAAGGACGGCCCCTGCTGTCTCTGGGATCTGTGTGTTTCCCAGCAGACAGCGGTGGGGGGGACAGGAAGTGATGTAAATACCCACAGATTCTGCGGCTATCTATGCCCGGAAGTGGGTGCAGATACCTGTATTATACAGGTATCTGCACCCCCCTGAAAGGTGCCAGTTGTGGCACCGGAGGGGGGGAGGGTTCCGATGAGCAGAATTTCCACTTTAATGTCCATCACCACGGTCACTTGTGCAATTAGGAGGGACAAACAGGGGTAGATTTACTACCGTGATTCCCCGGGGTAGGGATTGCAAATCTAATCCCCAGTGTGAACAGCATAAATGTGCTTGCAAACTACCAGAATCCCCACCACCACAGCAGAATATAATGCAAAAGGAATGTGTCTCTGCAATACAACCGCGTCACATACCTTCCCACAGCGCCGCTCAGCGCTTCTGTGACCCGTGTGATGAGTCTTCCCTGGCACAAGCACTGCAGAGGGAGGGTCCGAGATCCCCTGGTGACAGCTGGCAGAAGAGGAGATCAGCGAGGATCAGCTGAGTGCGGCTTGGTGCTTCCGTGGCCCGCCTGAGCTCTCCTAACCGCCCTGAGCCTTGCGGGGGGGGAGGGAAATCCCCCGCTGACAGCTGGGAGAAGAGGAGGACTCCAGCAGCCCACAACCACCCTAAACTAGGGCTTATTTTCAGGGTAGGGCTAATATTGCAACCCTCCTGGAAAATTGGGATAGGTCTTTTTTTCGGGGTAGGTCTTACTTTCGGGGAAACACTGTAAAACTGGTGCACTCAGAATCTGGTGCAACTATGCATGGTAGCCAATCAGCTTCTAACCTCAGTTTGTTCAGTTAAGCTTTGGCAATAAAACCTGGATGCTGATTGGTTTCTATGCAGAAGTGAGCCTGATTTTGCACTCTCCAGCTGTAGTAATTAAACCCCACAGAGCCCTTGCCCTCTCTTTCTGTCCAGCGTATCACCGATACCTCACTCCCTGTAACATTATTGAACCCTGCTGTGCACCTAGTGTTGACTCCATGCGTTCACTTCACATTCCTGATCTGTTGAACCCTGCTGTGCACCTAGTGTTGACGGATCATTTCTTTTTTTTTCCATGCGTTCACTTCACTTAAACTCTTTCTCTTCGAGGGGAGGGACGTACCTTTAGACTGACACTCAGCTCAGCTTGCAGTCACCACTCTTGGAATTTACAGGCTGGTTCTCCTGTCCTAAGGACGGGAGAAATCAGTCTGTTTTTTCAGTAACAGAGTCCTGGTGGAGTCCTTCCTGCAACTCGCTCTTCTCCCTGCCAATGAGGATGCAGGGGAAGGAGCAGATCGGGCTGCCGTGGTTGTGTGAGTGCTCGCATTATGCAGTGTCAGCGAGCAGAGGGAGGGGGGAGGAATCACTGGGGATACTCTCCCTCTCAATAGAGACTGTGTTACTCCAGCAGTGGCCTGAGTAGGATGTGGCGCATCCGCTACGAATGCAAACAAAAAGACATGCCTTTTTGTAAAAAAAAAAAATATATATATATATATATTTTTTTTTTTGGGGGGGGGCACATGGTGGGGCACAGCATAATGTTGGGGGGGCCATGGCCCCCTCTGGCCCCCCCCTAGGGTCACCATTGTGTGCACCTAGTGTTGACTCCATGCGTGCACTTCACTTAAACTCTTTCTCTTCCGTACCTTTTTGGGGACCTCTGCAGTGCTTATCCGATCTACTGTATTAACTTTTGCACTGTTATCTTCATACCCCAATGTGCTTAGTGACCCGAGCTGTAGCCTATATGTGCCGGTTACTTGCATTACATCCCTTTAGTAACTTCAGACCAGGCAAAGGCAAAGTTTCAAAAGCTTTGCTTATGGCCACCCTGGCATACCTGCATAGGAAAGAGTCAATTTTTGGCAGAGTTCATGACAATTGTATTCAGGATTGGCATCTTCAGGGTGGACTGCAAGTCCCAGCAGTTCCTTCAGGCAGTAGAAGGGTCCTGAGGACAGATGAGCCTTGGTTGCCATCGTATAGTTGTCAGCCTTGGCATATTCAACAGGCCAACAGGATGGAGTCTGACAATAGTACCGACAGCTTCTCATGTGCATGTGCATCCTCAAGCCCCTTGGGTACGGACCACTGTCCCTTTTATAATACGCAGAACCAGTGGGTCAGACCCTGGAAAAGCCACCAAGAAAACAACCGGGGAACACAATAAACCCTAACCTTCCTGGCTGGGGCAGTGTTAAACTCTACCTACCTACAGGCAAGTACCTATGCATGCAGATCTGCATGACTTCTAGGAAATCACTTTCCACAGAAAGGGAGGACAACAATGGTAGCCAATATATAATCTTTAGTACAAGATTCCTTTTAGTGTTTATGTGCATCATGCAACTGTTGAGTATGTGGTGTGGCCCAGAAATGTTTGCGTCAGGAAAAAAATGGAGAGAGACAAAAAATGCACCAATAACCCAGGATTGTCAGAAGCCAAAGATCAGGATCAGGAACAAAAAGAAATGTCAGCCAGGCAAATTCATACACAGGAACACAACAGAGACACACTGGATATGTTGACCAGGTGAAGGCATGAAGGGAATGAGCAAGGCAGTTTAAATAGCAAAAAGGGGCTGGCTGTAGGCTGGACTAATGAGGCAGGTAATGGTAACCAGGTGAGTCACTTTGGAGATGAGAGGCTGGTAATTACCTGACAGCTAAGCAGCCTTGAGCACTAAGGAAGAGACCTGCTAGAAGCCCAGCCTTGACACTTCCCTCATATTGGCATTATAATGCACCTCCTCCTATGTGCTTCTCAACTCCCAGTGCATAAAACACTCACTTGAACTGCAGACCTCCATGTCAATAAGTGGGTCTACAAATGAATAGCATGTTCCTAAATTTAGTTTTTGTCTCTTTCTGTAATCAGGGGAACAGTGTTTGTCAGGTTTGGTCTATTATGGGCTTCACGGGCTGGGAGTTTGATTGTTTTTGCCTGCCTCTAGAAGAGGTTTCTGGAGCTTAGGGAGGGAGAGATAAAATGACCAGCCTGAATATTGAGCAGGGCCTAGCCAATCCCTGGGAAGGTGTGCGCAGATGGTGGCTGGGATGCTGTCAAATAGTCTGGAGCCCTGAGGAGATTGTCTTTTTTCCTCCTGAGGAAATGTATTGGCGAGCTGCGAGGAGGAGGCTGCTTGCTACCGGAGCTCTTTGGACTGGATGCTGTACTCCACAAGAGACAGCACCTGTGGACTGATCCTCCCTTTGCTCTCCTCCAATTTCACACCAGTATTTATATGACCATCTGAAACAAAATCGTGGACACTCATCAATCTCTAGTTCTATTGCATCGACTCGTATATGACATTTTAATGATTGGATTTATGTCTAATTTAATTGTTACATATCTCAGATTAGCTCTCGTTTATTCGTTTTTGCTCCAATACATTATACTATGTAAATATCTTGACATATATAGAAGTATCTGTCATGCACATAAGCTTCATCTGTTTTAAATATATTGAAATCTAATTAAGGATTCAATGTTTCTCCAGCTATTGTGTCACAATTGGCGGTGTGTATTTCCAGGAATTGGGATACTATGTCTCCGGGTGAATGTTTACTGTTCCACAGACATGAAAACACTTTTAAGTCAGCTCAGTTTTCATGCTAGGGATTATCTTTGAAAAGCTTTGCAAGTTTAGTTAATAGCACCTTAATGAAGATTTTTAATTAAATGCATGTCTGTGCATGCTGAGCAGGAATCGGCAGCTCGCAAGCGACTAATTCACTGCATGCTGACTATAGGGACATTTGTAGGCCAGTGTGTATTTGAAGGAAGTATTGAAAATGAACCTGGCATGACGCCAAACATTCAAATATAATATATCCCCCATGGAGCATGCATCAAAAGAAGGCTGCATAAACTTCTACTAGTCAGATAAACAAACACTGTACAAAACCCTTAACTTTAAGTGAAAGTTAAGGGTTTTGTACAGTGTTTGTTTATCTGTTAAAGTCTTTAACATAATCAATCATTCGTGAGCATTAGTAAGAATCTAAATCTCTAAATGTCAACCCAATCATTATAATCTCATCTAAGCTTAAACTGATATTAAAGGCAAAAGAAACCCCAAAAATGTTTTTATACTTGCCTGCTCTGTGCAGCAGTTTTGCACAGAGCAGCCCCAATCCTCCTGTTCTCAGCCCCCCCCCCCCCCCCCCCCCCCCCCCCCACTGGCGCACCTGGCCCCTCCCTCCTGTCAAGTCCACAGAAACGCCAACCCTGCACATCCAGGGTTGGTCGCTGGGGTTTTACTCACATGTTACACCTCAGGTGAGCAGTTACATACAAACAGCAGCGGTACTGGCCTTTGATTTGTACAGGGTACAAATCTGACAGCTGCTGTTGGTTGCATACAGTGTATACAAACAGCATTTAGGACAGTCAACGAGAATCTACTGATTGCCACCGGTGGACTTTTCTGGTTGCCCCTTGGCGGCCATGTGAATTTAGCCTTACCTCTCAAAGATAGGTGTATGTTACTTACTTGTATTCTCTCCCTGCCAGAGCAAAAGTGTCAAACCATTCTCAGGCAGTAAAAGGCTTCGTGGATAACAGCCTCACCATCCACTTGTTGCTGGAGGAGAGTAAAAATGTCAAATACCAAATCCTCTGGTTTTATAAAATGTAGTTTTCTAGTTTTTTTCCATGCATTCCTAACAGAAAGCTATGTTATGACATATTATTGATTATCATTATCAGCACTGATCTTAGACAGGAGTAATGATTGTGAAAACTCCAAATTCCTATTGAAGAAAATTTTCAAATTTCCATGTCAGAACCAGGGATGTCCATGGGGAAGCTCGAGTCAAGACCTGTGTGCATTTGGGAATTTCCTGGGCACACAGAAGAAGATGTTTAATGACTTATGAAGGTATGTGACAGCACCTAGAATAGGAAGCTTTGGTATATAATTTATTCACTAAGCTCCCTTTAATCCGTGTGTAAAACAATGGTACGCTGTTATTTTAAATGTTAAATATATTTAAAAACGTGTGCTAAAGGTCAATTGACGAATGCTCGCCAAAAAGAAAATGTAAGATAAAGTGCAAGTGCCAAAATAGTTAAACAACATTTTTAAACATGTACAGTAATATATAAGCACAATATAATATACAATGTGAAGTCCATATTCATAGTTAATATATATAGTCCAATATAAATGTACCAAAAGAAAGGTGCTCAGTGTTTATGGACCAATTTCCATTATACAACGTGCTTCAAACGTGCTCCTCAAGTTAAAAAGGGCAGCCTCTTACCAGATGCAATGGATCTCGATTACAGAGATCAGAATGAGCCTGCAATCAATTCCCAGTGGAATCTTTAATGGCAAGGTACTCCTGCTGTGGCTCTCTGATTGTTAGGCTCAAGAACATCTCTGGGATTGAGTCACTCATCATATGCATGTACATAATGCAAACAGGGAGACGCCTCATAGTGTAAACCAGTTAAGCCAATGTATTTAAAACATTAAAATTACATATACGAGAAGGCTGAAAAACATGAACAGGATATAAAACAAGCCAGCCACAGTGTTACCCATCTTCCCAGCCGCAATGACGTCATGCGCAAACTCCGCCCAATGCGTTTCCCCAAAAATGCCATCCTCTGGGATTGGATTTGGATTGTAGTGAGACTAAGAAAAAAAAGCAAAAAAATAAATAAAAACAGAAGAAACCCTGCTTAGATTGTAAGCTTTAACGAGCAGCGCCCTCTGATTCCCTTTTGTACCAAATTGTATTGTATCTGTAATGTCTGCCTTCATTTTGTAAAGCGCTGCACAAACTGTTGGTGCTATATAAATCCTGTATAATATTAAAAAGAAACACAAAAATTAAAACTACAATCTTATTAAGTGATTTTTCTTTGAAAGTTCATGGATAATCAATCACATTTTATTGAATTTCTTTTTAAACCAATCCAATAAAATAAAAATAAAACTAGGCCTGTACATGGAAGCATTTCAAGGAATTAATAAATTAATATAATTATTTTCTATTGAATAATGATTATAAATTGAATGACCAGCATTAGACATGACATAAGGTCATGCTGTGATTCATAAGTGATCAGATTCTGCAAAAAACAAAACATAACTAATGCAATGCAGCCTAACACCTGGGTTGTAGCTGTGCTATTATTACTAACGACTGAGGATACATTGTCATAATAGCGGCTCGATATTGTGCGTTGGTCTTGCTTCATGTCTGACAGCAGACGGTCTGTCACATGGGAGCTCCGGGAGACATGCATCTTTATTACAGTCTCTGATTGTTTTATCATTGCACTTTCATTATTCACTGGACAGTCGGCAAACACCCTGCTGGATATTGTTTTTTTTTTTATATTAATGGTGTGACATATGGCAGCTTGACATATGGCATGAGAAGCTGGAAGATTATTTTTGTGGCTTCAGCATTGAAACATTTTCTATGAAAATAATATACATCTAGGCAGCTTAATAATTGTCAGCTGCAAGCTAACTGCATGTTCTTAAAAACATAGCAGAATATATAAAAGTATAACAAGATGGGATCTATGAAACTATATAGCTTAAAGCAAACCTGTGTCCAAAAAAATAAATAAAAAAGCATGAGCCTCCACACAATCTGGTACCTTCTGGTACAATCTGGTACCTTCACTTAATAGTAGGATTGCTGTCCATTGCCCAGTTTACTGAAACCATCCCCACAAAGATCCTGTACAAATAATGACTTATTTTGAAAGCGGATTCTTGCACAATGTTAGGCATGCCCTGAACTCCACTATGACAGCATTAGGGTCTGGGGATTGCCCATGCAAAAACCAACCACTGTGCCTGGCAAGAGGAGTGTCATGTGTTCCTCAAGTATTGGGATTTTAAACCGATTAAGAAGGGAACAGGGAAGTTAAAGGGGTTGTAAAGGTAGAAGGTTTTTTTTATCTTAATGCATACTATGCATTAAGATAAAAAACCCTTTGTGTGTAGCAGCCTCCTCAGTGCCCCCTAATTACATACCTGAGCCCTATCTCTCTCCAGCGTTGTCCACAAGTGTCTAAGCCATCCGGGACACTCCTCCTGATTGGCTGAGACACAGCAGTGGTACCATTGGCTGTCAATCAAAGTCAGTCAGCCAATCAGAGAAGAGAGGGGGTGGGGCCAGGTCGGGCTCAGTGTCTGAATGGAGCTCTGACTCGACTCGTGTGCCCCCATAGAAAGCTACTGGCTGAGGGGGCACTCAATAGGAGGGAGGCGCCAGTAGCTGCAAAGAGGGACCAGCTCTGTGCAAATCCACTACACAGAGCAGGTAAGTATAACATGTTTGTTATTTTTTTTATTATTTTAAACAAGACTTTACAATCACTTCAAAGCCCAACTCAATGATAATATAATTAAAATTAGAAGCTATCCCATACCTGCGAAATCCCCCCCAAGCTGATCAAAAAAATTTTGCTTATTTTCAAAAGAATGATTTAACACAGGGTTCGACAAATTCTGGATGCCAGGTCGCATTTGCGACTAGAATTAGCGACCTGGCGCCTGGGACAGCACAGCTGGGGTATCCAGTCTCCGTGCGACACCGTCCCCCACCCCCCGGCGAGATCGCGTTGGGCAGCGCCGGTAATTGTGGCCGCTGCTTTGCGGCCTTCTGCAGTCCTATGGTTCATTCTTGAATATGACGCCCTCTTGTGGTGGCCGTTGGTATGACAAGACAACCACCAATGCTAATGGAGTTTCCCCTGCCTGTTTTGTCGGTCGTTAAAAAAAAAAAACCTGGCTCCTAATTTTTTTAGCTGGCTCCTAGATTCCAAGCAAATTTGTCAAGCCCTGATTTAACACAGTGCAATACTCACCTTATTCCATGGTCACATGACATTGAGTGTTATGTTCTTTTGCTCTTGAGCACTGTAGGAGGGTGGACATGCACTCCTATAGGATGGGACATGATCACTGGTCCTGCAGTGGAGTTATGCTTTAAGACACTGGATGCCTAGTAACCAGTATGGGTTGTTTTTATTTTGGAACAGGTCTGTTTTAAGATGGAATGTCACCCAAACTTTTTTAAGTGAGAAAGGGTTTAAACCTTAGCAAAGGACAGTTTCATACCTGTATAGGAAGTTTCTCCTGACTTTCTGTCCTGGTAACCAACTGTGGGGAGGAGGATATATCTAATAAATATGGACACCTGACAAATGTTATACCCCTCCTAAACTACTAAAAAGTGTTTTCCCCTTACTTTCCTTCTTGGTGACAGCTGTTTCTAGGACAAGTAGGAGGAAACCTTCTTCAGTGGCATGCACAGGGTGCAACCAATTGGAGAGTGGCCAGGTGCATCTGATAGTGATTGGCAGAGCGGCAGCGGTACTGAAAAAAGCTGAAACTATTCAGCAGATTGATCTCCACCTCATAGTTAAACTATAGTTCTAGTTACTACTTGAAAAGAGAAGCATGTAAGCACTAAACAGCAATTGGTGGCTGTGGAAGCTTGAAAAGCATGTAAACACTAATGGGCTGTGCGCACGGGACGAACACTGGGCGGCATCAACCGATTCAATAGAAACCGGCTAACATTCGACCGTGTATATGGCAGCTGGTGCGGCAGGAGCTGACCGACTTCTGTTGAAGGGGCATCACTGAAAAAGGTCTGCAGATCGGTATCCATTCAACGCTCTCAGTCAATGGCTGAGAGTGCTGACCGGTGTGTTTTGGTGGGGGGTCGCCGACCCCTGACAGAACACAATAGCTCAGCGGTGGAAATCGATGTACAAATATTGCATAGTTAGTACAAGGGCCCCTCCCAAGCTCTTCTGTTTTTTTCGTTCAGCCTGCTAGGTCGAGCAATTCTGGTGGGGTTATCATTATCCACAGACCACCAATGCTGGGGGGTGGTGGCGGATGTTATTACAGCCTGCCACTGACCATCAATGCTGGAGGGAGTTATTTTTTCAGTATGACACTGAACACCAATGCTGGGAGGGGGGGGGGGGGGTTATGGTCCCAACCTGCCGGGTTATTGTTACAGCCAGCCACTGACCACCAGTGCTGGGGTACTATTGTTATAGTCAGTCACTGAAAACCTATGCACAGACCACTAATGGTTGGTGGGTTATTGTGACAGCCAACTACTGACCACCAATTTTTGGGGTTGGGTTATTGTTACAGCCAGTGAATGACCACTAATGGTTGGATAGTCGTTACAATCAACCACTGAGCACCAATTCTGGAAGGGGGGTTATTGTTACAGCCAGCCACTGACCACCAATACTGGGGGGGGGGTGTTATTTTTTACAACCAGCCAATGACCACCGAAGCTGGGGGGTCATTATTACAGCCAACCCCTGACCACCAATACTGGGGCGGGGGGTTATTATTACAGCCAGCCACTGACCACCAAAGCTGGAGGGCTATTATTACAGCTAACCCCTGGCCACCAATACTGTGGGAGATATTGTTACAGCCAGCCACTGACCACCAGTGCAATGTGGTGTTTAGGGGCCACAATAGCTCAATTTTTCCTTTTGATAAAGAGGGACCATCACATCCCAAAATGCTGTGTTTGTCAGCATGGGACTCCAGTAAACTTTTGAATTGGAACCAGGTTAGCTGGCATTTTGTTTGCAAGTAACAGAAAAAACTGACAGAGGTTCTTACAATTTCAAGTAATTGTCAAAAATAAAAAGACATTTTGGCTTTGTATATTCTTTGTTTTCTTAGTATATACAGTGGCTTGCGAAAGTATTCGCCCCCCTTGAACTTTTCAAACTTTTGCCACATTTCAGGCTTCAAACATAAAGATATAACATTTTTATTTTTTGTGAAGAATCACCAACAAGTGGGACACAATTGTGAAGTGGAACGAAATCTTTTGGATTTTTGAAACTTTTTTAACTAATAAAAAAATGAAAAGTGGGGCGTGCAAAATTATTCGGCCCCTTGCGTTAATACTTTGTAGAGCCACCTTTTGCTGCGATTACAGCTGCAAGTCGCTTGGGGTATGTCTCTATCAGTCTTGCACATCGCGAGACTGAAATTCTTGCCCATTCTTCCTTGCAAAACAGCTCGAGCTCAGTGAGGTTGGATGGAGAGCGTTTGTGAACAGCAGTTTTCAGCTCTTTCCACAGATTCTCGATTGGATTCAGGTCTGGACTTTGACTTGCCATTCTAACACCTGGATACGTTTATTTGTGAACCATTCCTTTGTAGATTTTGCTGTATGTTTGGGATCATTGTCTTGTTGGAAGATAAATCTCCGTCCCAGTTTCAGGTCTTTTCCAGACTCAAACAGGTTTTCATCCAGAATGGTCCTGTATTTGGCTGCATCCATCTTCCCCTCAATTTTAACCATCTTCCCTGTCCCTGCTGAAGAAAAGCAGGCCCAAATCATGATGCTGCCACCACCATGTTTGACAGTGGGTATGGTGTGTTGAGGGTGATGAGCTGTGTTGCTTTTACGCCAAACATATCGTTTTGCATTGTGGCCAAAAAGTTCGATTTTGGTTTCATCGGACCAGAGCACCTTCTTCCACATGTTTGGTGTGTCTCCCAGGTGGCTTGTGGCAAACTTTAGACGAGACTTTTTATGGATATCTTTGAGAAATGGCTTTCTTCTTGCCACTCTTCCATAAAGGCCAGATTTGTGCAGTGTAGGACTGATTGTTGTCCTATGGACAGACTCTCCCACCTCAGTTGTAGTTCTCTGCAGTTCATCCAGAGTGATCATGGGCCTCTTGGCTGCATCTCTGATCAGTCTTCTCCTTCTCTGAGCTGAAAGTTTAGAGGGACAGCCAGGTCTTGGTAGATTTGCAGTGGTCTGATACTCTTTCCATTTCAAAATGATCGCTTGCACAGTGCTCCTTGGGATGTTTAAAGCTTAAAGCTTGGGAAATCTTTTTGCATCCAAATCCGGCCTTAAACTTCTCCACAACATTGGGAGGGTGCTTTGGGGTAAAGCACCTTGTCCCCATGTTGATGAGGACCTCATCCCCACAACCCTGGCCTGGTGTGGGGGTCTGCGGGCTTATCGGAATCTGGAAGCCCCCTTTAACATCCCGGCCCCCCCCCTGTGTGAATGGTAAGGGGGTACAAAAGTTTCACCAAAAAAGGTGACAAAATGGTAAAAATGACGGAGACGGTCTTTGACAATTCCTTTATTAAAATCTTCTTTCTTCTTTCTTCTGGTCTTCCTTTCTTCATCTTCTCCTTCCGCATCTTCTTCCATCTTCTTCTTCCTTCGATTCGCTTCTTCTTCCTCCGGTCTTCTCGTCCTTCTCGTCCGGCGTCGTCCTTCTCGTCCGGCATCGTCGTCTCTTCTCGCAGGCCGCTCCTCGCAATGGGAGGCTCCCGCTCTGTGAGGCTGCGGGTGACAGGTCTTGTATAACGAAGGCACCTGGTGACCCCGCCCCCCCTCTGACGTCATGGGGAGCCATAGGGAATTCCACATGACGTCCCCGTGCGTCAGGGGGGCGGGGTCACCAGGTGCCTTCGTTATAAAAGACCTGTCATCAGCCTCCCATCAGTCATTTAGGACAACATTGGAAGAAGATGCCGGAAGGAGAAGATGAAGAAAGGAGAAGATGAAGAAAGGAAGAAGGAAGAGCAGAAGAAAGAAGAAAGAAGATTTTAATAAAGGAATTGTCATTTTTACAATTTTTGCCACTTTTTTGGTGAAATGGTAGGGGTACTTTTGTACCCCCTTACCTTTCACACGGGGGGGGGCCGGGATCTGGGGGTCCCCTTGTTAAAGGGGGCTTCCAGATTCCGATAAGCCCCCCCCGCCCGCAGACCCCCACAACCACCGGGCACGGTTGTGGGGATGAGGGACAAGGTGCTTTGGGGGGGAGCACCCTCCCAATGTTGAGGGCATGTGGCCTGGTACGGTTCAGGCGAGAGGGGGGCCGCTCTCGTCCCCCCCTCCTTTCCTGCGGCCTGCCAGGTTGCGTGCTCGGATAAAGGGTCTGGTATGGATTTTGAGGGGGACCCCCAATTTTTTTTTTTTTTTGGCCGGGGTTCCCCTTAAAACCATCCCAGACCTGAAGGGTCTGGTATGGATATTTGGGGGGGACCCCACGCCATTTTTTTTTTTTTGGCTGGGGTCCCCCTTAATATCAGACCTGAAGGGCCTGGTTTTTTATTTTTTTTTATTTTTTATATCAATGAATGACTGTTTTTTAAATAGCTTTTTTTTCTGCAAAAATGACACTTTGTCATTCGAATTCATTCGAATGCATTCGAATTCATTCGAATGCATTCGAATTCATTCGTTATATCTGCTATAATAATTTCGTTTGAATTAGTTGAAATTTGATATTGGTAGTTGGATTCAATAATTTGGAGCTGAAATTCGTAAACGGAATTTTTCCTGAAAAATGACACTTTGTCATTCGAATTCATTCGAATCCATTCGAATTCATTCGAATTCATTCGAATTCATTCGAATTCATTCGAATCATTCGGCGACGAAATTCGTAAACGGAATTTCGTATTCCGTACGGAATTCGTAAAAAAAAAAAATTCGTACTACAGATTCGTAAATTCGTACGAATTTCGAAAAATTCGTACGAATTACGAATTCGTACGAAACGAATCGCACATGTCTAATGCTCTCTGCGCTTTCAACAGAACCCTGCGACTATCACAGAGCAGGTGCATTTATACAGAGACTTGATTACACACAGGTGGATTCTATTTATCACCATCAGTCATTTAGGACAACATTGGATCATTCAGAGATCCTCGCTGAACTAATGGAGTGAGTTTGCTGCACTGAAAGTAAAGGGGCCGAATAATTTTGCACACACCACTTTTCAGTTTTTTATTTGCTAAAAAAGTTTAAAATATCCAATAGATTTCGTTCCACTTCACAATTGTGTCCCACTTGTTGGTGATTCTTCACAAAAAATTAAAATTTTATATCTTTATGTTTGAAGCCTGAAATGTGGCAAAAGGTTGAAAAGTTCAAGGGGGCCGAATACTTGCGCAAGCCACTGTATGTCCATATCAGATACTGCACATGCTTTCATTTTTGGAGGGTAAAGGTCTGTGTGTCTCTTTTGAGCCCAAAATGTCAGTCTAGCATTGCTGTATATAGAAGGCTCTCTCCAAAGATGATGTTGGTAGAGTCAGGCTGTGTAATGATGCAGTGCACACTATATCGTTCAATGTCTTGTTTTGTCACAAGCATTTGCTGCAGATCACTGGTCATATGGCTCTCCGCTCCTGTTATAATACTTTTTTATAGCAGAACAGAAGTAGGTGTGCTGTTCTAAGCCGAGGCCATTGTCACTGCTCTTGTATTAATATAAACATAAATAATAGCCTGTTAAGGTTGGTGGCATAAATCTTGGGACAGAAAACACATGCTGTTCCATACAAGGATAAGTTTCCTCACACCATTTCAACTCTGTTACTTACATATTGCAGAGTAAGACAAAGATACATCTGCTTTCCCAGCTGTCACCAAACAAATTAAATGAATGTCTGCCTTTACAATGTAGTTAGGCACATTATTGCTGATAGAGGAGAAAGGAGCATCCCTCTAAATGTACTGCCTGAGACAGCTCTTGAAAAGAACACCATACCAAATCCTTTTTTGGGGAATCATTGTTAAGACACCCTAAATTCAGGGGTATGAATAGTTTGACCAACTCAACCCGTTGTGGTTGAGAATTTATCTTGTCCACCTCCTATTTTTAAAGCACAACTAAATGTAATATATATTGCACCTAATAGTCCACACCCTAATCCTGGGGTTGGTAAACCATCAATTGCAATCTACCCATCGACTGCGCGCAGGTGACTGTTAAACCTCGATCCTTCCTTGTCCTCCCCCAGAACCTGGACAGGAGCGGCGGCGGGGGCAGAATTTAGAGGAATGAATCTGTATTTTTCTCCTGCAGCAGCTGAAAGTAGGCTTCTCCTGCTCTGACCAACATTCAGCTGCCACAAGAAGAAAATATAGGGTATCGGTACCAATATATGCCACCCCCGCCACCCCTCCGGTCCATGTGCCTCTTTTTTCTGCTGCCCGGATCTCCCTGTGTGCTCCCTTGCTCCCCCTCTCCCCCCATTGTTTCAGGATGAAGAGCAGGGAAGAGGTTGGTAAATATGTCACACATGCATATGTGTTGGAGCTTTGAGGTGCACACCCTAATGCAATAGGCTGCGCACACCTATGGTGGCTGTAGTCATTTTTGTTGGGGGGGGGGGGGGTTTGGGCTAAGGCATAAACGTATTGAATGTACCTGTTGATCTTAGTAGTGCCCTTGTAATCTCCTATAAAAGAAAGCACCAACCAAGTCATCTTTCTTCTGCAAAATACTAAGCTCCTTTGTATTCATGGTGAACAAAGTGAGGCATTTTTTAAGTAAAGCCTGGGTGGAAACCATGGCTCCCACCACAAATGGAGTAAATGTGGACACTTAGGTATAAGGAATGTGTTATTTGCAGGATTACTAGGTGAAAATAAAGTGAGAAAGGCATGAGAAAAAAAAGAAAATTAATGGAGACACTGCACGTTAGGGCTGGTAAGGTGCAATATATTATACATTTTTTTTTTGTTTTTGGGTTTAGATATGCTTTAACTATGAACCCATCACTGTGATAGTGTCAGAAACCATGAATCAGACCAAGACAGAAGTGCAGTAAAAATCACACTTGTTTAATAATAATCGTAAAAAGTAAACAGAGCAAACGTCAAAACATAGCTAGAGTTCGGTAACCGGAATGGATAGTCAGACAAGACAGGAAGTCAGAGAGCCAGGGATCAGCATGCTTCAGGACAAGCCAGAAAATTGGGAAACCAGAGAATCAGCGTAGTGGAACAGCAATCAGGATCAGGAACCAGAAGGGACGTCAGCCAAGCAAGTCTTTCACAGGTACACAGGAGAGAGTCTCTGATATGTTGACCAGGCAAAGGCAGAGAGGATCTGGACTGAACAGCTTAAGTAGCCAGCAGGAATGACGAGCAGGATATCATCACCAGGTGAGTCACTGTGGAAAGATTAGATCTGGCAACTAACTGACAGCTGAGCAGCATGCTCTGAGAAGGAAGGGCTGAGCCCAGCCCTGACAGTACCCCCTCCTCAACGACCCCTCCCTCTCAGAGGACCACCAGGTTTGAGGGGAAAACATGTATGGAAAGCACGTACATTCGAGGATGAGACCCAAGAGCGTTCCTCCGGACAGTACCCTTTCCAATGAACCAGGTACTGTATGCGCCCATGAAACCTACAGGAGTCAATAATGGACTGTACTTCCTACTCCTCATGGTTCTCAACCTGCACTGGGTGAGTGGCACCGAGGTGGTGAAGCGGTTGCAGACCAAAGGTTTTAATAAGGAGGTATGAAATACATTTGAGAAAAGCATATTCTAAAGCGTAAGCCACTGGGTTAATCCTGTGGAGAATACGGAAAGGAAAGGCCCAATAAACCGAGGTGCCAACATCAGTGAGGGAACACGGAGTCAGAGGTTGCGAGATGACAGCCAGACCCTGTCCCCAACATGGTAGGAAGGTGCAGGCAGGCATCTGCGGTCAGCATGGAGTCTGTACCTATCATTGGCATGTTGCAAGGACTCCTGGACTTGTACCCAAGTTGGACAAAGACCACGGAGATGCTCCTCTAACGCTGGAATGCTCTGATGAGCAAATTAGGCAGGCAACAGGGATGGTTGAAAACCATAGTTTGCCATAAACGGGGACAATTGAGAAGCAGAATTCATGGCACTATTGTGCGCTAACTCCGCCCAAGGTAAGAGGTCTGACCAGTTGTTATGATGGTCAGAAATATAGCAATGTAGAAACTGCTCCAAGGACTGGTTGGCTCGTTCTGTGGCCCCATTAGACAGTGGGTTATACGCAGAGGAGAAATCAAGCTGAATTCCCAACTGTGCACAAAAGGCTAGCCAGAATCAGGACACAAACTGACTACCCCTGTCCGAAACAATCACCTTTGGTAGCCCATGTTACGAAAGATCTCCCGAGCCAAAATGGAAGCCAGTTTCTTCGATGTGGGCAACTTCTTAAGTGGAAAGCAATTTGATATTTTCGAGAACCGATCAACCACCATAAGGATAACTGTGTTGCCCCGAGAGTTGGATAATTCCACAATGAAATCCATGGGCAGGTGGGTCCAAGGCCTCTCTCCATTGGATATGGGTTGTAGGAGGCCCACTGGAGGATGCTGTGGTGTCTTACTCTGAGCACACACAGAACAAGCAGCTACGAAGGCAGCTACAACAGCACGTAGACTAGGCCACCAGAATTGTTGAGAAATGGCCCAAAATAGTTGATTCTTCCCTGGGAGACCAGCAGTCTTGGAAGAATGGTAAGTCTGGAGCACGGCAGTACAGAGACTCTCGGGGGACAAAGCAGCGGTCACAAGGCTTCTCAGGAGGAGCATGGATCTGAGCGGCAAGAATCTTGACACCCAAAGGAGAAGTGAGACTCGTGCGAACCGTAGCCAAAATACGATCAGGAGGAATCACTGGAACCGATTCCAACTTGGAAGTGGAGGAAAATTGTTGCGACAAAGCATCAGCCCTTATATTCTTAGTAGCGGCTAAGAATGAGACTAATTGAAGCTTGACAAGAAAAGAGCCCATTGTGCCCTTCTGGGAGAGAGGCGTTTAGTCTCAGACAAGAATGTGAGATGCTTATGGTCAGTAAGAATGCGAACTGGCACAGTGGTACCTTTAAGGAGATGCCTCCATTCCTTAAGGGTTAAAATGATCGCCAACAACTCCCTGTCCCCAATCTCATAATTGCATTTTCTTGGAAAAGTAGCCACACGGAGGCATAGAGCTCTCAGACGTAGGACATCTCTCTGATTCCTCTTACCATCATGCTTTTTGGTAGCACATAAACTGATTGTCTCCTTGTGCTGCTTCTTCCTTTCACATTCTGAGGTCTACTGAACTGGCACTGCAAGAAGCTGATTTCAGGCAACATTGAGGCGCTTACACTGCTTGAGTTAAAAGGAAAATACAGTACATAATGGATTACAGTGGAACTTCACTCTCTCAATCAACTTTGACTATTTTAATCCATATGCTGCTAGCATTAGTAAATAGGTAGGAAAGTATATCATATTTACTTGTTTTTTAACTTTTTTGTAAATTTTTTCTGTTGCTTCCTGATTTTCAGGCCTAGGCAAATGATGTCATACATCTCAGGAGTCTTTAGGAGGGGAGGAGGGGCTTTCTCAGCTAAGCACATCCTCCCGTCTGCATGCCTGAGCTAAGGGCAGAAGGATTCCAGGAAATAAATGCTAAATAAATCTACACTAGCCAGGAGTGCTAGGGGATGTTTTTTAAAGTGGTTTCTCAACAAAATAAACCATAGAGACATAGATGGATAGGGGAGTTTACTTTGAATATTAAAAATGAACTAAATAGAGTTTTAGGCTTGTGGTGATCAGATGCGGTGTAGTTCCACTTTAATGAATACTGAACTGCATTATTGTGTGTCTTTTATATCTGCCTAGAGTTCAGCTTTAAGCTCTATAAAATCTGGGTTGTTTTTGTTTTCTTGCGACTGATCACCCACTGTAAATGAACAATACCATTTGCAATATTTTATTTGCTCATGAATTAGTGCTTTGGACCAGAAATGCCTTTGGCTTAGTTTGACTTTTACAGTACACAATGGTAAATTGGGGGTGTTTTTTTAAAGCATTTAAAATCCATGTAAATACTTAAAGGAGGAAATGAAGACATGCTTTGAAAATATACTAAGAGTGCCGTTATTTTCTAGGTTAGCAAATATATAAAATGTAAAGCTGAACGCTAGGCAACCAGTAATATATACGGTTGAAACCTACAAATTAGATCAGTGTTTAAAAGTGTGTGAAGGAAAAAACTAACAAACTGCATAGGGAAAGATCAGGGTCAATAAAAAAAAGTGCTTTCATTCTGTTTGCTAGCTGTTTGGCCAATCGCTATCTTTGCTGCATTTTTTGTTCTTATTATTGGAGACTTGTGTCTTTAATTTTAGTATTTGGTTGGTATGATGGCAGTGGTCACTTTTAGCTGCTGTCCTATCCATGTATATATTTTTTTTATTATTCAAGGCTTTCCTTTAAAAAAAAAAAAAAAGTTAGCTTTTGTTTCAGAAGGCTGTTTTTTTGGGGGTTATTATTTCTCTTAGGTGTTTACTGATTATCATTTTATGTGTATTGAGCCTTTTTGTAAGTGTAGAAAGGGTTGCGGGTCCCCTTTGGTCTAATGAGAACCTCCAGAGTTAGGGACAGCTGACATCCTTCTGTGTAGAGTGGGTTACAAGGCATGGTGGGTGTAATGCAAGGTAGATTCATGGGCGCCAGACACTTCTTGAATGCAAAGAGATTTACTTTCTCTTGAACAGAACTGTGGGAGAGAGGGTTTAGTAGTTGCAATGTTAATTAGACTCTGAGACTTCCATAGGTAGACAGCCATGCAGGGAAAAGCATCCAGCAGGACACCACATCTGCATGTGGAGGATTGCTGTCTCCTATGGTACAGTCTTATAACAGTTTCTAACACAAGTTGTAACAAACTTCTGTACTTTCTCTACAATCACTTCAACTAGATCTTCACTCCACTGAGCTCCCAGTCTTTCACTAGACTTGCTGATCCACTGCCACAGGATCCCTTGAGCTCTTACAATCTTCACACTCAGTATCTTCCACAAGCGTCACCCCCGCTTCCCTGCTGGGTCCCTAGCTTGGCATTCACAGATACTTCTCAAGCATCACCCTGCTTGCCTGCTTGGTCACTGGCTTGGCACACAAAACTTCTCTGCAAGCGTCACCTCCGCTGGCTGGGTCCCTGGCTTGACTCCTGCTGAATTTTCCCCAGTTGGTGAGAACACTGTTCCGGTATTTGCTTCAGCTACTCACTGTGGTCCTTGGTAATGAAGTGCATGGTCCCTTAGTGGCGACAGCTTCCCCTCTACCTCCAACCACGACAGGTTCTCCGGCTGGCAGAACTGTCACTTCTGGTTGGGCTGCAGTCCCAACCCTACACTGTTCTCTTGCTTCTGGATAGGCCCTCAGACAGTCTAGCAGCCAGATGTCCCCAAGATAGGCTTCAGGCTCTGGCCTAGTGGGCTGGGGCAGCACAACACACCTCCACCCAGACAACCATCCAGGTGCACAGATCACCCAACTCCACCCAAATATATAGGTTCCCCCAGCAGGCCAAGGGATTTAAGAAACCCCTGCCCATTGGCTGAGATACCCCATATACTCTTAATCTTTCCTTGTCTTATCTAATGTTGCCAGGTACCCTGCCACCTAGCGACAGAGGAGAGAAGTGAGGCAATTTCAGAGTTAGGTAGAAATCAATTGATCTCTAGCAATTAGCCAAGGCAACTATATCTGACAGGTAAATTTAAGAGCAACTCTGCCTAAACATCAGGGAGCTACATAAGTTTAGTGTGCTCAATATGCAGCATTCATTTGTTGCTGACTATCTTTTGCCTTTTGTTCATAGTGTTACTGTTGCATCTATTTAAATAAAAATAAAAAACTAAGTGCAAGAATGGTGCACCTAAATTACTTCACATTCTATCACTCGCATTCACCGCATCATCCTATCCCCATAGTACAGGGTAAATAAAAGGTAGGCATACACTAGTTAGGCCCATTATCCATCATTAAAACTGTTCTGTAGCTGGTCAATTTTACACTGCTATGCTGTATTCTATGGTCTTTAAATCCTTGTAATAAAACACCTGCCTGTGCTCTAGAACATTTGGGCCTAAGCTTGCTCATTAAAGCTATCGTGATGATGGACAATTTTAAAGTGCTTTATCATCTACAGTCTCTTGTATTATTGTAAAAAAGACACCTGCCTGTACACCAGTAAGGATGGGCCCGGTGCTCGATGCGAACCCACGTTCGCATCGAGCACCGGGCGTTCGCTCGCTCGGCGAGCCCAGAACTATTTTGGCCGCTCGCATCACGTTCGTGTGATGCGAGCGGCCCCGCAATGCATTGCGGCCGGCGCGGCCGACGCAGTGCATTGCTGGCTGATGATTGGCCAAGCATGCACTGTGACCCCGCATGCTTGGCCAATCACAGCCCCGGAAACTCGAAGAGCCATAATTGGCTACAGGCAGGACGCCTGTAGCCAATTACAGCTCAGGGGCTGTAGTACACGCCCCCCCCTATAAAACGCCGCCACGCCGTCTGCGCCGGTCACATGCTGTTCCGGCGCAGATTGAGCAGGCTGTTTCTGTGACACTCTGCTGCATTTAGATAGTTAGAGAGATTCACTTACAGAGATTGAGTTAGATAGATTCAGTTACAAAGATTGATTGACAAAGAGGGGCTTGTAGTGTGCTCGTGGCAGGCAGGCAGAGCTCCTATATTTTGTTACCAGAAGCACCTATAGGACTTGTAGTGTGTTCGTGGCAGGCAGGCAGAGCTCCTATATTTTGTTACCAGAAGCACCTATAGGACTTGTAGTGTGTTAGTGGCAGGCAGGCAGAGCTCCTATATTTTGTTACCAGAAGCACCTATAGGACTTGTAGTGTGTTCGTGGCAGGCAGGCAGAGCTCCTATATTTTGTTACCAGAAGCACCTATAGGACTTGTAGTGTGTTCGTGGCAGGCAGGCAGAGCTCCTATATTTTGTTACCAGAAGCACCTATAGGACTTGTAGTGTGTTAGTGGCAGGCAGGCAGAGCTCCTATATTTTGTTACCAGAAGCACCTATAGGACTTGTAGTGTGTTCGTGGCAGGCAGGCAGAGCTCCTATATTTTGTTCCCAGAAGCACCTATAGGAAGCACCTATAGGACTATAGGACTTGAAGTGTGTTCGTGGCAGGACAAGGTGCTAGAGCTCCTATATTTTGTTCCCAGAAGCACCTATAGGACTTGAAGTGTGTTAGTCCCATTACACACAGAGCTATATTTTCTTCCCAGAAGCACCTATAGGACTTGAAGTGTGTTAGTCCCATTACACACACAGAGCTATATTTTCTTCCCAGAAGCACCTATAGGACTTGAAGTGTGTTAGTCCCATTACACACACAGAGCTATATTTTGTTCCCAGAAGCACCTATAGGACTTGAAGTGTGTTAGTCCCATCACACACACAGAGCTATATTTTATTACCAGAAGCACCTATAGGACTTGAAGTGTGTTAGTCCCATTACCCAATAAGAGCTATATTTTGTTCCCAGAAGCACCTATAGGACTTGAAGTGTGTTAGTCCCATCACACACACAGAGCTATATTTTGTTCCCAGAAGCACCTATAGGACTTGAAGTGTGTTAGTCCCATCACACACACAGAGCTATATTTTGTTCCCAGAAGCACCTATAGGACTTGAAGTGTGTTAGTCCCATCACACACACAGAGCTATATTTTGTTCCCAGAAGCACCTATAGGACTTGAAGTGTGTTAGTCCCATCACACACACAGAGCTATATTTTGTTCCCAGAAGCACCTATAGGACTTGAAGTGTGTTAGTCCCATCACACACACAGAGCTATATTTTGTTCCCAGAAGCACCTATAGGACTTGAAGTGTGTTAGTCCCATCACACACACAGAGCATATATTTTGTTCCCAGAAGCAAGCACCTATAGGACTTGAAGTGTGTTAGTCCCATCACACACACAGAGCTATTTTGTTCCCAGAAGCACCTATAGGACTTGAAGTGTGTTAGTCCCATTACACACACAGAGCTATATTTTGTTCCCAGAAGCACCTATAGGACTTGAAGTGTGTTAGTCCCATCACACACACAGAGCTATATTTTGTTCCCAGAAGCACCTATAGGACTTGAAGTGTGTTAGTCCCATTACACACACAGAGCTATATTTTGTTCCCAGAAGCACCTATAGGACTTGAAGTGTGTTAGTCCCATCACACACACAGAGCTATATTTTCTTCCCAGAAGCACCTATAGGACTTGAAGTGTGTTAGTCCCATCACACACACAGAGCTATATTTTGTTCCCAGAAGCACCTATAGGACTTGAAGTGTGTTAGTCCCATCACACACACAGAGCTATATTTTCTTCCCAGAAGCACCTATAGGACTTGAAGTGTGTTAGTCCCATCACACACACAGAGCTATATTTTGTTCCCAGAAGCACCTATAGGACTTGAAGTGTGTTAGTCCCATCACACACACAGAGCTATATTTTCTTCCCAGAAGCACCTATAGGACTTGAAGTGTGTTAGTCCCATCACACACACAGAGCTATATTTTCTTCCCAGAAGCACCTATAGGACTTGAAGTGTGTTAGTCCCCACACACACAGAGCTATATTTTGTTCCCAGAAGCACCTATAGGACTTGAAGTGTGTTAGTCCCATCACACACACAGAGCTATATTTTGTTCCCAGAAGCACCTATAGGACTTGAAGTGTGTTAGTCCCATCACACACACAGAGCTATATTTTGTTCCCAGAAGCACCTATAGGACTTGAAGTGTGTTAGTCCCATCACACACACAGAGCTATATTTTGTTCCCAGAAGCACCTATAGGACTTGAAGTGTGTTAGTCCCATCACACACACAGAGCTATATTTTGTTCCCAGAAGCACCTATAGGACTTGAAGTGTGTTAGTCCCATCACACACACAGAGCTATATTTTCTTCCCAGAAGCACCTATAGGACTTGAAGTGTGTTAGTCCCATTACACACACAGAGCTATATTTTGTTCCCAGAAGCACCTATAGGACTTGAAGTGTGTTAGTCCCATCACACACACAGAGCTATATTTTCTTCCCAGAAGCACCTATAGGACTTGAAGTGTGTTAGTCCCATCACACACACAGAGCTATATTTTGTTCCCAGAAGCACCTATAGGACTTGAAGTGTGTTAGTCCCATCACACACACAGAGCTATATTTTGTTCCCAGAAGCACCTATAGGACTTGAAGTGTGTTAGTCCCATCACACACACACAGAGCTATATTTTGTTCCCAGAAGCACCTATAGGACTTGAAGTGTGTTAGTCCCATCACACACACAGAGCTATATTTTGTTCCCAGAAGCACCTATAGGACTTGAAGTGTGTTAGTCCCATCACACACACAGAGCTATATTTTCTTCCCAGAAGCACCTATAGGACTTGAAGTGTGTTAGTCCCCACACACACACAGAGCTATATTTTCTTCCCAGAAGCACCTATAGGACTTGAAGTGTGTTAGTCCCATCACACACACAGAGCTATATTTTCTTCCCAGAAGCACCTATAGGACTTGAAGTGTGTTAGTCCCATCACACACACAGAGCTATATTTTGTTCCCAGAAGCACCTATAGGACTTGAAGTGTGTTAGTCCCATCACACACACAGAGCTATATTTTGTTCCCAGAAGCACCTATAGGACTTGAAGTGTGTTAGTCCCATCACACACACAGAGCTATATTTTGTTCCCAGAAGCACCTATAGGACTTGAAGTGTGTTAGTCCCATCACACACACAGAGCTATATTTTGTTCCCAGAAGCACCTATAGGACTTGAAGTGTGTTAGTCCCATTACACACACAGAGCTATATTTTGTTCCCAGAAGCACCTATAGGACTTGAAGTGTGTTAGTCCCATCACACACACAGAGCTATATTTTCTTCCCAGAAGCACCTATAGGACTTGAAGTGTGTTAGTCCCATCACACACACAGAGCTATATTTTCTTCCCAGAAGCACCATAGGACTTGAAGTGTGTTAGTCCCATCACACAGAGCTCCTATATTTTCTTTGCATAAGCACCCACAGGACTTCTAGTGTGTTAGTGGCATCACACAGAGCTCCTCTATTTTCTTTGCAGAAGCACCCATAGGACTTCTAGTGTGTTAGTGGCATCACACAGAGCTCCTCTATATTCTTCTCAGAAGCACCCACAGGACTTCTAGTGTGTTAGTGGCATCACACAGAGCTCCTCTATTTTCTTTGCAGAAGCACCCCACAGGACTTCTAGTGTGTTAGTGGCATCACACAGAGCTCCTCTATTTTCTTTGCATAAGCACCCACAGGACTTCTAGTGTGTGTTAGTGGCATCACACAGAGCTCCTCTATTTTCTTTGCAGAAGCACCCATAGGACTTCTAGTGTGTTAGTGGCATCACACAGAGCTCCTATATTTTCTTCTCAGAAGCACCCACAGGACTTCTAGTGTGTTAGTGGCATCACACAGAGCTCCTATATATTCTTCTTTGCAGAAGCACCCACAGGACTTCTAGTGTGTTAGTGGCATCACACACAGAGCTCCTCTATTTTCTTTGCATAAGCACCCACAGGACTTCTAGTGTGTTAGTGGCATCACACAGAGCTCCTCTATTTTCTTTGCAGAAGCACCCACAGGACTTCTAGTGTGTTAGTGGCATCACACAGAGCTCCTCTATTTTCTTTGCAGCAGCACCCACAGGACTTCTAGTGTGTTAGTGGCATCACACAGAGCTCCTCTATATTCTTTGCAGAAGCACCCACAGGACTTCTAGTGTGTTAGTGGCATCACTCAGAGAGCTCCTATATTTTCTTTTCAGCAGCACCCACAGGACTTCTAGTGTGTTAGTGGCATCACACAGAGCTCCTCTATTTTCTTTGCATAAGCACCCACAGGACTTCTAGTGTGTTAGTGGCATCACACAGAGCTCCTCTATTTTCTTTGCAGAAGCACCCATAGGACTTCTAGTGTGTTAGTGGCATCACACAGAGCTCCTATATATTCTTCTCAGCAGCACCCACAGGACTTCTAGTGTGTTAGTGGCATCACACAGAGCTCCTCTATTTTCTTTGCAGAAGCACCCACAGGACTTCTAGTGTGTTAGTGGCATCACACAGAGCTCCTCTATTTTCTTTGCATAAGCACCCACAGGACTTCTAGTGTGTTAGTGGCATCACACAGAGCTCCTCTATTTTCTTTGCAGAAGCACCCATAGGACTTCTAGTGTGTTAGTGGCATCACACAGAGCTCCTCTATATTCTTTGCAGCAGCACCCACAGGACTTCTAGTGTGTTAGTGGCATCACACAGAGCTCCTCTATTTTCTTTGCATAAGCACCCACAGGACTTCTAGTGTGTTAGTGGCATCACACAGAGCTCCTCTATTTTCTTTGCAGAAGCACCCACAGGACTTCTAGTGTGTTAGTGGCATCACACAGAGCTCCTCTATTTTCTTTGCAGAAGCACCCATAGGACTTCTAGTGTGTTAGTGGCATCACACAGAGCTCCTATATTTTCTTCTCAGCAGCACCCACAGGACTACCGACTACAATGGCTGGAAGACCGCCAAGGGGAGGCAGAGCGTGCAGAGCCAAGAACACAGGGCAGGCAGGCTCTGTTTCTAGTGGACGTGGCCGTGGACGTGGACGTGGTCGTGCATCGTCATCAGCACGTGGCCATGGGACACGCGCGTCTTTGTTTTCGGCAGCTGGACATGTGGAGCCGCATCATGCTGAAGGCTTGGTAGAATGGATGACCAAGCCCTCCTCATCCTCCTCATCCTCTCTCACCCAGGCTCAGGGTACTGACAGAGCATCATCAGCCACCCCTTCCCTAGACCCACCATGTCCTCCTGAGGAGTCCCCCGAACTCTTTGAGCACAGTGTTGGGTACATGCTCCAGGAGGATGCCCAACGATTCGAAGGCTCGGATGACGATACCCAGCTTGAGGAATCTGGCAGTACAGTTCCACCAGCTGCAGCTTACTGCCAGGTTTGCTCTAGTGGTGAAGAGGGAGGGGATGATGAGGTCACTGACTCCACGTGGGTGCCTCAAGGGAGAGAGGATGAGGAGGAGGATGCGGCGTCACATGTCCAACGAGGCAGGATGCCCCCTGGAGGCCAGGTAGAGGCCAGCACAGCAACTGTACAACACCGCAGAGCTCCGCCTGTGCAGGGCGCTGCCTCTGCACGTTATCAGAAAAGTTCTTTGGTGTGGGCCTTTTTTGAGACGAGTGCAGCAGATCGCACCACTGCTATTTGCAATATTTGTCTCAAGCGTATCTCGCGTGGCCAAAACATCAGCCGCTTGGGCACGACAAGCATGACCAGACATATGGCGACCTGCCATGCAGCTCGTTGGCAGGCACACATAAAAGACCCACACCAAAGAACTAAGCGGACCTCTCCTTGCTCCTCCTCAGCTGGGATCTCCATCCCCACTACACCTTCAGTCCTCTCTGAAAGCTGCTCTGAGAGGACTGAAGGTGTAGAATTCGGTGTGTCACAACCAAGTACTTGCAGTACACCGACGTCCGAATGCAGCAGGCAAATTTCCCTGCCCCAGCTGCTGGACCGTAGAAAGAAGTACACTCCCAGCCATCCACATGCCCAGCGGTTGAATGCTAGCCTTGCTAAATTGCTAGCACTTCAACTGCTGCCTTTTCAGTTGGTAGACTCGGCCCCCTTCCGTGAGTTTGTTCAATGTGCGGTTCCTCAGTGGCAGGTTCCCAAACGCCACTTTTTCTCGCGGAAGGCGATTCCGTCTCTCTACCGGCATGTGGAGGGCAATGTCCATGCCTCGCTGGACAGGGCGGTCAGCGGTAAGGTGCATATTACCGCTGACTCATGGTCCAGCAGGCATGGACAGGGACGGTACCTTTCTTTCACGGCCCATTGGGTCACTCTATTGGCAGCTGGGAGGGATGCAGGACAAGGTGCAGTAGTGTTGGAGGTTGTTCCGCCACCACGCCTCCAAAACGCGACTACTGCTACTGGTTGTGACACACCTCTCTCCTCCACCCCCTCCTCTTCTTCTTCCTCCAGTGCTCTGTCCTTGGAACCAGCGGTGCTCCGTAGGCGTACAAGGGGCTACGCAAGTACGCAGGCAAAAAGATGCCATGCCGTGCTTGCGCTGGTGTGTTTGGGGGACAGGAGCCACACTGGGCCAGAGGTTCTGGCAGCTCTGCAGGGGCAGGCCGAGAGGTGGTTGACGCCACGTCAGCTTAAGCCAGGAATGGTCGTTTCTGACAATGGCACCAACCTCCTCTCCGCCCTGCGACAGGGGCAGCTCACCCATGTGCCCTGCATGGCTCACGTCCTCAACCTGGTGGTGCAGCGGTTCTTGGGCAGGTTCCCAGGCTTACAGGATGTCCTGAGGCAGGCCAGGAAAGTCTGTGTGCATTTCCGCCGATCTTATAATGCCAGTGCTCGGCTGACTGAGCTGCAAAAGGAGCTGAACCTGCCCAAGAACCGCCTAATATCTGACATGCCCACCAGGTGGAACTCAACGTTGGCCATGCTGCAGCGACTGCACACGCAGCAGAGGGCCATCAATGAGTACCTTTGCGACTACGGCACCAGGACAGGGTCAGGGGAGCTTGGTTTTTTTTCCCCACGTCAGTGGAGCATGATCAGGGATGCATGCACTGTCCTCTCACCATTTGAGGAGGCCACGAGGATGGTGAGCAGTGACAGTGCATGCATCAGTGACACTGTCCCTCTTGTCCACCTGTTGGAGCATACGCTGCGTGGGATAATGGACAGGGCACTTGAGGCAGAACAGAGGCAGGAAGAGGAGGACTTCCTTGCCTCTCAAGGCCCCCTTTATCCGGACAGTGTTCCTTCTGTCCCACCCATCACACAGGAAGAGGATGAGGAGGAGGAGGAGGAGGAGGAGGAGGAGGATTGTGTGAGCATGGAGGTGGAGCCTGGCACTCAGCATCAGCAGCAGCAGTCTTTTAGGGATGATGTACAGTCCCAACAAGCCAGTGGACTTGTACGTGGCTGGGAGGAGGTGGCTGGCGATCATGTCATCCTCAGTGACCCAGAAGACTCCGGACCGAATGCCTCAGCTAACCTACGCTGCATGGCCTCCCTGATCCTGCAAAGCCTGCGGAAGGATCCTCGTGTTCTTCGGATCAAGGAGAGGGACCATTACTGGCTGGCCACTCTCCTTGATCCGCGGTACAAGGGTAAGGTTGCGGACCTTATCTTGCCGTCGCAGAGGGAGCAGAGGATGAGACATCTCAGGGAGGCCTTGCAGAAAGGTCTGTGCAACGCGTTCCCAGAAACTGGGAGGCTACAAACTCCTGGTCCTGGGCGACGAGTTGCTGAGGCTTCGGTCAGTGGCAGAAGGAGCGGTGGGGAAGGTGGACGTCTGACCGATGCGTTCAGACAATTTTTTAGTCCGCAGCCCCAAGGTATGATCGGTTCCAGCAACCATCGCCAGCGTCTGATATACATGGTGCAGGAATACCTTGGGGCAAGGTCAGACTTGGACACCTTTCCCACCGAAAATCCTCTGGCTTACTGGGTCCTGAGGATGGATCACTGGCCAGAGCTTGCACAGTATGCAATTGAGCTACTGGCCTGTCCTGCCTCCAGCGTTCTTTCCGAACGCACATTCAGTGCTGCTGGAGGATTTGTGACTGATCATAGGGTGCGCCTGTCCACCGCCTCGGTTGATCGACTGACATTCATCAAAATGAATCAGTCTTGGATCACCACCAGCTACCAGGCACCTGAGGCGGATATAACCGAATAATTTTTAATGTCACATCCCTTCAAGACTGCCTATGCTGATGCTGAGTGACTGTCCTCTTATGTTCACTGACTATCCTCTTCCTCCTCCTCAATGATCCATGCCACCACACCAGTGCCTAAGGCACAATTTTTCAGCCCCTGTTTAACAGGGGCGTGTACTTACAATTTTTAAAAAAAATGCTTCGCAACACGTGTGACTGCTGTGCTCCAAGTACAGTCTCTGTGAGGGCCGTGTTGCAGTGTTGTGGCACCAGCACCAGTGCCTAAGGCACAATTTTTCAGCCCCTGTTTAACAGGGGCGTGTACTTACAATTTTTAAAAAAAATGCTTCGCAACACGTGTGACTGCTGTGCTCCAAGTACAGTCTCTGTGAGGGCCGTGTTGCAGTGTTGTGGCACCAGTGCCTAAGGCACAATTTTTCAGCCCCTGTTTAACAGGGGCGTGTACTTACAATTTTTTAAAAAAAATGCTTCGCAACACGTGTGACTGCTGTGCTCCAAGTACAGTATCTGTGAGGGCCGGGTTGCAGTGTTGTGGCACCAGCACCAGTGCCTAAGGCACAATTTTTCAGCCCCTGTTTAACAGGGGCGTGTACTTACAATTTTTTAAAAAAATGCTTCGCAACACGTGTGACTGCTGTGCTCCAAGTACAGTCTCTGTGAGGGGTTGCAGTGTTGTGGCACCAGCACCAGTGCCTAAGGCACAATTTTTCAGCCCCTGTTTAACAGGGGCCGGTAATTACAAATCTTGATCTAATAGTTCACAGCAGGGCCCATTCCTGCGCCCACCAAGAGTAACTATGAGGGCCTGCAGTCTTGTGGCAACACTGTCCACCACCACCGCCAAAGGCCCAATTTTTCTGCCCTGTTCATCAGGTGCTTGCAATTACAAATCTTGATCTAATAACTCACAGCAGGGCCCATTCCTGCGCCCACCAAGAGTAACTATGAGGGCCTACAGTCTTGTGGCAACACCGTCCACCACCACCGCCAAAGGCCCAATTTTTCTGCCCTGTTCATCAGGTGCTTGCAATTACAAATCTTGATCTAATAACTCACAGCAGGGCCCATTCCTGCGCCCACCAAGAGTAACTATGAGGGCCTACAGTCTTGTGGCAACACCGTCCACCACCACCGCCAAAGGCCCAATTTTTCTGCCCTGTTCATCAGGTGCTTGCAATTACAAATCTTGATCTAATAACTCACAGCAGGGCCCATTCCTGCGCCCACCAAGAGTAACTGTGAGAGCTTACAGTCTTGTGGCAAAACCGTCCACCACCCCCAATTTTTCTGCCCTGTTCAACAGGTGCATGCAATTACAAATCTTGATCTATTAACTCACAGCAGGGCCCATTCCTGTGCCCACCAGTCTTGTGGCTACACCAACATCTAATAGGGCAAATTTCTGCAGAGTATATACGCCAGGCCCCTACTTTCAAACATCCAACTTACAAATGACTCCTACTTGCAAATGGAAAGAGAAAACAGGAAGTGAGAGGAAATCTACCCCTAGGAAGGGAAATTCTATCCTGTTAGATTTAATTTGGGAAAAAGGTATCTCCTCTCTACTGATACTTTATCACCAATCCTTGTTTCAATTAAAACCCCACTTTTCCAAAAACATTTGTCATTGGGACGGAAAGTGAGGTGACATGTTCTGAACAGATGTGCAAAGACAGCAAATGTTACAGGGGTGATAACCCCTCCCTATGTTCTCCAAAAAGCTTAAAAATAGATTTTTTTGGGATGGAGCTACACTTCATAATGTACCTGTTCAGATTCTACTTAAGATCAAACCTAAAGCCGCAAGTGGTTTTAAATGGCTTCTTTTTTTCCTTTACAAATGTCATTTTGTGCAAGGACAGTTCTAAACACGGGAAACACATGCCACTTCACAGGCATACTTTGGACACCCCCCAGGTACCATATTTAAAGGAAAATGTCACTTTTTTTTTTTCACTTTATGCATCATTAAAATGACTGCTCCCGAAAAAACGTTAGTTTTTAAAAGTTCTTTTTGCATTGATATATGTCCCCTGGGGCAGGACCCGGGTCCCCAAACCTGTTTTATGACATTAACATGCATATTGGCCGTTGTAATTAGCACTTTTGATTTCGAACGTTCGCGTCCATTATAACGTATAGGGTTCGAAAATTCGCGCGAACTTTCGGTCCGTTCGAAGGTTCTGGTTCGAACCGAACCCGGGGGTGTTCGGCTCATCCCTATACACCAGTACAGTTTGGCCTAGTCTTACTCATTAAGGCCCCTTTCACACGGGGCTGTCTGTTTTAACTCCTCTGCTTGCTCAGCAGGAATCGCTCCGTTGGTCCCCGCTGAGCCGGCGGATGACAAGTCCGTCTCTGCACTCTGTGCAGGGACGGACCTGTCAGAGAGTCCGCTCTCCCCTATGGGGGATCGGATGATTACGGACCGCCTGTTCGTTTTCATCCGATCGGCCAGGCGGATGGAAAATAGGACATCCATCCATCTGGATTTTGCAGAGCGGATCGGATCGGGCGGATCGGATGTCAGCGGACATGTCATCGCTAACATCCGACGTTCCATAAAGCTGTATGGAGCGACCGCTCAGATCAAAAAAACTGACAGGCGGATCTGAATGGTCCGCATGTGTGAAAGGGGCCTAAGGGTCTGTTCATATTATTAGAGTGTTATACACTTACTACTTTACATTGTAGCAAAGTGCCATTTCTTTAATGTTGTCACATGAAAAGATATAATAAAATATTTTTAAAATTGTGAGGGGTGTACTCACTTTTGTGAGATACTATATATGTATTGTTTACATCGGGCCCTTGGAATGCATTGACTTCCCTTTTTTTTCATATCCGGCGTTTTGATATTTAGCCCATGCAATTTTTGGGCACTAGATATCTGGTAATTAAAGTTCTGGCTCTGTGTATATTTATTGCGTGTCTGTGTCAATTGACAACACCTCTGATGACGGTCCATTGGCTGAAATGCATAAGGTGGTTTGTTGGTGACACAAGCACTCTACAAGCCGCGACTATTTTGTATCTCACTTTGCTTGTTTTTTACTTGTTTTTACCTGTATTTTGCAATTGGATTTTAATAAATCTTCAACCGCCATTACTTCACCATTTGCCCTTTCATTTTATTATGCTGGTGACTCAGTGACTACAATAGAGCCAATGCTGCCCATAGTATGTGGATATCCTGCTGGAGACCCATTTTTGGAGCCTCGCAATTAGGGAGAAATCACCACGTTGCCTGATTCAGCAGCTGGATCATTTGCTGATCATTGGAGATGTATGGGATCTAATTGAGGCTTTCTATGATCAACTCTCTGGTAAGGGGATTTGATATAAGCAGTGTAGTGTGCGGCTTCACACACTGAAGCTGTTTTTTATTGCAATCAACAATTTTTATTCTAGCTGCTATTTCTTATGTGAAACTGTTTGTATGGTTTAACATTTACAATTGTGAGTGTGGATACTTTCTAAATAATTTTATTCAGCTCATGTCTTTTGTCTGCTCTCTTCTCATGGCAGCATGCTCTTTGTTAGCACATGAACACTGCAGCCCAACCGACAATATGTGTTCATTCTGCTATATCTCTTTCTCCCATATTGATCTCTTCTATACAGGAAAATGCAAGACAAGTTTAAGGATTTACACTACTTGCTATTAAAGCTACAAATAATGATTTATTATTTAACACATACCTGCCTAAATTGTGTAGCTGGATATCAGTTTTAGAGACAACAGAACATCTGTGCCCCAAAAAAGGCAGGCAGAGGATAAAGGATAAGTCACTAGCATTGCCTGTGCTTTCCCTGCAGCTGATATTTCCCCATTACTGACGTATCGTGCCTTATTATGCACTTTGTATTTGTGTGGAGTTGGCCATCTGGGCACAGATATGGCTTTGCTTCCTCATGTCAGAGCCTCCAGCAATGAGAATAGTGTGCAACATAGTAGTGACAGCACTAAATTTCACTCCAATTCTAATGAGATCTAGGGCAGCAGTGCCACAGATCTCACGCTGCAAATATATAGCTATGAACATGTAGGTACAGCAGTGTCTAGGCATATTCCCATAAGTAGCAACCTCTAGTGGGTGCTAGGCCCCCTAACCCCCCCCCCCATGAACACCCCCCCGAACCACACCAAATAGTTGGTGTGGTCAAATTTCACTGACAGTGAGAGGGTCTTAGTAGGGTATTAAATAGCAGGAGGGCATTATGTTTAGAGTTCGGGTGGGGGGGGATGGAGTGTTACACACAGAGTGCAGAGTTCAGGGGTGTGCTACACACAGAGGGCAGAGTTCAGCCTTCTTACCTCTGCATCCACATCTCACTTTCACCCCTCTTTAGCTCTGACCTCTGCATGCAACCCCCCCCCCCCTCCACTGCCCCTATCCTATCCACCATCCTCCTTAAAAGCCCTGCCATCTTCTACATGCCTAACTTTTGTTGCAGTATAAATCTGATACATTGAGCCAGTTCTAGTACCACCCGTCCACTGTAGTTGGCTCTGCCTCTCTCACTTGCAGAAAAATCATCCAGTGGGGTTGTCGGCATCCACACTTGTTCCCATCCTGAACTCAGTGGGAGCCGCTAAGGAGATCAGATCTGCGGGAGCCGTTGGGAGACAAGCTGTTATTGTAAACACAGAAGCCAAACTTCTGTGTTTACAAGTGAAAGTGGTGAGCAGGGAGCAGTGTTGCCAACTGTAAATGTTATTACTGGCAGTCAGTAAAAACAGGCACTTTTCTTCTGCCAGTAAACGGTAGTGACAGTAAAAGGTTGCCAGTATAAAATATGGCTGTGATGCTCGGCTCAGAGCTGGGTTCGAGTGGCGGTGCGTGTTGTGTGATGTCACGGTGCAAGGGAGCTGAGTGGAGCAGCTGGAACCTCATGTTCGGGTCTGTGGGATGGGAGTAGGGCAAGCTGGGAGCGGGACTGTCAGTGCTGTTTGGACTGAAGTGGACTGAAGGGACCACCTGGTGTGGAGAGAGACTGTCACTGTGACTCTGGAGGGGACGTGTCGTGTCGGTGAGGTGTCATCCTCATCTGTGCTGCTGCACACTGCTGTCAGTGTCACTGTGAGAGTCAGTTTCATGTGTGTGTGTGCTGCCCATTCTAATTTCTTGCCCTCCTGAGTCCTGACCCTAATCTACTTATTTACTATATAGAAAATAAAATAAGAAATACGGTTTCTGCCCTAATATCTACCTTAAATCACATTGCTAATTGCATATTGTACTTGTTTGTAACTTAACCACTTGACATCCGGCCATAGCCGAATGACGGCTTCGGCGCGGATGTCAATTCCCGGGAGGGCGTCATATGACGTCCTCCCCTTTCCTCGCTCCCTGTGCGCGCTCACGAGCGCGCAGCAGGGAAATTCTGTGTTGGCCGTGTCCCTTGGACACAGCCAATCACAGATCGCTGTAAACGGCCAATCACAGCGGCCGTTTACAGAGCGATCGGCGTGTCCAATGGGAGATGATCTCATATGTAAACATATGAGATCATCTCTTAGCGCCGCTCTCCCTCCTCACACAGAGACAGCGTGTAAGGAGGAAGAGATGAACAGCTGCAGCGGCCGTAAGTGCCAAAAAAAAATGTATGTGCCATCTGTCCCCACTGCCATCTGTCACCACTGCCATCTCACCACTGCCATCTGTCCCCACTGCCACCACTGCCATCTGACCCCAGTGCCATCTTCCAGTGCCATCTGTCCCCAGTGCCATCTGTCCCCAGTGCCATCTGCCAGTGCCATCTGTCCCCAGTGCCATCTGCCAGTGCCATCTGCCAGTGCCACCTGTCCCCAGTGCCATGTATAAGTGCCATCTGTCATCAGTGCCACATAGTGCCACGTGTCATCAGTGCCACATAGTGCCATATCAGTGTCACGTGTCATCAATGCCACATATTAGTGCCATCTGTCATCAGTGTCACATATTAGTGCCATCTGTCATCAGTGCCACCGGTCAGTGTCACGTGCCATCTGTTATCAGTGTCACCTGTCATCAATGCCACGTATCAGTGCCATCTGTCATCAGTGTCACGTGTCATCAGTGCCACATATTAGTGCCGTCTGTCATCAGTGCCACGTATTAGTGCCATCTCTCATCAGTGCCACATTAGTGCCACGTGATATCAGTGCCACGTATAAGTGCCATCTCTCATCAGTGCCACATATTAATGCCATCTGTCATCAGTGTCACGTATCATCAGTGCCCCGTATTAGTGCCATCTGTCATCAGTGCCACATCAGTGTCACGTGTCATCAGTGCCCCGTATCAGTGCCATCTGTCATCAGTGCCACGTCAGTGTCACGTGTCATTGTCCTGGTGCTCCAGGGCCTTTAAAGTGTAATAGGTAGTCAACAAGTTAGATGTGTAATTTATGCTCTTAGAACACGTGATGGCGCTCCCTGCATGTGGGCCTCTCTAAGTGGCCAGGCTGTGGAAAAGTCCCACACATGTGGTATCGTAATACTCAGGAGGAGTAGCAGAATTTATTTCAGGGTGTCATTTGTGGTACACACATGCCATGTGAGAGAAATAACCTATTACAATGACAAATGAAGGGAAAAAAAATAAAATTAAAAAAAAATTATTTTGCAAAGAATTGTGGGGAAAAAATGACAACACCAAAAACCTCACCATCCTCTTACTAAATACCTTGGAATGTCTACTCTACTACTCTACTGTGTACTTTCCTGGCTTGTTCGGGTCACAAGAAATGAGATAGGCCACCAGTACATCAGATGTGATCAATTTTGTATGATTTGCACCACAGCTTGTAGACTCTCTAACTTTCACAAAGACCAAATAATATCCACTAATTTGGGTTATTTTTACTAAAGATATGTGGCAGTATAAATTGTGGCCAAAATTTATGAAGAAAAATTAATAATTTCCAGAGAAACAAAGAAAGATGCGTTTTTTTTCAAACATTTTTTTCATTTATAGCACAAAAAATAAAAAACCCAGAGGTGATCAAATACCACCAAAAGAAAGCTCTATTTGTGGGAAAAAAAGGACAAAAAATTCATTTGGGTACAGTGTTGCATGACTGAGTAATTGTCATTCAAAGTGTGAGAGCACCAAAAGCTGAAAATTGGTCTGGATAGGAGGGGGGTTTAAGTGCCCGGTAAGCAAGTGGTTAAATACCTAAATTTGCACTTACAGTTGTAATTTTGTAACTTTTGGAAATATCAGTAAAAACTTGGCTGTGCCAGTACATTTTGGGTGTCGTGTCAATAAATTTCAATCTGGTAGGTTGGCAACACTGGCAGGGAGCAGGGGGCCTGAGCCAGAGGTGGTGGAACTGAGTTCCATCAAGTTCCTCCTGAAAAAAAGTCCTGGTGCTAGAAGTAGTTGTTTTAGTGTAGGAAAATGTTATCTTGGCTGAGGACCAGGCTTGGGCTGGGAATCTGGGTCAGGGTTCAGTTGGTAGACTGGATGACTCATTCAGACAGCTCTTCTGGTGCCCCCCCCCCCTGTTTTTTGGAACCTTTGAGAAGGTTATAGATGTAGTGGGCAAAAGCTAGGAGGGGCTGTTTGGAATATTTATGAGGGCCTGGCCAATCTCCAGCAAAAAGGGCTGACAGGGGGCAGCTCACCTCATAAATAGGCATGAGTCACGCCAGCATGGGCAGTAGGGTGGAAGATGGAGATAGAGTGCTGAGGAGGCTGTCGGAGGCCCTTGCAGGGCGCCCAATAGTCTGGGGGGGTGACCTCAGGTCTGGGGCTCGGGTGCTGGAAGGATCCCCCATTAACCATATAGGGGTGTGGTGAGGATAGAGGGGGCGGTGCCCGTGCACCCTTAATGCACGGCCGTCCCTGCTGGCTGTACAGGGTTGGGGATCCCAGTTACTTGCAGATCTGTGAGCTACACATACAAGGAAGTACACTGCTATTTTTTAGGAATCCAAGATACAAGGTAGATTTTTTCAGGGCACGCCCTAGGCACAATAAACATTTCTATCTGTTCACTATAAGTTGTCAAATCTTGACTTTTTAATTTTGGGTCCACTTTAAAGGCAAAGTGAGTAAACTTTCAGAGTGTTATAATTGATATAGCTTGTCGGAAGCCTCTTTTAAACCCATATCCCACTGCCATTTACCCTTTAAAATCCCATATTTGAGTTTTTTTCTTTCAAACTGCCATTTACATTGGCTTTTCAGACTAAAGTGTGACACCGAGCAAAGTGGACATTTCCTTGAAGCGTCAGAATCTCATGAGTAACGATAAATTTGCCCACCGAGCAAGATTAAGTACCTGTTTACATGTGAGGCTCTGCCTTTGCTGACACGGCTTTGGTCACGACTGTTAATTACATTTGTAATTGTGAATTCACAAAATGTCCAACTTCACTTACAGTTCATTATAATATGGATCAATGGAACAGTACTAATGATAATCATTTCTTATTGATTGCTTAGTGAATGTGTGGAAAATTGTCAGGAGAAATGTATTTACAATTATTTTAGGATAGCCATAGGGATCAAGCCAGAGATGCTTAAAGGGGTTGTAAAGGTTCGTGTTTTTTCACCTTAATGCATCCTATGCATTAAGGTGAAAAACACCTGGCAGTCACCGGCCCCCTAGCCCCCCGTTTTACTTACCTGAGCCCCTTCTGTCAATCAAATCCATTGACCCTGGCACCGGGGGGGCGGGGCCGAGGCATGCATTCGGCTTCTATAGATGCTGAATGAATGACTTGGGAGAGCGCCCGCAAGGTAACCCAGAGCGGAAAGCGCTTCTCCTAGGGGGTTATCTAATGCGGGGAGGAGCCACGAGAGCCGCCAAGGGACCCCAGAGGAGGATCTTTGGGGCCACTCTGTGCAAAACGAGCTGCACAGTGGAGGTAGGTGTGACATGTTTGTTATTTAAAAAAAAAAACACAAAGCTTTAGTATCACTATAAAGGACTATATTGGCAACAACTGTTCTGGCAACATCCTAAATATATTTTCACTAAAGTTTTATATTTCTATCAAATATTAGTCAAAAGATCTCTTGATTGTATAGATGACAGCTGTATCTAATCACCAGTGACATGTCTTTATGAAGATTTGCTCGTATTCTTTATAACCATAAAAGGAATTTCAGTACTGATTGTTTTATCTTTATCTTTTTTATAGAGTTAATATATAGACAGATAGATAGATATATAGGACTAGAATCGAGTCCAGTCTATCTATCTATCTATCTATCTATCTATCTATCTATCTATCTATCTATCTATCTATCTATCTATCTATCTATCTATCTATCTATCTATGAGATACAGTGTGGGATGGTAAAGTAAAAATGGGTCATTCTTTCTACACCTTGGCATCTCTCATGTCCATCTATCTATCTATCTATCTATCTATCTATCTATCTATCTATCTATCTATCTATCTATCTATCTATCTATCTATCTATCTATCTATCTATCTAAAACTCTGTTCACATATGAGCTGTATTCTGCTCACAGGTGTTTCACCGTTTCAGGACCTGCTGTGGAGATATGTGAACCGGCTCCATAGAGAGCCTGTCAAAATCTCCTGCTATTGCGAATTGGGTGCAGGGATCCGGCATCCAATTCGCAATGGTGTGAACCCAGCTTAATAGATAGATAAATACCAAGGTATATTGACAGATAGAAAAGAGGCTAATGAATTTCCCATGAACTTATAATTTTTAATATCCCACACTGTATCTCTTTAGATAGATAGATAGATAGATAGATAGATAGATAGATAGATAGATAGATTTAGAATCTAGATGGTAAAGAATAATTATATTCATTGGTAAATCATTGCCTCTCTAGTCACTAGATAGGAAAGATAGATGGATAGATAGATAGAGATACCGATGCATTGTATGTATATATATATATATATATATATACAGTATCTCACAAAAAAGTGAGTACACCCCTCGCATTTTTGTAAATATTCTATTATATCTTTTCATGTGACAACACTGAAGAAATGACACTTTGCTACAATGTAAAGTAGTGAGTGTACAGCTTGTATAACGGTGTCAATTTTCTGTCCCCTCAAAATAACTCAACACACAGCCATTAATGTCTAAACACAACGCTGGCAACAAAAGTGAGTACACCCCTAAGTGAAAATGTCCAAATTGGGCCCAATTAGCCATTTTACCTCCACGGTGTCATGTGACTTGTTAGTGTTACAAGGTCTCAGGTGTAAATTGGGAGCAGGTATGTTCAATTTGGTGTTATCACTCTCACTCTCTCATACTGGTCACTGGAAGTTCAACATGGCACCTCATGGCTCACCTCAGGAAGCCTCTTCTAAATATGATGCACAAGAAAGCCTGCAAAAAAAAAATGCTGAAGACAAGCAGACTAAGGACATAGATCACTGGAACCATGTCCTGTGGTCTGATGAGACCAAGATAAACTTATTTGATTCAGATGGTGTAAAGTGTGTGTGGCGGCAACCAGGTGAGGAGCACAAAGACAAGTGTGTCTTGCCTACAGTCAAGCATGGTGGTGGGAGTGTCATGGTCTGGGGCTGCATGAGTGCTTCTGGCACTGGGGAGCTACAGTTCATTGAGGGAACAATCAATGCCAACATGTACTGTGACATACTGAAGCAGAGCATGATCCCCTCCCTTTGGAGAATGGGTGGCAGGGCAGTATTCCAACACGATAACGACCCCAAACACATCTCAAAGATGACCACTGCTGAGGGTAAAGGGGATGGACTGGCCAAGCATGTCTCCAGACCTAAACCCTATAAAAACATCTGTGGGGCATCCTCAAACAGAAGGTGGAGGAGCGCAAGGTCTCTAACATCCACCAGCTCCGTGATGTCGTCATTGAGGAGTGGAAGAGGATTCCAGTGGCAACCTGTGAAGCTCTGGTGATCTCCATGTCCAAGATGGTTAAGGCAGTGCTGGAAAATAATGGTGACCCCACAAAATATGGACACTTTGGGCCCAATTTGGACATTTTCACTTAGGGGTGTACTCACTTTTGTTACCAGCGGTTTAGACATTAATGGCTGTGTGTTGAGTTATTTTGAAGGGACAGCAGATTTACACTGTTATACAAGCTGTACACTCACTACTTTACATTGTAGCAAAGTGTCATTTGAAAAGGTATAATAAAATATTTACAAAAATGTGAGGGTTGTACTCACTTTTGTGAGATACTGTGTATATTATATATATTTATATATAGACAGACAGAAGAAAATGATTGACCCATGAATTTATCATCTTTACTATCATAGATACGATAGATAGATAGATAGATAGATACGATAGATAGATAGATAGATAGATAGATACGATAGATAGATACGATAGATAGATAGATAGATAGATAGATAGATAGATAGATAGATAGATAGATAGATACGATAGATAGATAGATAGATAGATACGATAGATAGATACGATAGATAGATAGATAGATACGATAGATAGATAGATAGATAAGATAGATAAGATAGATAGATAGATAGAAAAAGCTATGAATGCCCCATGAATTTATAATTTTTACTGCACTGTATCTTATATTTCAAATGAATATAAGCAGCTGTTTTAAACCTCATTCCACGGACATGAAAAAGCAATAATAGCAATCTGCCCATAAAATAAAAACTGTTAGGCCAAACCACAGTCAGACGAAAGCCAATAATGCAGCTTTTTAACGTTCACATCCGATTCATATTATGCATAGTTAGCACATAAATATTCATTATGCTAATTTAAATGGCTTTGTCTTCCAAGTGGAACTTATTTTAAAGATGAAAAATAAACAGGATGTGGAATAATGCATGATGGGGATTCACATGAAGAGGCCGGCGAAGCGTTTTGGCCATTCTCCTTAGCAGCAATCCTCAATTATAGCTCAGTAAGTGGTGTGGCACAGTATACTATAGGTCAGTATAGAAGAACCCTGTAGCTGAGCTGAGGAATTTGCTCAAGCATTACTTTAAAAGATGCTGATGCCTAGTGCATTCTACAGACCTCGCTGTGCTGCTGCTTCAGTCTCCTCAAATTATAATGTAGACCTAAGGTGGCGTATGACAACTTGGCTTAGTGATGAACTCTGTGATGTGACAGTTCCTTGATATTCTCCAGGGCTAGAACTACCAACTACTGTGGCTTCCTCAGTGCTGACTTCACATGCCCGAGAAATTAGTGTAGTCAATACCAGAGCTCCCGAGATTTTTCATCTATGCTGCTAGTACAAAAATGGAAAGATTTCAGCTTCACCGGGAAGGGCAAATGATGAATTGTTTTGAAGGCATTTTTAATTTAGTTATAAAGTGGAACTTTGCTCCATCGGTGTGAGGTGGGCTCTTGCCATAATGTAAACATTTGCATTGCATATTTGCACATTTTAGCACACTTACATACCAAAGAGCCATCAAAAAGGGCCTGCCGATAACATCTTCTCCACTATTACTTGTAGATTAGGCATCCTTCCCATTTGGCCATTGAGCAGTCACTGATGATGTAACTACTGCACGTGTGTTATAATGTCTCCGGAACCTAGTTCTATTCTCTGCATCATACAATTGCTGGACATTAGCTGGGTCTATATACTGCACTGCTTATGTACCACAGACAGTTTACACAAAAAAAAATTAAAAATACTACCCTGTTTCCCCGAAAATAAGACCTAGCGTGATTGTCGGTGATGGCTGCAATATAAGCCCTACCCCCCAAATAAGCCCTACCCTGTTTCCCCGAAAATAAGCCCTACCCTGAAAATAAGACCTACAAGGACTTTAACTAGGGCTTATTTGGGGAGTAGGGCTTATATTGCAGCCATCACCGACAATCACGCTAATGCCCCATACACACAGTCGGAAATTCCGACCACAAAATCCGTCGGATTTTTTCTGACGGATTTTGTCCGACACTGGTGTTGCATACACACGGTCGGACAAAGTTGTCGGAAAATCCGATCATTCTGAACGTGGTGACGTTCGTTGCTTACAACGGAATTACGTAGAGGCTAGTAGCCAATAGCTTTGGTCTTGTAATTTGATCTGAGCATGCGTGGCACTTTGTCCGTCGGAATTCGCTACACACGATCGGAAAAAGTCCGATCGGACTTTGTTGTCGGAAAATTTGAGAGCAGGATCTCAAATTTTTTTCCGATGGAAAAAGTCCGATGGCGCCCACACACGGTCGGATTTTCCGACAACATGGTCCAATAGGACATTATCCGTCTGAAATTCCGACCGTGTGTACGGGGCATAAGTCTTATTTTCAGGGAAACAGGGTAGGGGACAAAAGCATGACTTGCACCAATGTAAAAAAAAAAACAACTGTTCAGTGAAGAGTGGGTATATTCATGCAGCTGATCCAGCTGCGATCGCGGAAGTGTTTCTTCTGAGAAGTTTGATTTTACTCTGCATCTAGTAAGTAGCACCCAGCGCGCAATTCAAAATAGTCATACAATACTTCACCATATATTTGGTTTCTTCTTTTATCGGTGGAAATACCATATAAGAATATCGCTTTGACCCTGTGTGCATCCATCGCTTTCTGGACCCTCTCAGCTTATCAGTCTGCCTATACAGCTCTGCTTGTGTGTCTGCTTGCTAACTTCAGCCTGCCAGCTTGCTCGCTCCCTGCTCTGTCTGTCTGTCAGCCCGGTGAGTCCATTTGTATGGACACATTTGTTTGGGACACTAAGTAGATATTATATATATATATATATATATATATATATATTCATTTATTATTTTTTATACACACTTCAAGGTTGTGGATTTCACATATTCATGCTGGACATTTATTATATATATTTTATATGTCACTTTTATGTAAAAAAATGTATATTAGACACATTAATGATGCCAGTCAATTTCTGTGATCACTGATATGGGTTTATTATTTATTGATTGCTAGCGCTGTTTTTTAATGGTTTTAGTACATTGTACAGCTGCCCGATCACTTTATGTGCCCCCCAGAAATACCCCCCCTAACCATGCTGCCCTGTGGGCTTGGGACCCACATGGTAGGAGCCACTGGGTGGAGGGGACCAGCGAACATCCATTTGCTGATCTTCTTAGCTGCTCAGAAGCAACGTATATAACATCACTTCTGGTTTCTGGTATCCCTTTTCCTGGCCGCTGCACACGGGAAAGAAGTTAATGGCGCATGATCTGCTTTAATAGAGGGCAGATGAAACATCAGGGGTGTAAATGACCCCTGATGTTTACTTAGAGAGAACCTCTCACAAAGATTTTATATTCCATAGGGGACTTTTTGTCCTCTTTGTGATATAAATAAAGTTTTAGTAGAAAAAATTGTCAAAAAAAAAAAGTTTCACACAAGCCCTCAGCAACTCCCCACAAAAAATGTTGAGTCTGCCCTGCCCACATGTAAGCATACATGTAAACACACCCGCTGGGGGCCACTATCTACGAAAATGTAGCGTGCACTACGAGTTACACATTGCTGTACATGCCACAGTGTGAGCAATAATTGCAGGACCAATATTCATGGTTAACTACTCAGTGATTACCTTTAGTGGATTTTAAATGTCACCTATGGAAAATATAGTGTACTGAAGTACGATGTCATCTTGCAAGCACTCACAATTTTAAAGCTTGGCATGTTGGTCATCTATTGACTCAGCACAACTGAATAAGTTTACCAAAAAAATGCGTAATATATTTCATTTATGTGCCCTAAAATATTCCTTAGGCCCCTTTCACACTTATACGACTTGTCCCACGATTTGGGACTGCAAAGTAGCATAACAAATCATTCCCCATGATTTCCAATGACAGCCATTCATATTAGTACGACTTCAAGTCGTTCCGACTTCAAAGTAGTCCCTGCATTACTTTGGTCTGATTTTGATGGCAGTTACACAGGCATTCCTTGAAATTGTTGCAAAATAACGGCAAAAATCGAGGCCGCGAATCGTGGCAAAATCGCGGTAAAATTGCGGGACTTTGAAGTCGCACAAGTGTGAAAGGGGCCTTAGTGTATATTTTACTGAACATTTGCGCTTAATAAACCACTGTTCAAATATTATGTGACATAAAAAATTGGAACCACCACCATTTTATTCTCTAGTGTGTCTGCTTTCTGTAAAATATTTAATATTGAGTATTTAAACTAATTTAAATTATCAATAAAAAAATTATAACTAAATAAAATGTCATGGGATACCCCATTAAATTCTACCTGGTCTGGGTAGTCAGGAAAGGGAGGGCAGTGAGTAGACATGTGCACAACAAAAAAATGTGTTTATTTTCGTTTCGTTTTTTTCGTTTCCGCTGATTCGTAACGATTCGTAAATTCGTAAGTTGTCGGTGTTCGTATTCGTAACGATTCGTACATTTGTAAGTCGTCGTGTTCGTATTCGTAACGATTCGTACATTTGTTAAGCCCCATACACACGGTCGGATTTTTGCATGGATTCTGTCCGATCGGACAATGTTGTTGAAAAATCAGACCGTGTGTATGCACCATCGGACAGTGTACGTCGGATTGTCCGACGGACAAAGTCCTATCTCCTGCTGGATAGATTTGCCGACAACACGGTCCGATCACACCAAATCCGATCGTGTGTACGGTTGTCCGACGGACAAAGTGCTACGCATGCTCAGATCACATTACAAGACCAAAGCTATTGGCTACTAGCCTCTACGTAGTCCCGTCGTAGGCAACAAACGTCACCACGTTCAGAATGATCGGATTTTCCGACAACTTTGTCCGACCGTGTGTACGCAAAACCAACATCGGACAAAGTATGACGGACATGATCCGACGGACCTGGTCCTCGGATAGTCCGAGCGTGTGTATGGGGCTTAAGAGTTATTTTTTCGTTGATTCGTTTTTCGTTTTTAGTTTAATTTTCGGACGCATTCGTATTTATTCGTACATTCGTAACATTCGTAACATTCGTAACATTCGTAGATTCGTAATCGGAGCATAATTCATAATTTTATGTAATGTGTATGCTATTATTACATTTTAATAATTTACGAATCGAAAAAAAAAAGTTACGAATCAAAAAAAAAAAGTTACGAATAGAAAATAAAGTTACAAATGTACAAATTTTTTTGTTCAATCCATTCATCGAAAAAAAAAAAAAAGTTACGAATCGAAAAAAAAAGTTACGAATCGAAAAAAAAAGTTACGAATCGAAAAAAAAGTTACGAATGTACACATTTTTTTGTTCAATCCATCCGAAGCACGTTAAGCAGCACCATTGTAAGGGACACGGAAAATTACCAATTCAACAAAAAAAAAAGTTACGGATGTACGAATTTTTTCGTTCGTTTTAGTTTTTCGGATTTTCTTCATTAGTACATTCGTTGTTTCTAATTCGTTTTTTTTCGGATTTTCGTTGTTTTTCCGATTCGTTTGATTCAAATGATTCGTTAATCAGATTCGTATGATTCGAACGATTCGTTATTCGGATTCGTACGATTCAAATGATTCGTTCATTCGTACGAAAACGAACGAACGAAAATAACGAAAAAAAACGAAAAACAAAAAAAAACGAAACGAATTGCACATGTCTAGCAGCGAGCATATGGCCCAACTCCTTGTACCAGACCAGGCCAAATGTCTTTCAGTATATGGGGAATACCATGTACAGTAAAGGGATGCAGCAAAGCCCACACCCCACAGGGCACCTTGTCCCAACTTTGAGGGAAAAGCATGTCTTCCCCACACCGATTCCCCAAATGGAGGTGGGAGTTACTGGGGGAATTTATACAGGAATCTGGTACATTAGCCCTTATTACTCATTCCCATAAACAGTAAATACATTGTCAAACACTTTAAAGCCCCATACACACGGTCGGATTTTCCGATGGATTCTGTCCTATCAGACAATGTTGTCGGAAATTCCGACCGTGTGTAGGCACCATCGGACAGTTTCCATCGGATTGTCCGACGGACAAAGTCCTATCTCCTGCTGGATAGATTTTTTGACAACAAAGTCCGATCACACCAAATCCGATCGTGTGTAGCGAATTCCGACGGACAAAGTGCTACGCATGCTCAGATCACATTACAAGACCAAAGCTATTGGCTACTAGCCTCTACGTAGTCCCGTCGTAGGCAACAAACGTCACCACGTTCAGAATGATCGGATTTTCCGACAACTTTGTCCGACCGTGTGTACGCAAAACCAACATCGGACAAAGTACGACGGACATGATCCGACGGACCTGGTCCTCGGATAATCCGCGCGTGTGTATGGGGCTTAAGTGATGTAAATCCTCATTAATCATGATGACCTGACAACCACTGAAGTTATCTATTGTATTACCAGTGTTGGTCATCTTACTTTAAAAAAGTAATTAGTTAAGTTACAAATTACTTCTCCCAAAAAGTAATTGCGTTAGTAACTCAGTTACTACATTGGAAAAGTAATTAGTTACGCAGCAAAGTAACTGACTTTTTTTTTTAAATATTCTATACGTGTAACTAAGTCTAGTATTACTGTAACCAAGGGGCGCATTTATTATTATTATTGTTATATATGGTGTAACCAAGGGGCTGCTCTATTATTACTCTAACCAAGGGGCAGATCTGTTATAGCGTGTAAGCAAGGGGCGGGTCTATTATTATTATATCGTGTAAGGGGCGGATGGCTACAGAAGAGGGCGAATGTTAAATTAATGGGCAGCGCTCGATATATAACAAAAATAATAAATGCGCCCCTTGGTTACAGTAATACTAGACCCGCCCCTTACTTACACGATAGACGCCCCTTGCAGAGTAGCACGAGCATCAGGAGTGTGCGGCATCGCCTCGTACAATTACATGTTAACTGCGCCTATGCGGTGTAGAGTTCACTCAGAGCTGTTTAGGTTCGGCAATTTTCGGAAGCTCCGTAGTGCTTCGTACTGCGCAAGCGGTGCGCCTGCGCAGTACAGGGGGTCCTTAACCGGCGGGGGAACTTTTTCGGCAGGACACCGGAATCACACTACTGCCATCTAGTGGCAGTAGATGTAATTGGGGTAACTAAGCCAAAGTAATGGGAACTGAGTTACCATGAGGGGAAAAGTAATCAGTTAGATTACTCGTTACCCTCTAAAGTAACTGCGTTAGGTAACTCAGTTTATTTTAACTCAGTTACTTACATCACTGTGTATTACTATGGCATGGTATTGGCCAGGGCAAGTGACCATATTTAATCATTGACTTTTCCGGGGATCTTCAGTGCTGTCTTTAAATTACAGCAGTGCTGGGAGTTTGGGCAGGTGAACATTCTCGAAGGGCCACAATAGTTTACATATATGAGTGGCAAACAGGCTGAGTTTTTCTCGAAAAGTTTTTCTTTGTCCCATTGGGGAGATTTTCCTTCACTTCTGGCCCTGTGGACACAACAGAAGGTGGGAGGAAATCTCTCAAAATTGAGAGAATCACCCATTTAAACTGTTGTCACCAAAAAAGGTATCCCCATCAGAAGATTTCCCACTCACCAGGACAAACAGAGAGAACGAATCTGCCTACCAAGGGTACAAACAGTAATAAAAATATGATTTGAGTTTTAACCTCTTAACAGTTAATCCAAAAAAACATGAAATGCAGGGTCATACAATGCAAAGGTGCCCTGATTCCACATACACTACAGTGAGGGAAAAAGTATTTGCTCCCCTGCTGATTTTGTACGTTTGCCCACTGACAAAGAAATGATCAGTCTAAAATTTTAATGGTAGGTTTATTTTAACAGTGAGAGACAGAATAACAACAAAAATATCCAGAAAAACGCATTTAAAACATGACTTAGTACAAAACCCTTGTTGGCAATCACAGAGGTCAGACCACTTATTATATAGTTGGCCACCAGGTTTGCACACATCTCAGGAGGGATTTTGTCCCACTCTTCTTTGCAGATCCTCTCCAAGTCATTAAGGTTTTGAGGCTGACGTTTTGGTAACTCGAACCTTCAACTCCCTCCACATTAAGGATGAGCTCAAGCATGTACGCAAACCGCAAGTCGGCACTGCACAGCGCTAATCACAGACAGTGAGACATTTCCCGATCTCTGCAGCCGCTCATCGGGAAAATGTCTCACTTCTTGTGATTAGCGCTGCGCAGTGCCGACTTCCTGGCAGACTCTGCACGTGCTGTTTGTGAACACGCCTGACCTCATTTTTACTCCACATATTTCCTATGGGATCAAGGTCTTCAAACTGGCTAGGCCACTCCAGGACCTTAATGTGCTTCTTCTTGAGCCAATAATTTGTTGCCTTGGCCTTGGGTCATTGTCATGCTGAAATACCCATCCATGACCCATTTTCAATGCCCTGGCTGAGGAAAGAAGGTTTTTATCTAAGATTTGACGGTACATGGTATGAATTAGAGCAGAGACTGCGAGCCAGGCCTTCTCGTCCACATCACTGCCCGACATAAAAAAAAACGCTTCTTGAAGAATGGTCAAACATTCCATAGACACACTCCTAAACCTTGTGGACAGCCTTCTCAGAAGAGTTGAAACTGTTATAGCTGCAAATAGTGGGCCAACTCAATATTGAACCCTACGGACTAATGCCCCGTACACACGGTCGGAAATTCCGACGGAAAATGTCCGATCGGACCATGATGTCGGAAAATACGCCTGTGTGTGGGCTCCATCTGACTTTTTCCGTCGGAATTTCCGACGTAAAAAATTTGAGATCCTGCTCTCAAATTTTCCGACAACAAAATCCGATCAGACTTTTACCGATCGTGTGTAGAGAATTTCGACAGACAAAGTGCCACGCATGCTCAGATCAAATTACAAGACCAAAGCTATTGGCTACTAGCCTCTATGTAGTTCCGTCATACGCAACGAACGTCACCACGTTCAGAATGATCGGATTTTCCGACAACTTTGTCCGATCGTGTGTATGCAACACCACTGTCGGACAAAATCCGCCGGAAATAATCCAACGGATTTTGTGGTCGGAATTTCCGACCGTGTGTACAGGGCATAAGACTGGGATGACATTAAAGTTCATGTGCATGTAAAGGTGTCCCAATACTTTTGACAATATAATGTATGTTATGTATGTATGATAATTGCATGTTACTGACAATGGGACATACATAGCAATGAATAAATGAAATTATTTTAGGTCATTTATTTTCCATACAGGTAGATTCACCCTTTCTATTTGTCCTGGTGACCATTGTCCAAAGTGATAGATAATTCCAAATTTTACAGTTGTCACCAGAACAGCGTGAGTGGAAATCCTCCAGTGGGGACCCCTTTCCAGCATCGATGCCTTAGACCACAGGTCTCCAAACTTTCTAAGCAAACTGCCAGTTTACTGTCCTTCAACCTTTAGAGGGGCAAACGGTGGCCAGTGGAGTAGAAAATGCCTCAGCATCAGTGCCCCATCATTGGTTTTGATGGAAGGAATAGTGCTCCATTGTTGGCGTCAGTTGGTGAAATAGTGCCCCAAGAGCCAGATGAAGGCAAGCAGAGGGCCACATCTTGCCCCCGGGCCGCAGTTTTGAGACCACTGCCTTAGACTATAATAACCGCATTAGACACGATTGCCTTGTACTATGCCTGAGTATGGTTGACCCCCCCCTCCACAATTAGTTTGCACTCACATTGTGTCAGATCTGAGCGTGCTTACATCATCACCTCTGCCATCCAGAGCACAGCCCTGCTTTCTTGATCTGTGATCCATGGGAGTTCCATGGTTGGGTAAGTTTTAGTGATCAAGTGTACAGTGCCATATTACCCATTAACCACCTCTTTCAAGCACACCAGAGCATGGTACTGAGTGTTCACTACTCAAACAAACTGGGCTTTGGGGGGGGGGGGGGGTCAAACTTGCTTAGGCACTGTACATATCACCCAGTGTGAATACCCTCGTGGGGGCAATTATTCTAATTTTAGAGAGATCTCCTTTCACTTTTTTTTATGTCTCTGAATCATAAAGTGAATGAAAATGTATGCCTGAGTACCTGCTGTGGGACTGCAGGTTGTCATCCAGATGCACAGGTTAACAAAAATCTTTAAGAAATTGTATTAGGACTTCTAAAAATTGGGTAGAGTTGTCCTTTCCTTCCACTATACCTAGACTGAGTGTCAAAGTTAGAGTTTACATCTACTTTAACCAGGCACTTACAAATTCTTCTGAACTGATTAACAGAGATAAGACCAGTAACACAACATAAGCTCTTTTTGTCGTTACCTGACATGACATGCTCAGTAATACAAATATCAAGTTAAAGAAGGTTAAAAGGCTTAAAATAAACCTGTGGCAATATCCTATAGGATTAAATAAATGCTGCAGCGTAAACTCTAAAGCCCCATACACACGCGCGGACAATCCGTGGACCAGGTCCGTCGGACCATGTCCGTCATACTTTGTCTGATGTTGGTTTTGCGTACACACGATCGGACAAAGTTGTCGGAAAATCCGATCATTCTGAACGTGGTGACGTTTGTTGCCTACGACGGGACTACGTAGAGGCTAGTAGCCAATAGCTTTGGTCTTGTAATGTGATCTGAGCATGCGTAGCACTTTGTCCGGTCGGACAAGCGTACACACGCTCGGATTTGGTGTGATCGGACCGGGTTGACGGGAAATCTTTCCAGCAGGAGATAAGACTTTGTCCGACGGACAAACCGACGAACACTGTCCGATGGTGCATACACACGGTCTGATTTTTCAACAACCTTGTCCGATCGGACCAAATTGATGAAAAAGTCCGACCGTGTGTATGGGGCTTTAGTGTTTACCCCCTCCCCTGCCGCTAGCCACCTTCCTGAAATGGCTTTGCAAATAGTCACTTCATGAATGTCGGGTAGGTGGTTATAGTAAAGGCAGATCCTCCTAGTTAGAAGTCAGCTTAATAAAAGGGCTGGGAAATGTATACAGAATGGACAGCAGTAAGAATATGCAATGAAATTTAAAGGCATTTCACTTTAAATACAGGCAGTTCTTAATGGAATATGTAAAGTTCAACTCCAGACTGAACACCTCTTTAAAGCACCCATCAACTGCCTTTATTTGTTAAAGAATCTTTGCATTCATACCTTTTTTATTTTGGTCACCTGATGTAATGGTCTTGTTCTTCCTCCCGTAGTGGGTGAGTTTTCTGAATGATGAATAGAAAAGCACTACGTGATGATGTGGCACCATAATTTTCCTGTGATATCAGGCGACCTCAATTAATTATGTAATCAAACACGAAAGTTGTACCGCTCCAGGTGAAGTTATTATTCACAATGCAACCCCCACGTTGGTAGCTCTACCCAGCTCGCCACCGCAATGTTGTAATGTGAAGAAAGTTGGTGGCGCACCACGCTGTAGAGATGCCAAATCTTTATTCTTTATGTTAATTGAGGACAACACAAAGACAAAGTGGCTGGAACTGTTAACGTGTTTCACACATATGCTAGTGCTTATTCATTGCACTCATCTTGATTTATTTTTTGGTCACCTGATGTCATGGTCCTGTTCTTCCTCTGGTGGTGGGTGTGTACTGAATGATAAAGAGAAAAGCACTACGTAATGATGTGGCACCACTCCTTGCATCATTTTCCTGTGATATCAGGTGCCCTCAATTCTGTGCTCATAGGGGAGGGTTCTGGTGCAATGAGGTCACATTAAATGGGTTGAATAAAATTAGATGACATTTGCAAAAAAGAGTGGCAACATTTGTCTGGGGAACTTCAAAGCCACGTATACCAGCAAACACGCTATATCTACCTAAACTTTATGGTGGCCTAGGTTGCCCTAACTTCGTTAATTACTATAGGGCAGCACATTTAGCCAGTGTATCCAAATATCATGCCAAACAGGAAATACCATTGTGGGTAATAATAGAAGCATCAGAATGTGATCCTTTATCTATTGCAAACTTATTATGGCTCCAACCTAAAGACCGTTGAGAACTAAGTAACTCCATAATGAAACACTTCCTATCCCTTTGGGATAATCTAAAAATGAAATATCAATTACAATCAAAACATAATCCCTCATTATCCTTTCTCAAAAATCCAGCCTTTTATCCAGCCTGGATTTACCCTAAATCCTTTAAAGCCTGGTCAACTTCCGGAATACTAACTTTTCACGATTTTGTATCTTCAAAGTCCTTTTTATCCTTTCATGAACTTAGGGGAAAACACGATTTACCACAATCTGAACTGTTCAGATTCCTACAAATTAAAAACTTTTTCACACCTCTAACAAATAATGAATCACCCCTAACTCACCTTTCCAGTTTTGAATCAATGTGTAAAAAAGATCCACTTGCCAAAGGTACGATTTCAACTCTTTATACTCGTTTTTTGACATATACCAAGTCTGATAAACCAACCTATACTCAGAAATGGGAAGAAGATCTGGGACGCAATTTAACTGACACAGATTGGTCCAAAATATGGTCCACAACCAAAGCTTCCTCGCCTAATATTGTGGCAATGGAAACAAATTATAAAGTACTAACCCCCTGGTACCTGCAAGAGTAGCCAAATATGCACCCACTTATTCAGCTCTCTGTTTTAGAGGTTGTTCAGACTTAGGCACCCATTTACATACGTGGTGGACCTGCCCCACCGTCCAAACTTTCTGGAAAGACATTTTTGAATTAGCCTCAGTAATGTTTCAAACTTCTGTACAACCAGACCCTTTTGCAGCACTACTTAATTTGAAACCAGAATATTTATCCTCTTCCCAATTTAAACTTTTTGCCCAACTGTCAATGGCTGCTAAACAAACAATAGCGAAAGCGTGGAAATCGCCTCTACTACCACTAGCTGAGACAAAAAACAGAATGCATTCAGGGATGTCCCAAGCCAAAATGACTGCTATTGATAATAACCGAATTCCACAATTCAAAAAATTATGGAATCCCTGGATAAAATACCATTTACCTTCAAACTTTGATGATACGGTCCTTTTGCCATGGTAATTGATTAACCATTTTCAGTAACCACTCTCCCATCTACTTACCAAACAACCACTTTATATTTATGCAGATATCTGATCCGACCTTGTGAACACCCTCTTTACATTAGACTCTTCTATTCTCCCTCCCCCCTCTTTTTTTTTTAGTTTTCTTTATTTACTTTATTAAATATTATTTTATTAATGAAATAGTATACACTTTATATAAATAAATAAGCTCTATATCAGAATTTACTAGATATATTTGCTTACGATTTAATTGTTACAATCATTTGTTGCTTTTAAAGACTTACTTGAAAACAGACTGTTGTTTGGTTATACAAATTAGTTTAACACTCAGAAGACACTTTATACCATACGTTTGTTTTCATGATATACTATATTATTGTATATAGAGCTTACTCAATTGTGTTAACTGTTTGTATAATTAATTGTATCTGTACATATGTAATGTATATTTTTTTTGGATGTGTATTTAATAAACCTTTTTGACAAGTAAAAAAAAAAAAAAATAGATGACATTTAACCTTGAAGAGATATGGTGCTGTATTACAGAGAGTAAGTATTGCACCCCTCATTTGCGCTGGTACATTTGTATTATTTTACATACATACACTCCCTGCAGCATTCTCCTGTGAGTCAGGGTACCTTAATTGGGTGTTCCTAGGGAGCAGGCACTGACACCATAGATCACAGCAAGTCCCCCTAAAGTACTACTAGTGGTCATCTTTATATTGAGATTGAGGCTTGGTTTTACCTAATGGATGGTTGGCCCTTATTTTTAAAGCGAGGCTTGGCCATCTGTTTGAATACAACAGAGGCCATATTGAGACATACTTTGATTCACACATTAGGAACAGCTGTACTCTTTCCACTATGGACAATATATGAATACGCATGGGTCCCGATGTAGACTCCTTGCCCCTGATGATGTCACATCAGACAAAACATGTAGGGCGGAGTCTCTGTCTGTCAACACTACGCTTGTTTGATCTCTGTACTAGTGGATCCTTACCTGGGAATCTTTACATTCATTGTTAGATTTTTACTGGATTTGTGTAAGTTTTTAGCAATGCTTATTTTTAATAAACCATCATACCGTTTTACACTATGTGGATACTCTTCTCTTCTTTATGGGACATCCATGAGAGCGATTAGGAACCAGCTAGGTCCGCCATGACATTATCTCCACTTCTTTCAAATGGATAGATTTGCCATGGTTGGTGTTTCCATGCTTATCTAGACTCTTATAATGTGGAGTCTAGAGTTCTGGTAAGCGCACATCTTACTCAATTATTGTGAAGGGGTACAAGGGGTGAATGGTCATTTGTTTCCTCTTGGACACGTTCTTAAAGGCTTTATTTTCATACATTGCATTTACTATTTATCCTCACATGGAACATGTCACAGACTGTTGTTTGACATTTTATTTTATTTGAAATTCATACCTTTTTCCTTACTTCTTTGGTCACCTAACATCGTGGTCATATTTGCCTTTGGTGGTGGGTTCTGAATGCTATAGAGAAAGGCCTTATGTAATGATGTGCAGCATACTACTTTGAGTACAGGGCACCTAGATTATGGGTTCCGAGGGGGTGGGCCCTGACGCCTAGATTTACAGCTAATGGACTGAATTACCTAGAAGAGAACTGGGGCTGGACTGCAGAAGGTAAGTATTGCAGCACCCCTTTTAATTTTTGCAGGGTATTTTACTCTATTTTGCATTTCGTAACCTGGAGTTGGGCTTTAAATTATACAAATAGCTTTCTGCACTGCATACCACAGCACGTGTTAATTTGTAGTCTCCAGCCTTCCAGAGTTGGTATCACTTGTTGTAGTGACATAATTTGTCACTCCTACACTTCACTGTACACCCTGCCTACATACAATTCTAAGCACACAGAACAACTGTGTTACAGCTGAAAAATCTTTCTTGCTGGGATTAAAAGAATTAATTTGACACAATGTGGAATATGCAGCATCCCCGGTAAATCTGAATGTTGTAAGTAATGAGAGCAATAACAAAATGTACCATGTGAGAGGGGAAGTTGATGTATTAGAGATGGATTTGAAATGACACAGAGACATCTGTGGTGTTTCAGAGATTACATGATTGATTTTTCAAACGGTTAGCAGCATTAAAAAGAAAACTTTTTCAGCACGGAACATGTAGCAGATGAGGTGCTGGAAATGCCATGTCCCCAGTGATTTGTCTTCTGGAGGAATTGAAAAGGACAATTGCTTTAAAAGGGCTAATCTGCCACCTATTTAAATAGAATGTTAAGTAGCCAGGTGGATAAGCAAATCTTTACCTATTTATCCCCCTTCCATTCTGCCTCCAACCCCTTCCTGTTCCTATTTAAAAATAAAAAGGTTCATACTTTCCACTACTATTACCTTACTTTAAATCCAGTAGTCTTCTAGTCCAGTAGTTGTCAACCTCCCTTCACTTGGGCATCCAGCTGCAGATCTTCTAACCTAATACAGTGCCTCTTGGCTCCCCTAGTGCCCACAGTGCCCCTCAGCCCTCCTCAGTGCCCCTGGGTTCCCTAAGAGTCCTCAGCCCCCACACTGCAGTGCCCTGCAAAACTCCACAGTGCCTCCCACAGTGTCCCCACTCTTCTGCAGGGCCTCCAGCCATCCATAATGCCCCCAACCTTCAACAGTGTACCACAGTGCCTCCCAACCTCCCACAGTGCTTCCTAGCCCCCACAATGCCCACCAGTCTCCCACAGTGCCCAAGTAAAGCCTCTAGCCTCCTGGAGAGACCCCCATCCTCTATAGGGCCACCAAGATTGCTGCTGAGTCCCCTAACCCCTTTCAAATGCCCCCCCCCCCCTCACAGTGACACCCAGGCCAATCATGAGCCTTCCATCATTTCAATACGTATTTTGCATTCCCTTAGTTTGTGTGTGTGTGTGTGTGTATAAACTTATTTTTTACTGATTGGGCATTGAAGGTTTTGAAAGACTCTACTGAGCCCTGGTATCAATAAGCCTGAGAACCACTGTTCTAGTCAGTCACCTGACATCTCGGGGTCCTTCCTATTCTGCTCTGGTGTGGGCAGTCTTTTAGGTGGTAGTAAGTCGCATTCCCCCCCAAAAAAAACGGGCCTGGCCAGTTTAAGATTCACACCTATGTAGGTTGCAGTTAATGCATATTCCAGGTGCATTTAACATTTTTCAATACACGCTTTTGATCCATTGAAGTCTATGGAGCCAAAAACACAACCTGCTGGTCCCTGGCCCTTTCCATAAAAAGCACAGATGTGAATGTGACCCATAGGAAGCCATGTTAAATGGACTGTAGTGTGTTTGTGCAAAACTGAAAACGCACTATAAAATGCATAGGTGTGAAACAGGTTTTAGTCATAATGCGCTAGTATGACAAGAAAAGTCAGCTTGAGCTGCTTTGGCTGGGGTAAAATATGGAAGCCCAAAGTTGTGCAGCAAGTTGCAAGGATTAGTGCTCATAGATTATAGAGCTGCCTCTGCCAGATACCACAAGAATCATCAGACATCCCCAAGGGTGAACACAGGGAGGGTTCACCCTTGGTTGATGTCTGATGATTCTTGTTGAGACATCCTTCTGCTGATAAAACAAAAAAAAAATATACACTGTATATGTATACATGTTTTGAGCACTTTGTCTCAAATTCAGCTTTACAGTTAGTACAGTATTAGAATTTGTTCTTGCAAAGGTAAACCTCATATTCCATATCTGAGAACCATTCAATAAGCCACAATAACATATGACACAGAGACTACAAAGTAGCCTTATCAAGACTGTGAAATCCAATCATACACTTTGATGAATTCTGTGTAGCAATTTGGAAAATCTGTGTGACTGCAAGTTATGGCAGTGACCTTTCAGCTGATGCCTAAAGGCTTCTTCTGTTCTTCAGGAACACAAACATCCATCTTGTACCACAAATTCTACATTGACAATGGGTTTCCTAAAGACTTTTCAGAATGAGTAAACATGTAACTAGTCTAGATTGACCTTTCTAGCCAATCACCAACTGGTTTACAAAAGAAAGACATGTGCATTGAACTTTGGCTGGCATTATGATGAAATATCTTCATCAGGAAGCATAAGACTAGAAATCTCTAACATCCAGGCGGTCTTTCATGTAATCTTTATTTGAAAATGTTTGCATTATACAACATACAAAAGACATAAAACAAAACACACAAAGAAGAGTAAAAACCTACATAAAGAATCCTCATTGGTGTCGTACACATTACTCAATGTAACTGGTTAGAGAAAAAAGGGGAGGGGTGAGAGAGGGGGCAAAGGAACATCATGCTTTAACTATGTCATATAAACACTAACATCAATGAATCGCCCCTGTCACTCCTCCCTGACATGACACTAATGATGACTCAGACCCCCAAACATGGATAAGAAACTGGAAGTAACCAAAAATAAAAGAACAAAGTAAAATTGAAAAATACCAAACATAACAAATTAAACTAAACATATTAAGGCGTCATTCCATGCTGGTTTGTTTTGTTTAGGGATCTGGAGCCCCTACAATTCAAGCCCCAATCAACAGGAGGGGCTGCCGCATGCGGGGACCCCTGAGAGCCTGGTATGACTTTACTTGTATAGTGCATCCAAGTGGCCGATATAGTATAAACCTTATCATAGCGGCCTTTACATTTTGCCATTCATTCCTCCGCAGCCATGGTGTTATTCACTAAGGTTATCTATTCAGTATGTGTAGGAATTTGTGGTCTCTTCCAGTATATCGGAATTAACCTTCTGGCCGTGTTGAGTAAATGAGGCAGTACGGACTTGCGATACTGGCTGAGAGGAATGGTAGGAACATGTAGCAAGGATTCCAACTGGGAATCAGGGAGATCAAGGTCCAGAATGGCCTTAATCTGGGCTCATATATCTAATCAGAAGGGCTGTATCTCAGGGCACTCCCACCAAATGTGGAGGAATGAGCCCCTGAGCAAGCATTCCCTCCAGAAAGCGTCGGGTACAGATGGGTATATCCTGGCAAGCTTAGAGGGAACTCTATACCACCAGGTAAGTACCTTAAAACTATTTTCCTGAATTTTCATGTCCACCAAGCTCGTATGTGGGAGACGGTAAAGGTGGTCCAACTGAGTTTCAGTAAAGAAATGCTGAAGGTCTCTCTCCCACTCCTTTATGTATCCAGGCTTCCCTCCACTCTCCAACGACTGTAGTAACTCATACAGTTCAGATATAGTTTGTTGAATAGCGGAGGTAGACATACAGAGCCCTTCAAAGGGAGACACTGTGGTAGGGGAACAGATATCGTGGGCTAGGCTACAAACAAAGTGTTGGAGCTGTCTATAGTGCCATTTCTCCCATGGGGAAAGATCTATACTGTAGTCTCAATGTGGCCATAAACCCTGGTCTTGGATAAATCTGCCACATCTCGAATCTCTCTTTCGGCCGACCAAGCCCTGAAAAAGGAGGGATGTTCCCCCGGAGTGAACCAGGGGAAGCCCCCCAAGGAAGCTAGAGGGGAAATCAAAGGAGCGAGCTGTCTCTCCCATTCAAGGTGTCCCTAGTTGCCAGGACATGGGTGGCCATGGGAGAAGCAAGTGCGGAAAGTCTCCTGCAGTCCTCCGGGGGTTCCATGGGGCATGTGATAAAATGCAGCCTGCTAGGAATTTGTCAAGCGGGACCCAAAGTTTAGAAGTTACATTATGGTACTAATTCAAGATGCGTTGTAGCGCTATCGCTTCATAGTATTTGCGAATAACTGGGACACCCATACCCCCTTGTTTTTAGGGCATTTTATAGTGTGGAGAGCCAAACGAGGGCTTTTCCCATTCCAAATATAAGGCAAAAACAGGCTGTTCAAGGTTGAAAAGAAATGTCTGGGCAATGAAACAGGCACCATTTGCAAGTAGAAAAGAATACGAGGCAACACGTTCATTTTTAAAACACTCTTTTAAAACGCGGTCTTTTAAAGCGTCAATTAACCCAAAATGAATGTTTCCATTATAGATGGATGCTGATATGCCTTATGCATAAAGCCTGTTAACGTGTCTCATAGGCTCAACAGAAAGCTTTCCCTATTAAAGATAATAGGCATAATACATTTCTGCATCATGGTGTCAGACCTCATATAAATGTAATCAATCATTAATTGTAGGAAGAAGTTTTCGGTCATATCTGAAAATATTTGTAACAATAATGCTTTTGAAGCTTAGACATTTTTCCGGCTGACAGCATAATGTAAACAAAGTGTCAAAAAAACAAAAAAAGCAATGTATGAAAAAAAGATATATGTGGATTGGGATTTTACAGGCATCCAGACTATTAATTCATAGAAACACAATTTTTATTGTCACATGTTTATAGCACATTGATTAAAAATGGCATAGACAAATGTTAAATTGATAAGTGATCATAGCAACGGCTTGGTAAAGTATTTTTATATTCTGACGTTTTTTGAGACACTCCTCTTCTTTAAAGGAATAGAGAAGGTACAGAAGTACCCAAGGATCACTAAGCATTGATGATAATGTAGCGCTACCCCTGAAGAAGCCTCGGAGTAGATGCCAGGATCCTTTTCCCAGTAATTTCCTCACAGTCGGGCACACAATTCCGATCTCTCCTCTCATTACCCAGTCTAGGGGTATGCTTTTTGATGCTTTTATGAGAATGTGGTTAGGTAGCAAGTAATGGCAAGATACTCCAGTGACCCTTAGTAACAATTTGAGGACACTAAACTGTAAGCCAAGTCCTTGCACAGGTAAATTGAGGTCTGAACTTTGTAGTAGCAACCTGAGGAAATTACTCTTCCCCTTGGACATCCGCGCAAAGTTCTTACAGTAAGAATTAAATAGACTGAGCTCTTCAGGAACACCAAACACAATGTCCCCATTTAAACACGCTGACTCTAGCATAAGAAGGATGGCAACAGTACACAGTCTCTAGGATCTCTCATACCAGTCTGTACTCACTAATGTCCTTGGATAATTGGTTGCCTTCTTCTAATATCTTCCAGACACTTTCACCCTGTGGTACCAGACTAGATCCTCACATGACAGCCTCTCAATCTGCTTCAACAAACTCCAAGCAACGTAGGCCTCCAGCAAGCTCCACTGAGGCCTTAATAACCCGCAGACACATGGCAGAATTTCCTATGGGGATAACAGCCCCTCTAGGTTGTGATCTTTGCCTATGGGAAAAAGATACTTCTGCTCCCAGTCTCAAAGTATTTATACAGACTCCCAGCCACCATCTGGGCACCTCTCCCGGGATTGGCCAGGGCTGCATAAATATTCAGTTGCTGATTAGACTCTTTCCGCCCACTAACTTCCAGAACATTTCTGGACAACCAGTCATTCCTACAGCCACTGAATCACAGAACAGGCCAGAACAATCAAACACAGCTACACTGATTACATTGAGACAGAACTAAATTTGCCTGACAATTAAATGCAGCTCCACTGAATACAGTGAGCTTAAACTAAAATTACCTAACCTAGCACCTTTCTAAGATGGTGCTACAATAAAAACACAACCTCCAGTTTCAGCACAAAGTGAAACTTTTAGCAGTGGCATTGTTATCACTGCTAAATACAGTGGGGATCGAAAGTTTGGGCACCCCAGGTAAAAATGTGTATTAATGTGCATAACGAAGCCAAGGAAAGATGGACATATCTCCAAATGGCATCAAATTACAGATTAGACATTCTTATAATATGTCCAAAAAAGTTAGATTTTATTTCCATCATTTACACTTTAAAAATTTCAGAAAACAAAAAAATGGCATCTGCAAAAGTTTGGGCACCCTGCAGAGTTAATATCTTGTACTGCCCCCTTTGGCAAGTATCACAGCTTGTAAATGCTTTTTGTAGCCAGCCAAGAGTCTTTCTATTCTTGTTTGAGGTATCTTTGCCCATTCTTCGTTACAAAAGTCTTCCAGTTCTTTGAGATTTATGGGCTGTCTGTCACGCACTGCTCTTTTAAGGTCTATCCATAGATTTTCAATAATGTTGAGGTCAGGAGATTGTGAAGGCCATGGCAAAACCTTCAGATAACGCCTCTTGATGTAATCCCTTGTGGATATTGAGGTGTGTTTAGGATCATTATCTATTTGTAGAAGCCATCATCTCTTTAACTTCAGCTTTTTCACAGATGGCATCAAGTTACCATCCAAAATTTGCTGAAATTTTATTGAATCCATTTTCCTTCTACTCGTGAAATGTTCCCTGTGCCACTGACTGCAATACAACCCCAAAGCATGATTGATCCTCCCCCATGCTTAACAGTTGGACGGAGATTCTTTTCATTAAATTCTGTGCCCTTTCTTCTCCAAACGTACCTTTGCTCATTCCGGCCAAAAAGTTCTATTTTAACCTCATCGGTCCACAGAACTTGTTTCCAAAATGCCTCAGGCTTGTCTATATGTTCATTTGCAAAGTTCAAACGCTGATTTTTGTGGTGAGGACGTAGAAGAGGTTTTCTTCTGATGACTCTTCCATGAAGACCATATTTGTACAAGTATCTCTTTATAGTGGAATAGTGTACCACAACTCCAGTGTCTGCCAGATCTTTCTGGAGGGATCGTGCAGTCAAACGTGGGTTTTGAATTGCTTTTCTCACAATCCTGCGAGCTGTTCTGTCTGATATTTTTCTTGGTCTTCCAGATCTTGCTTTAACTTCCACTGTTCCTGATGACTGCCATTTCTTAATTACATTCCGGATAGAGGATATTGACATCTGAAAACGCTTTGCTATCTTCTTATAGTCTTCTCCAGCTTTGTGAGCGTCAACTATTTTCAGTTTCAGTTTTCTAGACAACTGATTATTGGGGCAAGGTCAGATGAGTCTGGCCATTTAAAACCTTTGAGATTGACATCACCTGGTCTTCCCAGACGATGATTGAGAACAATCCATGACACTGGTAGGTCTCAGCTTTGCAAAGGGGGCAGTGCATGCTATAAATTCTGCAGGGTGCCCAAACTTCTGCAGACGCCATTTTTTGTTTTCTGTCATTTTGAAAGTGTAAATGATGGAAATAAAATCAAACTTTTTTTGACATATTATAAGAATGTCTAATCTGTAATTTGATGCCATTTGGAGATTTTTCCATCTTTCCTTGGCTTCATTATGCACATTAATACACATTTTTACCTGGGGTGCCCAAACTTTCGATCCCCACTGTATGACAGTTTCAGCTCAAAGATGTTGGTTGCTGGGGAGCTGGCACCCGCCAGTGTCCTAACAACCAGTGAGTCATCCCAGCCCTGCTCATTCAGCTGTATCCCAGGACACTGTTTAAAATAAAAACAAGGCCCTTCAGTCTGGTATGAATTCTAAAGGGAACCCAACACCAAGAAAACAAAAAAATGCATGAGGCCCCCTCCAATATGCACACAGTGACACAGACAGAGCATGATTCAGCTTACCAATGGGTCTCTGAACAGGTGTGAGCCTAACTGTCAGTTGGGTTTTGCCCCACAAAAGGAATCAGGCTAGCAAGCCAGTAAGGATGAGCTCTGGCTTGTTCGCAAGCCACACGTGTAGAGCCTGCCAGGAAGTCGGCACTGCACAGCGCTAATCACAAACAGTGATACATTTCCCGATGTGCGCCTGCAGAGATCGGGAAATGTCTTACTACTTGTGATTAGCACTGTGCAGTGCCGACTTCCTGGTGAGCTCTGCACGTGTGGCTTGCAAACATGCTTGTATCCTCATCCTTACCAGCGAGTGCTCCCTCCCAAGGACACAAATGGCTGCTGGAGCACTGTGTGTTTGGATGGACACACAAGGAGTGCGTGACCTGGCCTATCTGGCAGTATAAGCAGGCACTCTTACCAGACTGACATTGAGGGAAATTTTTCAGTTTGTTCTGAAGCCGAATCTTCAAAGACCAAGTAGCCAGGAGGCTGAAGTTCTTCCAATTTAAAGGTGTTTTGTTGATAAATATGGGCCCGTTTACACCAGGTGCATTGGGACTGGGTTGAGTAGCCTTGCCAAGTGCAAGATGCCTTGTCTCCTATCAGGCCAGTTTACACTATCCCATTGTTTTGTGTATGCTGAAATAAAAAGTATGGCATGCAGTACTTTTTTTTTTTATCGAGCACAGCATTATGCAACACAATCCACTGCTTTGCACTGCGCTATGGCCAATAGAACTTGATGAAATGTCATTCATTAAGTGGACCAAGTTTCTTGAACAATTTGTATATATACAGATTTCTTAGATAACTGCTAACTGAAATATGTATTTAAATTCATTTGATATACACTACCCATAAGAAGATTAAACCATAGTTCATCAAATCTAATCACAGCACAATTCTCATACACGTATTTATGCTGTTCGTACAGCTCTGCACTTTGCATGAACTCAGTAATCATGTAAATCCCTTTAGTCTAGTTAGGCACAATGATAAAGATTGTGTGAGTATGAAATCACATCTTAGCAAAGAGGACTGACACTGCTTTAAAAAAAATAGAAGGCCTCTATAAAAAGAGTGGCAATAAATTGTACAATTCTCTCTAAAGTATATCTAAACCTTGTTTAGGAATGATGTGCATGTTAAGACCAGTATTTAAGCAACCGTAATTGATATTTTTTGTTACTGCCACTTTCCTAATATAAGAACTTGGGGTCATTCTTAAAGAATTTTTTGCTGCCATAGCGACAAATTCCTAAAGTGGCATTAGTAAGAACGACTGGAATTATTCCATACGTATCGGTAATGTCAACAAAACTAGCACAAATGCTTGCCTGAATTAGGCACAGGTAGTTCTTGGAAATTCTACCAGAAAAGTGCCATTAGGGCTGTTTTAAACTCCCCATTGAGTTTGAATGTTAGCAGCTGTCAGGTTTGTTGTACTCTATACATGACAATGGATGCCACCACTGCTGTTTACATGTAACTTCTCAACCAAATGGTGAAATGCGAAAATAGTCTCTGACCGACCGACAGTGTGCATCCAGGGGTGGTGTTTCTGTGAAGGTACTAGCCAGACACAAACGGGTCACAGCTAATCAGCCAGTTGGTATATAGCCTTGCACAGAACGCAGCTGCATCTAGAGGTGGTATTTAGTCGCCTCTAAACGCAACAAAGTATCCACTCCTGGTGGCCTATGTGATTGCAGCCATAGAGCACTGGGGTGATTGAGGGGTAAGTTACTATTACATACACTCTAAGTGCATGTTTAGTCCACATTGCTGACTCAACAAGTATCAAAGCCATTGTAACAACACGTGATATTTTTTCACAGCCTAGCCACATAGAGAAGCCCAAAATCCAAGGATGTTCTAGGGGCATAAATTACTCATTTAATTTCATGGCTACCTATCACATTTTTGGAGGTCCTAGAGCACCAGAACAGTGAAGACAACCACAAGTTAACTGCATTTTAGAAAGCAAACATCCCACAGTATTTTCTAAGGATAAGTTTACATTCATGCATGTGTGGTTGATGCATTTTTAAGGCCCGTTTTCCAGTGCATTTTGCGTTTTTCATGCGTGGGGTTTTTTATTTTGCGTTTTTCATGCATTTTGCATTTGGGGGGTGTTTTATTTATGTTGCTAGAAGGGGTTGTCATGCAGGAAATTGTACCAAAAACATATGTACATGTACATGTATGTACATGCGATTTCATTAAAGTCTATGGAGCCAAAAACATTCTGTGCTGCACGTAAAAGAAGTCCCTGCAACTTTTCAAAAAACGCACCAGTGGAAACTGCATAGATCTGAACAGGATCCATAGGAACTAATGTTAAATGGACTGTAATCTGTAAACTGAGCCTAAGACCTGATTCACACCTACGCATTTTTAGTGCTTTTTGCATTTTGCAGATCTACACTACAGAACGTGTTCCATAGGAAACCATGTTAAATGGTCTGTAGTGCAAATCTGAAAAATGCAATAAGCACTGAAAATGCATAGGTGTGAATCAGGACTAAGAGACAAGGTGAGTCTTTTGAAGACTTAATTTTTTAGGTAGTTAGTGTTTTCATATTAAGAGGTCATCAATGTAAGTCTTCATATTTCTATCAGTAAAGCTTCCTTTAGGCTGCTTTCACACTGAGTCGCTTTACAGGTGCTACAGCGCTAAAAATGGTGCCTATATAGCACCTGTAAAGAGCCTCTCCTCTCACTCTAGCGTGAAAGCCTGGGTGTTTTTACACTGGAGCAGTGCGCTTGCAGGACGGTAAAGCAGGGTACACACCGCTCCTAAAGCGCCCCCTGTCCATTTAAATGAATGGGCAGCACCACCAAACAGCCGGCAAAGCGACGCTGCAGGGCACTTTGCAGGTGGTTTTAACCCTTTTTTCAAATAGCGCCGCTAAAACAGAGGTAAGGTGCCGCTAAAAATGGCGGCAATTTACCGCCGACGCCCCCAACGCCTCAGTGTGAAAGCAGCCTTAAAGTCATGGAGGAATCTGACAAAATACATGAAGAAACAAGGCACAAGTAGGTACATCTAGACAATGACACTGAACACATTTATAAAATGTGGAAGGTGTGAGAGATAATACAAATGGCAAAACTGTCCTGCAAAAGGAGTTAATAAATGATTGTTCCTCTTTTTTGAATCTGCAAGAACGTAAGTATATCTTTACACATGAATTTGAAAATCCATAGAAACATTTGATAAATTATCTCTGGATTAACTGGATGCATCGCCTTTAAAAAATGACCTGACTTTTTAGACTAAATATCAATCTAGGGCAGGAACACAAAGGCAACTAGTCATTTGAAAAATTGCTAATGATCACAGCAGCTGTAATTAAAAGATTTAATCATTGAGCTTCTCTATTTTATTCATGACTATTTGTCTTGTAAATAATTCTACTGTTACTGCCTTTCTTCAGGATGGATGGAATTCTGAAATACAAACTCATTAGATCAATCTACAGCACTGTAAATACATATCTGCTGAGAAACATTACCGATGTTACTGTTACAAGATCTCACCTTCAGGTCCTATGACTTCATGCCAATGAAAAAGTGATATCAGTGCCAGTGAAAGTATTTTTAGAAATCCAAGTTATTTTTAGACAGTGACATTACATAGGAGACTTTGTAAAGGACTAAGCTTTTTTTTTTTTTTTTTTTTTTTTTTTATTGGACATGGTCAAGGCAAAGGCATATTGTTGGTAAATGTGAACATGCTTTATTTATTTTTTATTGTAAATTCATGATACTGAAATAATATATTTTGTCAATAACATTCAGGTCTATGATATGTCTGCATGTGACAGTGTTCTTGATCTAATGTGCTTGTTTTGTCCTACAGTATATTTCAAGACTGCAATTTCTTCAGCCTACAATTATTTAGGGTGCTTTACCTCCTCATACCTAGCAGTATCCCAATTATTTTTAAACATCCCTCAAGCTCTGGTAGCATTCACCCTACTCTATACCAGAATATAAAATTTGACACTTCTGGCGGTCCAAACAGTAGAGAGTGCCATTATACTGTCAGAACAGATGAATTTGACACTAAGGACTCTGTCCATAAAACATTTGTTGGGCAAATGTCACAAACATTTGTACATGTATAACCAATTTTGGCTGTAATTTCTCTAGTCTAATAGATTAATTCCTATATCCTCAGCTCCACCCAGTGGCCAAAATGCTGTAAAGTTTTCTGAAATACCAGAATGAGAAAACATATTGCATTATGGCCACTAGCTGATAATCATAGGCAATTGCTCCAGACCTTAGTAAATGAGCAGTTCTGCTGACTTCCATCATCCAATCATATGCAAGCAAAAATGCTGTTTTTTTTTTTTTCCCTTGCACGTGTTTGGGTTACTCTTTGCAAAGTGAAGCCTTACCTCATTTATTATGCTCTGGGGCAACTGCACTTGCAGAGGGCAACTGCACTTTGCAAAGAGTACAGTCTATTTGCCTTTAGTAAATAAACCCCTGTGTGGTAAGATTCAGTGTGGAACCAATAAGTTATATAGATGATAAGCACAATATTTTAGATGTTAAATTAAGGTTAGAAGTTTAAGTGATATTAAAGTAAATTTTTTTAAATAAGTCAGATACTAATAACATAACTTATATTTACAGTACTGTGCAAATGTTTTAGGCAGGTGTGGAAAAATGCTGTAAATTAGGAATGCTTTCAGAAATAGAGGTGGTAATAGTTAATTTTTTATCAATTACCAAAAAGGAGTCATATACCAAAAAGGAGTCATATGCATCACATACTAGCACATTATGACAGACTTACCTGAAAACAAAGCCCTCCAGTGGCATGCTGTCATCGCTGAAGGTGCTTTCATCTTCAACTGGTCTTCCTTCCGGGTTCACAGGCTTCAGCAATATGAATGGCTGAGTTGGCGCTGACATCAAACCCGCGGGAGCCATTGTTTGCGGCAGGGCTCTAAAGGAATGGGTAAGATACGGGTATGTCATTCCTTCAGAGTGCATGCATCGGTGACATCACTGGCTGTATCTAAAGTAAATATCCCCTAAATGGTGAACGTTTAGGAGATATTTACTGAATCTATAGGTAAGCCTTATTATAGGGTATAAGGTAAAAATCATACAATGGAGTTTACTCCCACTTTAAGACACCTAAACCCCCCTAAGTGATGCATGGTGCCGAGCTCTTGAGACTGTGAGACTTGGGAGTGACAGAGCTGCTTCTGTCTCAGCTACTCCACTCTGTGCACCTCCAATTGCTTTTTGATTCAGAAGGACTTCAATGTTTGGGACTGTGGAGTTGTGGCTGAGGAACATGTAACTGACAGCTGAGGGTGGGGAATTGCTAGAAGTGCACATTTCCTTGTAGAGCCATAGTATTTGGGCTCCCATAGTCCTTGTCTGGGTTTTCAAAGTAGCTCTGACTGGCCCTGCTGATCACACGTTACAAACGTTATTAAGCTTCAGAATTATCTGCTATAATGTGTCAGATATTTATACTGAAATATTAAAACAGCATTATATTTATGGAATTATGCAAAAATCTGTGGTTAAGGAGATTTTCACATTTTTCCACAAATCAAACAAATAATTCAAGTTTGTTTATTCGTGTTTGAAGACAAGAACGAATACAGTGATGTGCTAAAATATATATATTTATTAACAAAAAATTCAGTGTAAAATATTATCAAATAATTGGTGATAATACAAAAAGATATGACTTCAAATATCAAATATATGGGTAATACAAATGATGAGAAATTTTACCACAAGCTCTTGTTACAAACATTTCATGACAGCTTAGTAAATAGTTTCCGTGGCTTTACAGACTATGTAAACAAACTAGGTGTTGAATTTAACACATGTGATTTCTTCTCAAAACAAAGATCTTCAAGCTTAAACCTCTTTTACAGTATATGGACAATTTTGTTAACCATATATAAACTTGGTAATTTAACCAAGACTAATTTTTAAATAAAAATACATTTAAAATTAATTGTTTTTTAAACACATATCACGGCAAAACCATTGTACAGATTTTGGTATTAGCTTTTGGAGAGACATACAAAAATGTGTATTTCTCTTAATATTTGGAATATAATTATATCCTGCTGCAGGTAGAAATAACACAATTCCAAATGCTATGCCATATATTTATATGGTTTTGTTTTGTATATGCTAAAACAATTAAATTACCAAAATGTAAAAATAAAAGATTAATTTAGATCTTGCCTACAGACAAGCATGGGGGTGGGGATGTCATGGTCTGGGGCTGCATGAATGCTACTGGCACTGGGGAGCTACAGTTCATTGAGGGAACCATGAATGCTGACATGTACTGTGACATACTGAAGCAGAGCATGATCCCCACCCTTCGGAGACTGGGCCGCAGGGCTGTATTCCAACAGTGGCCAATGGCTGCGCTGCTATCAATCTATCCAATCAAGAGCGAGAATCCCGGGCAGAGAGTGATCGAGGGGGGTCAGGTGAGTAACCCCTGGGCTAGGGGGCTGGTCACTGCCAGAAGTTTTTTCACCCTAATGCATAGGATGCATTAAGGTAAAAAAACACAAGGGTTTACAACCCTCTGGAGCAACTGCTCTTTGCAAAATGCACAGTCTTTTTCCCTTTAGTAAATCAACACCATAGTGCTCTTAATTGAGCCAAGTATATACTATAGAAGAATATGCTTTGTTCATAACTTATGTCTCAGGTTTACAACCACTTTAATTAACTGTATGAAAAAAATCTAATTTTGTCTATGTAAAAATAATGATACACAATTGAACTTTTCAGTTAAAGTGTTACTAAACCTAAAATCGTTTTTTACTTTAATGCATTGCTTACATTAGGGTTAAAAACATTTTCAGTTTCCCTGTGCCCCCTTCCCCCTGTGTGAAGAGGAAGAGAGGGGAGATCAGCGCTGTGCACAGCTGCATCTATTCTCCCCTTTCCATTGGCTCTTGCTGCTGTGCAATCAAATGTAGTGAAGAGGAAGAAGGGGATGGTCCTAAGTCACGATGTGTAAGTCTATGGAGCGTAGCTCCGTAGACACACAGGTCGGGAGCGAACACGCACAGCGTGTCCCCATAGCAAATGGCTTTCTATGGGGACAGAAAAAGAAGAGGACCCAAGATCCCTGCCGGGGACCCAAGAAGAGGAGGATCGGGCCTCTCAGCAGGTGAGTATAACATGTTTATTATTTGAATATAAAAAAAATCTGACTTTAATAACACTTTAATATAAATTATTAAACTGATAACTTATCCACACAACTTATACTGTGAAAATTCTCTATTCCCCAACACAAATCCACCATAGAGTTTTCATGAAATACTCCAAGCAATCCACTCAAACACAAATCGACAATATCTGAGTGGACTGTTTGAAGTGCTTGATGATCACTCTATGGTGGATTTGTGTTGGGGAATACAGTATTTTCACATTATAAGTTGTGTGGATACATGATGGGTTTATTGATTTATATTAACTTTAATTTTATTTTTTGTAAAATTATTTTTGCCTAGCCAAATTCAGATTTTTGGATACATTAGGTCAAATAAGGTAATCACCGCTCCATATTTATTCATTGTATAAATCAATGGAAATGCAAAAGCAGCTTGAAGTTGGCTGATGATTGATGCCTCTTAGAAGGAGTTCATATGCAAGTCAGAAGGAGGTCATCTGCAGATGAAATTATCTCAGAAGCATCTAAAACTGATTTCAAATGCAAGCAGAAGGCACCTGAAAGCAAGCTACATTTTTCCATCAACACGAAGCTGAAGCCTGTTGACACAGGCCCTATAACCAGTCTTACCTATGTGTTTCAACTGTTTAGCTGATTGGCTGAAGATGTCCTTTAACATCTTCAGCCAATCAGCTAAACAGTTGAAACACATACAGGGGCTGGACAAAAATATGGAAACCCTACATGATTTGCAGGTGTGAAAGTGACTACATGTTTTGCACTGAAAGTGCAAGTGATGTAACATTCTTTTGCTTCCGCTAGATAGCTAACAGGTGGGAAGCCTCACTTTCGTCATTCACTGCATGAGCTGCTAGTAATACGGAGTCATGTCAAAGCTTACTGAGCTTCAAAGAGGGCAAATTGTTGGTGCCTGCTTAGCTGGTGCCTCTGTCACTGAAGTTGCCAATTTATTTGCAGTGTCACGAGGTACAGTATCAAAGGCTATGATGGCATAAACAGTTTTTGGGAAAACATTGTCTAATAAGCATAAGCTCAGTAGACATGGTCAACTAACCGAAAGAGACAAAAGGAGAATGTGCAGGATTGTGACCTGGATTTTTGCATGAAGAGTAGTATCAGATTCCATTATCCTCCATCCAAGACTTATATTTGTCAATTCCCAGGAGAGTTCAGGCCGTCTTGGATGCTTGGAAAGACGGTCCAACACTATATTAGGTAACAATTTTGTTCTTTTACCAAACTTGTTTTCATAATTTTGTCCAACCCCTGTAGGTAAGAATGGTTAAGGGGGCTATGTCAGCTTTAAGGCCCTTGTCCGGTACCAAATGTACATACACTATAAGCAATCTAGTGGTTATAGCACCATTCTCAGGCTAAATCATCCAGGGCACCGATTGTAACAATGACTGTATCTAAGATTCAGCTCTGTATTGTGAGAAGCGACAAGATCTGACATCTGAGCTCCTGCCGGAAACATTCAGGGGAAATAAAGTATCAGCGAATCTCACACAGGAAATTGAAATTGGTGTACGTGGTCAAATCAGAGTCAAAGATCTGCACAGACATAACAGGCTGAGAGTCCCTTTCCTGACACTTTATTTCTATTGATATAACATTCTGTAGCTATCACAAAGGAAAAACACAGGACAAACGGCTGGGAAAAGAGGCAAACTCACTAGCATTGCTTGTAGCATATTTGAGGACAGGAAGGCAAGGAATCAAAACGGTCACATGCATCGAGTAATACAGTATTTTATACCACATTTGTAGATAAAGGCCTTTCCTCAATATGAGCAGTGTGGTCATTAAAAAAAAAAAAGCCCTGTACTGTTAAAAAACAGAACCTGTCATTTCTGACCTCCTTCAAAAATTGCTGGATGTCTGACTGCCTGCAACTTGAAGCACCCCCTAGCTGGGAGTCATGGCCATGCTGTGCAGCCACGGCCTTACATTAAACTGCCCGGTACTCCCTAAAATGAAATGAAAGATCTATTCCATTCTGGGTGCACTACAGTTTATAAAAAAACGTTGTCTCCCTCTCTCTGTGTACGATAGCAGGACCATAAACTCTCCATTCCATAATCATTGCAACTCCCCGGGTGCCGGGTGCTCACTCATGCAAAAGGCCTTGCAAATTAATGTGGTTGCAGCTTAGGACTCCATGATCAAACCGAGCACTTGATGCCCCTGATACATGGGGGCCCAGGCCACCTGGTATATGACTAAAATCCAAAGTGCAATGTCCCACAAAGATACACAGAAGGGTTTCAGTGGTGCTCACTTATTAGCATCAGATAGTGCCAGATGTTCCTCTTCAGGCCCAAGGCCTAGTGTGTCCCTTTCCCCAGAGTGGGCAAACTCCCACCCTGTACTTTACATATGACTTCATGTACTGCACACAGAGCCTGAACTCCTTCTTCTCCCAACTAATAGAATGAGAGGGCTGGCCTATTGAGCACCACACATGCACAGAGGGGACATGCATGAATCCTAAAGGGAAACCCCCCTTACATACCCCTCCAAAACCTGGTACTTAAACATAAGAACCAGTTTACATTACCACTGGCCAGCACTCACAGCGGTGACCACAGGATTAGTGTTCCTACATAGCCTAAGCGGCTCACATTCACATCTTTTGGTTCACACCAGTTTACACTACCATAACAAATATGTTAACAAATAACAATAAGACTTCTAAATAATGTACAATATACAAGAAAATCATAACAGTGCAAACACATGTCCTAGCAACTAACAAACAAAAGAGCAATGCGCCCTGAGACTTTAAGTGAGGTGAGCACAGTTGGGCCAATAAGCATAGCAGCAGTAAATATAGTATAAAGGTTTATTCAAATAGAGATACTACATGCTTGAATAGCATACACAAATTCAAAGCAGTAAAAGGTACGTATAAATAGTAGTACATGGATAAAATAGCAGTCATATAACACACAGGCATCTGGTGTATCTGATGCGTTTCACAAGACACAGCTCGCTTCTTCAGGGGGGGGTGTGGGTGAAATGTACCTTCAATGGAAAAATACAAGTTAGATGTATGGCATAATATTGATTGCATAAACACATGGTAAGAGGGGCCTTGGTACAAGGGATCCCATACTCACCACTAGGCAAGACCAGAACACTGAATGAGCAATTCCCAGAGGGCAGCAGCGACAAGTGTCTCGCCCGGAAGTTGAGGAGGCTAGGCCAAGCAAGACCCCACCAAGGGCCAACCAGAGGGCGAGGATGGCACGGATGGAAAATATGTGTCCCTAGAGGTCTCACATTGTCCATAGGGGCTATCAGCTGTAAACATAAGTATGTGTATCAGAATTGTCTAGAGTAACAGAGTAAGCATAAGTATATAATAACATATATGTATATGTATGGATTAAACAACCTAAGCTAATGATGGTAGGGGCATGGAGACTAAGGGGGAGAGTGGTGAAAAGATACAGAAAACTGGAAAAAGTGACAGTGAAAGAAATTGGCAACTCCACAGTTCCATCATATATTGTACAAGGGATCTGACATGTGCACCAGCTTCACAGTGACCAGATGAATCAGTTGGACATAGAAAATCAGGTCCATTCCCAGAGGTTAGATAATCAGCACTCTATCTTTAAATATATGTCAACCCAAATTAAACTCCTAAAAGCAGTGGACAAACTTCTGCTGGATTATGTGAAATATCTTTCTGGAAAGGTCTTGGTACCTGATCTATGACCTCGGTCATAGATTTTAGATCTTTTCCATTCCAGGGTGTCAAAAAGGGCCCCCATCCCATGCTCCAGGTTAACAAACAGGTTGAAGAACCTCTGCAAACAAGATAACTGAGTACGTGCCCAGATCTTTCCCTCTCCTAGGTCTAGATACAGCACAGGGATTGTGGGACCACAGTCCACCCAGCACTACTCATTGCTATGAGCCACTACCAGCCCATGATTATGCATGCCTATCATGGGGAACCTGATGCCCTGGGACAGGCACAAGCTTCTTCTGTGGAGGGTACTGTCCAACCCTTTTTTGCGTAGCAGGGCATTCTTTGTCCCTTCCAAGGGTTTGTGCTCCACCTACTTTGGATTCTCTGGCTTTGTTGTGGGGATTGATGCCCAGTCATTAAGACCCAACAGGACTGACCCAACCTTGGGTTCTGTGTGTAAAAGTCACTTGTGTGACATCCGTGTCTGTTCATTGTTTAGCTCTCTTTAAAAAGCTGAGCTTTCTGGACCCATATTAGATATATGGGCAGCTGGATGTAAACATTCTTTTACATCCCCCTGTCTATAGTTTCCAATCAGGTCCAACTGAAAAACTGGCAAACAGATCCGACCACCTGTGTGAAAGGAGCCTAGGTGAAGATTAGCATTTTAGAGCACCCTAGGTTTCGGGGTTCCAAGGTGGTCCCTAATCTATCCAAAATGAAAGAAACTAAAGTTTTGGTTTTAGATGTATGTTAACTACATTTTCAGCATGTCCCAATCTCCCTTTTGTTCGCAGAATGCAACCAACAAACTACCTAGTCCAGTGACAAGTTTCTCACCTCATTTGTTGTTTGTTAAAGGAGAAGTACAGCCAAAGCTTGTTTGACTGTACTTCTCCTGTGAATCACAGGAGTGCAGTTCGTTCTTCAGTCTGAAGCCCGCTGTCAGCTGAGGTCACAAAGCCGATCCAGGCTGGGAAAAGATTGCAACAATGAAGTCGGGATCCGCCCACAACCCTGGACCGGCACCTAGCTCAGCCTCTCAGCATATGGCTGAGAGCCTGAGCCAGCCGCTCTCCACAGCCCAGTGCTCCATGGTGTTTGATCGCTCAGTTCTCAGTCTTAGAGCTGGTGGGGTTTTTTCTTTAAGAATCATACTTGCCTAGGTGGATGCAGCGTCGGTTCAATGCTGCATCCACCTAGGTAAGTATGATTCTTAAAAAAAAAAAAAAAAATCCCATACTTCTCTTTTAGGCAGAAGCACATTGCACAGTCATAGGTTGATATTCTCTGTGGCCATGCACAGGATGTGCTTCTTATTTTTTTCAGCAGTCAGAACCAGAAAGTTCTTTGAGAAAGAACTGAAGACAGTATGCAATATGTAGGAGTCCTAATTCCTGTTTTTTTATACCCATGTGATTAATTAAGAAGTTTTTTATATTTACATGAAATGAATACAGTATGTCAATATTTAAACCAGAGCGTTTCCCCGAGGGGTGAAACACAGCACAGAAACAAGGAGGTAGCTATGCGATGTGAAGTCTATACAATATACTAGATGCTTTATGCTATTATAAGGGTGGTTGGGGGATAGACATTAATACCTTTGGTTTATGCTGTTATATTTAAAATCAGTGGTCTTGAAAAAATTTCCGCTTCATCCTCGCATGCTAAATCCTGACAGTTCCCAAGCGTATTATTTTACTCACTTCTTCCTAGAAATATTGCAACCTGTAAATATATATATTGCCTATAAATTACATTTTATACATGCAGTACTTAAGGCTGATTTATAGCAAATGATTACAAAAATATATATATATAAACCAAAATGTATAATGTACATAAACAACAAAAAGTATCACAATGTAGTACACATAAAAATGCTGTTAAAAGTCACAGTGTATAATGCATATTCAATTTCCATCACCAGTACAAATGAATAGCAACAGGGAAAACTGCAGGTTAAAATTCATGTAAGTAAAAACTTAGGCTGCATATCAAACTTTATGAATACCAAAAAGCATATTACAATCCCAATTTAAAAAAAGTTGGTACGCTGTGTAAAATCTACATAAAAACAGAATGCAATGATTTACAGATCGCATAAACCGATATGTTATTCACAATAGAAAATATATAAAAATTTTATATAGATAGATGTCTTGCGAGCTACCAAAGAAGAGTGTCTAAAGAATGTTTTAAACGTAAGAGAACCAATCCACAGCCACTAAGCATACTGACACTCCCATAATCTGTTTATAAAATCTTTGGATTACACCTGGGGAGCCTGTAAATCCTGCTACTTAGAGCCCAGAGGTGGCTCAGCTGCTGTCGTGGACCAAACAAAATTGTGCGGTCACACAATTGGAGGTGAGCGCAGTCAGACGGGGGGGGATGACGTGTGTGAAGCCACGGTTAATATTATTTGGATCATCATCACGGAGTCACTTTGTGGGACATTTATTATATATATATATATATATATATATATATATATATATATATATATATATATACATATATATACATTTTCACTGTGGACTTGCTGAAAAGAAGTTTTGAATATATATATATATTTTTTTCACTGTGGACTTGCTGAAATGAAGAACTTTTGATATTTACTTTATTTTTTTTATATTTCTTTTACTGTGCACTTGCCTGACAGCGAGTATTTCATTTATGTATTTTTTCACCATTTATATTCTTTTTTGGAAATTCAAGTTGCTCCAACATTCACTCGTGCATTGCCCACGGCAATTATATATATATTTTTTCACCTGAATGAGTGATATATTACATAGCGCTGCATTTGTTTATTTTTAATATCAAATATTTAAACTGAGAAAATGTACCATTTTAAGAAAAAAAAATTGGGCCTTTGGTGGTGGTGGTGGTGCCACAACACTGTAAGCCCTCACAGTTACTCTTGTTTGGTGCAGGAACGGGCCCTGCTGTGAAATATTATATCAAGATTTGTAATTACATGCCCCTGTTACACAGGGCAGAAAAATTGGGCCTTTGGTGGTGGTGGTGCCACAACACTCTAAGCCCTCACACTTACGCTTGTTGGGTGCAGAAACGGGACCTGCATTGAAATATTATATCAAAAATTGCAATCACATGCCCCTGTTAAACAAGGGCAGAAAAATTGGGCCTTGGGTGGTGGTGCCACAATACTGTAACCTCTCACAGATACTCTTGTTGGGTGCAGGAATGGGCCCTGCGTTTAAATATGATATTAAAAATTGTAATTACATTGCCCGGTAAACAGGGGCAGAAAAATTTGGCTTTGGGTGGTGTTGCCGCAACACTGTAAGCCCTCATTGAAATATTATATCAAGAATTGTACTTACTAATATAAGTTAGTATAAGTAAAATTACAAAACTGTTGAGTGTATTATAACATCCTTTTTTTAAATATGATAATTATTTTGACGCATATCAAAAAAATTCCCTGAAGAAGCAGAAATACTCTGCGAAACGCATTGGAATATATGTACACTAGCCTCATGACAAACTTTAAAGTTGTAATACTGAGCCACTGTGTCAAATATACATTTGTATATTTACTAGATGTTTTTATACCTAAATTGTGTTAGTTTTTTAAACCATTTCTACAATAAAGAGTATTTTTTATTATAACATTGTGTATGTGCTTGCCTCAGTGACAGCTCTACATCCCTATAAGTCCTGGTGCCTCTTTGCCTTTGAGAGGCTTTTTTCTGTTTTGTGTTGATGTACATTTATGATGTGGATGTGGACAGCTGTCCCTGGAACTGGTCACATTTAGATTCAAAGATTTACATATATCATCATCATTTACAGTACATTATATCATCAAAATATTCCAAGAATCTGGAGAAAAATCTTCTGTAAATCATTGCATTCTGTTTTTATGTAGATTTTACACAGCTTTCCAACTTTTTAGGGATGAGGGTTGTAAGAAAGTAAGGAAAACTCACTACAGGGATCAAACTTCTGCTTTCTGCTGTAAATCCTACTCTTAAGCTGGCCATATACAGTTGACTAGTTCCAGGTAAACCAGATGAAAATCGAGCCATGGGTGGCCCTAATGGTACCATGCCACCCGACATCCTTCTATTCGAAGATCAAAGGAGCCAGGCAGAAGATTGTCAGTTGAACAGTGCCTGCAGCCAATCAGCTGCAGTTGCTGTTTGGGTATTCTGACAGCCGCAGGTGCTGGCTGTTAGAATACAACAACTGGCAGGGGAGATTCCTTCATCCATGCTGTTTAGTGGGGCTGAATAAGAGAAATCTAATCCTGTATGGGCAGGGCAGGCTTACTCTTTAACCTACTCCACCATTTAGCTTAATTTCTTACAATGGCTTCCTCATTACCTCTTTGCCCTATCATGCCCATATCACCTTCCCAACTTTGTTCTTTGTTTGTATCACTTTTTGTGCCAATTCTGTTCTTACCCCCTTTTATCCCACTCTGTCCACACCACCTTCTACCCTACTTTGTTTACACTTGCTTCTGTGACTTTGTTAATCAACTTTTTGTCCATTTTGTCCCCATTTCAAATACCCTTTGCCTACTTCTGCCTCCTTAGCTCAGGCACCATTCTGTCCACCATCTTAACTTCTTATCCCCTACCACTTCTTGACCTATTCTGTCCCTACCACCTTATGATCCACTCTGTCCAAGCAACTTTCTGTCCACATTTTCTGTCTTCTTCACTACTCTTTCCTAATCACCTTCCACCCCACTTTGTTTCGACATCCTTCTCTCCCCTTTGCATATCCTTTTCATAACTCAGTCCTCACCCACCTTCTGTCCATTTTGCTCATTCCCCCCATATTCTGGCATAAGTGTCCCACCTAAAGAACAATCATAATATGCCAAATTCAATGGATTATAGCAAAGATAGGGGAAATTGCCCTTATGCAAAATGGTTGCCCTGGCAATTTAGCCTAGCAAGCAGGGCACCAAGCCTCTGGCCTCTCTCTTGCTTCAGCATTGCAAAGTACCTAATGAGGGAAAGCCCAAACCTCCCAACATAAAAAAGAAAGGAGCACAAAACTGCACATAATGGTTGTAGGAGGATGAGCCCACAGTCATACAGAGCAGAAGTGCCCCAACACAAATATATGGTTACCCAACCGGTAATGATCTATGGATCTCACTGTTCTTAAATGAACAAAATAGAAAAAGGTAATTTAAAGTGATTGTAAAGTTCTTTTTTTCCCTATGAAAATAAAAAACATGTTATGCCGCGTACACACGAAGGGACTATCCCGCGGGATTATCCGCTGGACCGAAGTCCAGCGGATAATCCCCTCGTGTGTGGGCGCCGGCGGACTTTTTTTGGCCAAAGTACGGCGGACTAAAGTTTCAAGTTTTGTTTTCAAATTATCCGCTGGACTGCCAATAATCCGGTCGTGTGTAGTATGGTCCGGCGGACCAAAAAGGACGCATGCTCAGTAGCAAGTATGTCACGGACTCTAGTCTAGTGTTCTAGTCCCGTCGTACGTGCTGTACGTCATCGCGTGAACCGCCGGACTTTTAGCGTGATCGTGTGTGGTGAAGTCCGTTCGCTTTTTAGTCCAGCGTACCTAGCGGGAAAGTCCAGCGGATTGTCCGCTGGACTTAGGTCCGCCGGGAAAAGTCCGTACGTGTGTACGCGGCATTATACTTACCTCCTCTGTGCAGTGAATTTGCACAGAGCAGTCTGGATCCTTCTCTTCTCGGATCTCTCTTCTGTGCTCCTGGCACCTCCCTCCTGTTCAGTTCCTCCACAGCAAGCAGCTGGCTATGGGGGCACCCGAGCTGAGTCACATTCAGACTCAGAGCCACCAACCTGGCTCCATCCCCTCTCTCCCCTAATTGGATAGCTGACTTTGATTGACAGCAACGGGAGCCAATGGTGCATCTGCTGTGTCTCAGCCAATCAGGAAGGGGAATCTTGGATGCCTGAGACACTCGTGGACATCGCTGGACAGAGAGGGACCTGTTAGGGAGTGTTAGGGGAGCTGAGAGGGGCTTCTGCACACAGAAGGATTTTTATTTTATTGCATAGAATGCATTAAGATTAAAAAAACCTTCTGACTTTACGGCCCCTTTAATACAGTCAGTCTGTGTGCTGTAAAAAAACATGCATATTTCCTCTGAGAAGTGTCTTGTCCCATGTCATTACACACTGTAATTTGATGTAGGTTGCATAAGGAGGGATCTGCTGAGCCTGCGCCCACTCCACCAGTCCAGCGTACCTCTGTTACCAAACTCCCAGTAACAGAATGGGGTCCCACCATGCACCTAGCGCAGACCACATGCATGCACGTATTAACGTCTTTCTTTCCATACCTCGTGACCAGGCCATAGATCTCCATAGCACTGGTTTGTATCTGGTTGCTATTGGATACAACCACTAGGGAGGGAGCCAGACAACGACGCCCTCGCTACTGGAGGACCTGTCACCTTATCAGTTACCACACCTAACAACTGTTTGCTTTGTGTCTTGAACTTGTACTTGGTAAGCAACAACACTCCTCTTCCATGTCTTGGAGAGTTAACCCCTCTGTAGTGATTTACTAGAAGGGGAAAAGTTTTTTTTTGTTGTTGTTATTTATGAATTAATAAACATTTCTTATATTCAAGTCATTCTTCTTCAACCATGTGTTTCGTGCAAAGTCCCAATCCTCTTTGTTCTGTTTTTCTCACATTGACAGGGATGGAGCCACATGGCCTTACCAGGCCATGGCTTCATATAAAGGCACAAAAAAAAACCTTTACCCCTTCTAGTATTCATTTCAGGGATGGAAGCACATGGCGGCATTCAACCTAATATTATTGCCAATACTATTATCGCCTACAGCTGGCCAAGTTTTTTTTTTTTTTATTATTATTCCTAATAGTTATACTATGACACCCAAGCTATCCTTGGCGATCTATTTCATTATTGCTTTACCAGGCATATAATCTTGCTTTTTCTGTGCTCCCTCGTGGTGGTGTTTGGGCTGGTACCGTTGGGCCATCCCACTCATCTAGCCCAGGAGCTGCAATGCATACTGGCAGCCTCCTCCCCCTCCCCGGCCTTTGATGGTCACTGCGCATCGACGTAACACTATACACGCCGGGCGTGCGGCATCCTCATGGCACTGTCATGCTGGCAGGAGTATTGTCCATCTCCATGAGCACAGTGAAGGATTATGGTGGACGCTTGCTGGGCGGTGGGTTGCCTAGTGGATGGCGCCTCCCTCCCACCCCGCACACGTGACGTTTGTGATTACCCTGTGGCGGCGCCTATATAGGCTTCCTCTTGTTGGGGGGGCTGTGCACTCAGGGTTCTCTTGCATACATGACACCACTTGGACCTCGGTCCTCTTCCTACACCAGGTATTCATCTGCACTCAATCTGATACAATTTCCCCGGTTGCTTCCTCATCCACTCTTCTTTTGGTGTTTTGGTGGTTTACTTTTCACTATTTTTACTTGACCAAGTACAACATAACTCATTTTGTGCTGCCCGGCTGTGACACTCCCACCTTTTCCTTTCCCAATAACGGAGACCACACCGTAGTTGGAGTGCTAAACAGGCCGTAGCAGCCCCTTTATTAAATAACCAAAATAGTAAACAAATCTTATAAACAAATAACAACATATTACTGAAAACGTGGCGTAGGCCTGCAGGAGGACCTTACCCCCCCCCACCCATTTTACCATAATCAAAACATTGTGCACTGCGGTCATATCAACTGTAACTAGGCCTCAAGCTGACATACTAGCTCAGAGACAAAACTATTCCCGCAGTGCAGTCATCCACCATATTCCTTACATCACCTATAAGGAATATACCAAACGGGCCCATATCTCCAATGGGTCCCGCATCAAAACATCGTGCACTGCGGTCATATCAACTGTAACTAGGCCTCAAGCTGACATACTAGCTCAGAGACAAAACTATTCCCGCAGTGCAGTCATCCACCATATTCCTTACATCACTTATAAGGAATATACCAAACGGGCCCATATCTCCAATGGGTCCCGCATCAAGTTCTCTGTGGGGAGGGGGTATCTTCTCTCTACCTGCGTCAGCCAACATCCGCCACTGCTACGACATCCAAACGATCCTGTAATAAAATTGTTAACACCACCTGCAATAAGAAAAAAGGGGAGGGAGGGCGGGAACTTTTCTCCTTCAGCACTGACTCCGGGGAGGAATGAACCTCCCCTTCCTTTACACAAGCTCCACCCACTCTCTTAAACGGCCATACACCTAAATGGCATGTTTACTTTATTCATGCCAGCCCTACGCTTATTTACTTGGGCTTTTTGCTGCGGGCTGTTCTTGACCAAGTACAACATAACTCATTTTGTGCTGCCCGGCTGTGACACTCCCACCTTTTCCTTTCCCAATAACGGAGACCACACCGTAGTTGGAGTGCTAAACAGGCCGTAGCAGCCCCTTTATTAAATAACCAAAATAGTAAACAAATCTTATAAACAAATAACAACATATTACTGAAAACGTGGCGTAGGCCTGCAGGAGGACCTTACCCCCCCCCACCCATTTTACCATAATCAAAACATTGTGCACTGCGGTCATATCAACTGTAACTAGGCCTCAAGCTGACATACTAGCTCAGAGACAAAACTATTCCCGCAGTGCAGTCATCCACCATATTCCTTACATCACCTATAAGGAATATACCAAACGGGCCCATATCTCCAATGGGTCCCGCATCAAAACATCGTGCACTGCGGTCATATCAACTGTAACTAGGCCTCAAGCTGACATACTAGCTCAGAGACAAAACTATTCCCGCAGTGCAGTCATCCACCATATTCCTTACATCACTTATAAGGAATATACCAAACGGGCCCATATCTCCAATGGGTCCCGCATCAAGTTCTCTGTGGGGAGGGGGTATCTTCTCTCTACCTGCGTCAGCCAACATCCGCCACAGCAAACAAGGTTAAAACCTTAACCTTGAGCGCACCTCCACACCCACAGCGCTCGTTCGATCCCATCCTGACTCCTATGGCCCACATATCTGTGCCCACAGCGTTCAGCTGTACTCCGTCCGCCTGGAGATATCACCACGTGTTTGTCTCCAACTCCTTGTGCCTGATAGCAAGGCCTCCGTACTCAACAAAGAACCTGCTGGCCTCCTGGTGTATCTTTTCCCTGACCTTGTTAGTAAGCTCAACTGATCTGGCTAGCCACCATGAAGTCCTAACTATCATATCAGACCATACCAGGATAGTTTTTGGGAAAGCCGCCCGAAGTCGGCGAAGGTTATATTTTATGTCCCTAATTATTAAATTTGGTTCTCAGCCCAAAGTTGTTGCCCCCAACGTGAAATAATTAAAACCTCAGGGGGCCTATCCCCTCGCGCAAAGCTATGCGCTTCCGGAACCGGGCTACCCCAGAGAATCCCCAGAGGACCCGCCACTTAATGTAGGCCTCCCTTCTGGAAAACCCTAACTGTCCCCCGTCTGGCCTGGCATCACCCCTCCTGGCCCCCCAGCGAACACAGGAATGTCCCATAATCCAAACGAGACTAGGCGGGGAATCTGAAAAGAAAAACAACAAGGAAAATCCTCGACAAACGTAAACCTGACTTACCACACGAACCCACAAACGACCCCATGCACTATCAACCCACTAAATCCATACTGACGTACGACCAAAAATGCCCGGATTCCCACCTCCCAATATTTTTAACCGCCTCCTCGTTTAGGCCCCACGTGACTACCTCCGTCACAGCACCCATCCCAAAGGAATGTGACGAAAATTTCTGATCCCCGAGACCCAGCTCTACCAACACTTCGAAACACTCCTATAGCTTGGAAACGCGACAGCGCCTCCCCATTGAATGAACTAACAGAGGACCCCGACAGCCGGCCTCTGTTCCAGATAAACTTCGTGACTAAGACGGGGCAGGGCTTGGCGTCTGGAATAGCGAAAACCACCACTTCCTTGCCTCGACCCTCCTAGTCCGTCTTAGATCTCCGTAATTGAAACACCACCCTCTCTAAGTAGCGCCGAACCTCGCCTACCACCAAACCATCTCCCTTCTTCATCGAGGAACTTACCAGCTCCCCCATCCTCAATGCCCCAAAAAAGGGGCCAAAACAAAAGCCGTGCGGAAAGCCCTACCGCGTAACCAGTTAACCACACCCCGGCAAACTGTCCACCATTCTACCCAACATCTCCAAGGTAACCGGCCGTCTCTCATCCCGGACCCTCAACCCTCTCCTGTGACCTTCCACTGCCTGGCATGTCCAGAAATCTTTGTCCAAACTCTCCCCCCTTCAAGCTTGAACAAAAACGCCATGGCCGCCAGAACCTTCCCCAGCCTCGACACGGAAATACCATTTTCCATGTGCCCGGCAAACAGAAATAAAAGCAGACTAAGCTCTCCCTCGCCCACCAAAGCCTGTACTTGAAAAGCAACCTATTCACCCCCATACTTTCCTGTATGCGTTCCATGTCCCCTCGCTCCCTGACCGCCGAAACCACTCGGCTGCCCTTCCGGGGCCATCCTCCACAGACACGATGGACGCGGGACCCCGCATTGTTCTGCCTCCGGCACCACCTCCTGAAATCTCTCCCACTGAAAACGAGAAGGGGCGTCTGCGATCACGTTGTCCAATCCCGGCAAGTGCACTGCATGAATAACAATGTTCCACTACATGCACGGAAGCACCAAGTGTCTCAACCAGCGCACCACCGGCGGTGAGGCCGCTGATACCTTGTTGATAACCTGTATCACCCCTAAGTTGTCAATGTGGGAGTGAACTCTGAAGAATTCTCCCCACAATTCAACCGCTAGTACCGCAGGCAACAACTCAAGTAGCCGCATGTTCCTGAGCATCACTTCACCTTGCCAGCTTTCCGGCCAAGTGCCAGCACTGAAGGCCCCTTAACCCGCCAACCCCGTGGCATCTGTGTGCAATTCCAGTCAAAATACTTACCGGCCCGGTCATCCACATTGCTCTCCCGTTAAAGTTGCCCAGGAACACCTGCTACCTTCTCAGGTCATCCCTATGCTCCCTTGACAGAGTCACCTAATGCCTGGGCGACACAACCCCACCAGTACTAGCCGCTAACCTCCTGCCCAAACCCTACCTATATGGATGACCCTGCCCGCAAAATTGGGCTTACCCAGCACCGATTGCAGGGCTCTCAGCTGAACTTTGAGCCGACCAACCATTGCCCGCACCTCCGCCTGTAATGCTACCAACTTAGCATCTGGCAACCCATAGTCCCTGGCCGCGGAATCAAGGACAATCCCCCGATAACTGGTCACCGTCGTGGCCCTTCCGTCCTGTCGAGTGCAAGCGGAATGCCGAGTTCCCCTGCAATCCTCTCCAGCGTTGTCAGGAGCACCGCGCAAACTTTTTATGCGGGCAGACTGACACCCAAGCAATCGTCCAGATAATGGCTCACCGAGTTCAATCCAGCGACGTCCATCACCACCTATTCCACAAATGAGCTGAAACACTCGAAAACTATGCACACGAGGTAGAGCCGCGCCTTAGCAAACATTTATCCACGTAATATTCCTCTTGCCACCTGCACCCAATAAGCCAAAGCTATCGGGGTGAACAGGCAGCAAACGAAACGCCGCTTCAATGTCTGTCTTTGCCATTCGAGCTCCTTAAAATATATACTTTCATCTGGATAGAACCCACAAGTTCACCATTGCAAACCTGCCGCTCTAACCACTAAGCCGTCGAACCCAAAAAACGCTGCCTCGAACGACGTGTACGAGACCGTACAAACTTCGGGATCGATGGCCTCATTCACCGACCCCCCCCTTTTGGATAAGACAGGTGGCGAATGAGTCAAAATTTGTTCGGTTCCTCCTTATGGCCCCCAACGGAGAAACCAACAGGACGTGAATGGGTTGTCGGAAACGGGGCCCGCCTCATCCTACCCGGAGCTACCTACTTATGCAACCTTTCTTACACCACCTCATGGTGTTGCAGAGCGGACCGCAACAGGAGGAACTGAGCTCAACACCGCAGGAATCTTGCAAACCCTCCGACAGAAAACCCAGACTCAACGGCTGGGCCATCGCCTTATCTGGGCATTTATCTAGAAAAGGACGCATTCTACCTGCTTGAAACACCGGGCTCCGGGGTGCGAGTCTCCGCACCCCGAACTAGTGTTTATCATTGTATTGCCAGCAGACTCCCTTTTTCTTTGTGGCCGAGTGACCTGAAGCCCCTGCTCCATGAACTGCTGACCCGTAGGTTTCACCGACGACATCAAGCCCCGACTGGTGTCTTTGTGATTCCAACGAAGAGCCGGCCTCCCTGCCCTCCTCTGACGAAACTGCTCCTTGAAACGCAGCCCGCAGCTTCACTCTATCCAAGTTAAAATTTTTCCAGCGGAAGCAGAGAAAATACCCTTTTCCAACATTTCTCCTTAACTTCCTGTTTCAAATGGGCCCCTAGTGGCCCCTCAAACATACCTAAACCACGCCACGTGCGGCATCAGCCAGCCGCATAATGTTTTGTTGTTTGTTTCTACCCCCCCCCATTCCCCCCTCAACTGCAGCGGGCTCCGCGGGCAGACACGCCACCACCGAGTCCCCCGTATCTGCATCCCTCCCCCCCGGGGCCCCCGTGGGCGGATCCGCCACCACCGCTTCCCCCGCTTGCGCCGGCGTTCCCTCCCCCCTTGTGCCCGAAATCACCTGACCCCCCCCCCAAACCCTCACCCGAGAAGGACCCCTCCCGCTCGCCCCCACTTATCCGCCCCCCGCCCCGTCCCCCTCTCTCTACATTCCCCCCCAAATCGTCCCTCCCGCAAAACCCCAGACAAAACAAGACTTACCGGGCTGCCTGGAAACGCTCCCACCAGCCGATGGTCCCGAATCCACCGCCGCCGACCTCGACCTCGTATCTTGAAGCTCGCCCTTGGACAGTTCCACCACTTCGCCCGCAATCGACATAGCCTGCCCTCCAGGGGATTCGCTCCCAGATGCAGGCGAGCTCCGGCTCCTCCTCTTCCCCTCAGCCGACTCGCCGACCCACTTCCACGGGCTCTCGACACCGGACCCTGATGCTTCCAGTGCCGCTGTCCTGGGGTTAGGCTGCTCGCCTCTGTACCCCCCTGGTGACTTCCCGGGCCTGGGCAGCACGCCCCCAACCCCCGCCGACTGCGCTCCCTGTTCACTGGATGCGTAGCTCCTCCCCCTTGTCTGCGCCCGGGCAGGCGGACCGCCTTCGTCCCGCTGGCAGATAAGGTCGCTGCAGGGCCGACTCTCACTGACCCCCCGTGTTGCTGAACGCGGCCTGGGCTTTTCCTCCCCCAGTAGGCGGGCCGCCATTCTGGGCCTCTGCCTGGTCCTCCTCAGATGACTGGGTTCCCATGGATGCTCCCTTCCAGCTCCTGGCTTTCTCCCTCCCCTCCCCAGATGGCAGGCCGCCAACCTGGGTTGCTGCTTGTCTCCCTCCCAATGTTTTCAGCAAGCTCTGTCCCTGGGAAGCTGTGTGGGCCCCCCCATTAGCCCCCCCCGCTCTCTGCCTCCTCGACTCTGGTGCTGAGGTCAGGTGATAGCCCGTCCCCCCCCCCCTCCCCGCGCGCGGTGCGTGCCTGGACAGGCCTGAGGCCTGGTTTTTTGTCCGCATGGCGGTGGCGCCATCCATCCGGTTTTTGGGCCCCCCACTGCTCCCCACCACACTACCTGACCGCCCCCCACTCTCAGAAACCCCCCCTCGCCGACCGCTTTTCCGGCGGTCCGGCGCCTGTTCACAATTTTCCCCCGTGTCAGCAGCCATGTGTCCCCCTGGGGAATAGCGCTCCGGCGGGCGGGATCGCCGCGCCCGGCTTGCGTGACCAGTCCCCCCCCGAACTCTCCGCTCTCCCCCCCCAATGTCCCCTCGCCCTGTGCCCTCCTCCCCACCTCACCGTTTGCTGTTGCCTGTCTGTGGGCCATCAGCTCCCCCCTGGTGCGTCCTCCCTGTAACTTTTCTCCTTCAGCACTGACTCCGGGGAGGAATGAACCTCCCCTTCCTTTACACAAGCTCCACCCACTCTCTTAAACGGCCATACACCTAAATGGCATGTTTACTTTATTCATGCCAGCCCTACGCTTATTTACTTGGGCTTTTTGCTGCGGGCTGTTCTTTTCAGTTATTTTTTACTTATTCTCACTTATTATATTGTGGTCTTTTCCTCACTATCCTCGCCCTGCACTCACTCATACTCAAACCATCACTGCATTCCAAACCAGGTTAGTTTTTCACACAAACCTCACATAGGTCTCACTTGGTTGGCTAATTCATCCCCCTCATCCCACACCACCAGTGCCCTGTGGGCCCATTTCCTCCTTGGATGCGGTCTGTGCTGATTGCCACTGCCGGGCTTGCCACCCCAGCTCCCGGTCATGATGCCTCTGAATGGCTCACAATTATCGGTACTATGCCACCAATGCACAGATTAATGTAAGTTACCAACTTATGGGGTGTGTCTTCACCTCACCCCCCACTTGTTGATATATGTTAGATCATCTAGTTATTCCTTTTTTTAATTTTAGATATATCATGTGCTCGCTCCTGAAGATTAGCTCCAAGCCATGAAACGCGTTGAGCCAACATATGGCGTGTTTTATATATTTAATTTTTCTTACAGACTTATTATTATTATTAATTATGTGCTTTTATCAACCACGACAGGGATGCATGAGGCCATAGGCCAGGCAGGCAATATTCTATATTATTTATATGTGTGTGTATATATATATAAATCAACGTTGATGAATTGTGGAATAATTACCTTGTGATATTAATTGCTACCCATGTTAGTATCATGTTAACTGGTTTTAAACTAGACATTGAGATTATGTTTGTACACTCATGTATATAAATTAATAAACATTTCTTATATTCATCAAGTCATTCTTTTGCAACCGCGTGCTTCGTGCAAAGTCCCAATCCTCTTGTTCTGTTTTTCACTCTGTAATGATGTTACTTCATACCCCGTTGTACTTTACAGATGCCTTGTTCATTATATACGCCAGAAGCAACATGCATCCCTTTGAATAACTTCAGACCAGGCTCAGAACAATTAATGTAACTTTACTGAACAAGTTGCAGCATAACAGTTCAATGTGAACAATGTCCTTCTCCCTAAACTATCTACTGTAGTTTGGCTGCCCAGGCATACCCCATGAGGTGAGAGCCCATATTGGCATTCTCCATGGCTTGGGTGTCTCCGCAAGTTCCAGTGCCTTTAGCGGACTGCAAAGCACAGCAGTCCCCATACCTGCAACTGCAAGTAGGAACAGAACCAACCAAAAAGGGCCCCTGGACCTCAGCCTTCCCCCTTTTTATAGCACAGGTGGGATGGTTAGGACCAAAAAACCTGGGAACTGAGCTTTTAATAGTTAACCCTTTCCCCCCGGCCTAACTTGCAAAAACCAACCTGCCTATAGAGATGCATCATGCATGGATCATCCTTGTCAAGTCATGCACAACGATTACCAGACATTGCAGAGGCAGTCCAAGGAGGGTGACACAAGCTGCTAGCCTTTTTCAATCTAGAGATTACTGTATGTCTTTCATTCAAGTCTATGCTTTTTGTGTTTTATTGAGTCTATGCTTCTATAAATATGAGAATATCATAAGCTAGAAGCTGCTAATTACCATTACATGCCGTTATTACATGCAATAACTTCAAAAACATTCTATTAGCATGTGGCTACTGCTCAGCTTTAAGGTTGGGGATATATGGGCGCACACTTTAATTTGTTTTTGGCCGTGAAAGCCTTGCTTAAAAAAATTCAGAGCCGGGCTCTCGGTGCTAAGAAAACAAGTGCTGGACTTTCAATGCCAGGAACCAAACTTCTGTTCTGTGTTCAACATCAACAGAGGGATGAGTGTCTCTTTAAAATTATCATAAATAGTGGCCACTCTAGGTGTTTCACTTCAGTAAGTTGCAATGAGCTAAGGAAAATAGAACATTCAAGCTAAATCATGTTTCCAGCTCTATATATAGAACAACAGAGCAAAGCAGGAAAATGTCATTGACTGGATATATTGCTGCTTTCTCCTGGCTGAGCCTGTAATGCATGGGTCCCCCAATGCCTTGCTGTACAAGTGTTATTTTTACCCTGCAGCATCAATACATAACATATCGCCACACCGAATTTTCCAGCGAAGCCTTTCCTTTCATTTAGATGATTGCAGGCTTTCTTTACACACTCCACGGCAAAGGTGTTTATTTTCTCTTGTAGAATGATTGCATTTCTATCAGCAATACAAGAGATGTATTTTTCCCCTAGCAAATCGCGACGGCAGCTAGGACTCGTATATCCTGATATTTTTGTCATAGCTTCAGATTTTATTACTGGAAATCCTCATAAAAATACATTTTTTTGTTCCTCTGGGCCAGGTATGAATATTAAAGTGTCTGGTTTTGGGTTAATGCTTGGCAAGTTAAATTACAAATTTGTTGCTTATATGACTCAGGGCCACAGGGGTGAGATGTCTGCACCAGAACGCTTTGCTCCACCTACCACCCTGCAGCCTTCAGACGTACAGTAGGTTTCATTTATTCTTGATTTTTCATCAAATTTTTTATTAGCAATAGAACTAGCAGAAGAGACAGGGTGAACTGAACCTGGAAATCTAGCAGGGAGACATTTCCACTCGAGTCCCAGAACAATATAGGATATCAGTGGATGATTTTGTACAGCGTGTGAACTCATAACTGAAGAATGCGTTTTAAGTGGACAGACCCTTTAACCCTTTAAAGGCAACATAATGAGAAAAAACATTGGGAGTTGTTTTTGTTTGAAATTGCGTGTTCTCTCTCGCTCTCTCTGTCTTATATTAGCTCTGGGCCATTTTTGTAGCCCATGTTCTGACAAGTGATATGTAATAATGGTCAGTATAGGTCAGCAGACCTTATTTACCAATTTTGGCACCAACAACAAAGTCAAGTAAGTGTGCGCTACCTTGATTTATTCTCCATAATGAACAATAGGCAAACAATTGTGAAATTTATTTCCACGAAAAAGAGATTTATTTGTAAAGACCTTATTGGAGGCGTTGGAGCCTATAGGTTATTCTACACATCGGAGTCTATCTAGTACTAAAAAAATAGTTTTCAACTGGATTTGACCTGCAAAACTTTCAGCCTACGCACAAAGAAAATCGTCCCCCCTCTATTTTATTAACCGTTTCATGACTACGCCTATTTCTGACATTTGGTGTTTACAAGTTAAAATTCGTATTTTTTGCTAGAAAATTACTTAGAACCCCCAAACATTATATATATATATATATATATATATATATATATATATATATATTTTTAGCAGAGAATCTAGAGAATAAAATGGCGATTGCTGCAATATTTTATGTCACACGGTATTTGTGCAGCGGTGTTTTAAGCGCAATTTTTTGGGAAAAATATATTTTCGTGAATTTTAAAAAAACGAAAGAGTTAAGTTAGCCCAATTTTTTTGTATAGTGTGAAAGATGATGTTATTCCGAGTAAATACATACCAAACATGTCACGCTTTATAATTGCAGGCACTCGTGGAATGGCGACAAACTCCCTGAAAATCTCCATAGGCGACACTTTTAAAATGTTTTACGGTTACCAGGTTAGAGTTGCGGAGGAGCCAATACCTTACATGTGTGATTTGAACACCGTTTACATATGCGGGCTCGACTTCCATATGCGTTTTCTTTGCTGCGCGAGCTCGCGGGGAAGGGGCTTTACAATTTTTTTATTTTTTTTCTTATTTATTTTATTTCATTTTAATTTTTTTAATTATTTTTTTTTTTTATTTGATCACTTTTATTGCTGTCACAAGGAATGTAAACATCCCTTGTGACAGTAATAGGTGGTGACAGGTACTCTTATTGGAGGGATCAGGGGTCTTAAAGACCCCAAATCCCTCCTTTACACTTCAAAGTATTCTGAATACCATATATTTTTTTAAATCCGGCGCCATTGGACGCTGAGTAAACAGGAAGTGACGTTGTGACGTCGCTTCCATGTTTACATCCAGGAGACTGGAACCAAGCCATTTCCGGCTTCGTTCCAGTCTGTCACTAGCCGCCGGAAGCAGCGGATGTTCGACTGGTGCAGCCAGAAACATTTGTAAGTTCAAGCATTAATTTTTATGGCCTCTGTTACTGGGGGTATGGCAGGGGTGTGTCCCTTGCTTACATACTTTGTCTCTCTTTCCCATCTTAAAAAGTTGTGTACAACCACCTGCACATCATGTCTAAATGAAATTCCAGGCTTCCTCATTGCCAATTTTTCTTGGCTGTGTTCCCAGTTGTTGCAGTTCCAACACACTTTTTGGCCTTTTGTTGGTTAAGGTGACTGGTTGTCCCTGGTTTCCAAAGATGATGCACAAGAAGGCCCGCAGTTTGCTGAAGACAAGCAGACTAAGGCCATGGATTATTGGAACCATGTCCTGTGGTCTGCTGAGACCAAGATAAACCTATTTGGTTTAGATGGTGTCATGCATTTGTGGCGGCAACCAGGTAAGGAGTACAAAGACTGTGTCTTGCCTACATTCATGCATGGTGGTGGGAGTGTCATGGTCTGGGGCTGCATTAGTGCTGCCGGCACTGGGGAGCTACAGTTTATTGAGGGAACCATGAATGCCAACATGTACTGTGACATACTGAAGCAGAGCATGATACCTTCCCTTTGGAGACTGGGCCGCAGGGCAGTATTCCAACACGATAAAGACCCCAAACACACCTCCAAGATGACCACTGCCTTGCATAAGAAGCTGAGGGTAAAGGTGAGCATCTGTGGGGCATCCTCAAACGGAAGTTGGAGGAGTGCAAGGTCTCTAACATCCACCAGCTCTGTCATGTCATTATGGAGAAGTGGAAGAGGACTCCAGTGGTAACCTGTGAAGCTCTGGTGAACTCCATGCCCAAGAGGGTTAAGGCAGTGCTGGAAAATAATGGTGGCCACACAAAATATTGACACTTGGTCCCAATTTGGACATTTTCAATTAGGGGTGTACTTACTTTTGTTGCCAGCGGTTTAGACATTAATGGCTGTGTGTTAAGTTATTTTGTGGGGACAGTAAATTTACACTTATACAAGCTGTACACTCACTACTTTACATTGTAGCAAAGTGTAATTTTTTGTATTTTTTTAGTAGTTTTTTGTCTTTTTTTTAATTGTTGTCACATGAAAACATATAATAAAATATTTACAAAAATGTGAAGGGTGTACTCACTTTTGTGAGATACTGTATACTCACCCATCCGGGACGTTAACATGCAAAAGCGTTGTTTTCGATACAAGTTACAGATCGCCGCACAAGCCAGAATGAGACCAATAATTCTAGGGCCATTATTCATGGTAACTCTAAATTGATGACCTGTGTTGCCTATGGAAAATATATGGTAGCTAAGTTTGTCATCGTTCTGTAGGCATACACAAATTTAAACTTGACATGTTGGGTGTCTATTTACTTAATGCAATCTCATCTACACGCCTACAAGTCATTCAAAACACAGCAGCAAGACTAGTCACCGGAAAGAAACCCTGGGAATCCATCTCCCCATCCCAGAGGACCCTCCATTGGCTCAAGGTAAAAGATAGGATCACATTCAAGACCCTCTGCCTCACCCACAAATGTACACAAGGAAACGCTCCTCAATACCTATGTGAGAAAATAAAAAAATACATACCTAATCGCAGCCTTCGATCAACAAACCAAAACCGCCTTCTCATCCCCAAAGCCCGCTACAAATCTAAGGGAGAACGAAGATTCGCAGTCCAAGGACCTCGGCTATGGAACGCTCTACCCACCAACATCCACTTAGAAGAAAACCATCAGGCCTTCACACCCAATCGCAGTCTTCGATCATCTAACCAAAACCTCCTCATCATTCCCAAATCCCGCTACAAATCAAAGGGGGAACGGAGATTCGCTGTCCAAGGACCACGGCTATGGAATGCTCTACCTACCAACATCCGCATGGAAGAAAACCATCAGGCCTTCAGGAAAAAACTCAAGACCTACCTCTTCTAAGAAGTTTGACAACAAAGCACCAATACAGCGCCTTGAGGCGATTCAGTTTGCATTGTTAGCGCTATACAAATTATTCATTCATTCATTCATTCAGAAAAAAACTCAAGACCCATCTCTTCTAATAAAGCAAGACAACAAAGGACAGACCAAGCGCCTTGAGGCGATTCGGTTCGTATTTGCAGCGCTATACAAATCATTCATTCATTCATCTGGTATATATTTTTTTTTTAAAGGGTAATATATTGTGTTTTTCTGCCCTAAAATGTACTTAAATGTATTTTTACTTAAATGTTGTGCTTGAGAAACCATTTTGCAAATATCAAGTGATATAAAAAATTGCAACAAACACTATTTTATTCTTCAGGGTCTCTGCTTTTAGAAAATATATAATCTTTGGGAGTTTTAACTAATCTTCAGATACTAAAATTATATTTTAAACACGTGTGCAAAAAAAATACAAAAACAGCTCTTGTAGCGCAAGGGTTATTAACAAACTGCATTCTAGTTTAACAATAAAAACGAAAAAAATATAATAATAATATGGAAGAAATGTCACTTTAACCGCAGAGTACCCGGGGCAGTAATTTGTTAGCCTGTACAATTCTAACATGAAAATGGAACTTTGATGTCTTTGCATGTAAGAAGAGGTCACTGGTAGTGATGGCCAAACAAGGCAGTAGAGACAACTACAGAAGCGGAGAATACAACGGCCTAGAGATATAAAACGTCCTCAGCAGGTTCTGAAACATCTTCCAGCCTTAAATCTGCTCTCTTCATAAGCATTGATGTCTGTTGCTAGCTGCAGGGTGGATAGATGTGTGTCTTTCAAGATGGAGCATTACAGCTGTCTCAAACACACTGATCTCCAAAATACAAATAGGTGCTTGTCAAGGCAGACAAATATTAGAGAATTTGTTTTCGGTTGCTTGTTTTTATCTCTTTAGCTTTCACAATGAAGATCCCTTTTCTGAAGGCTTGAAACATTTTACCATTCTGTCTGCACAGCTAATATTGTTTCCTATAAAGGATACAGTCACAATGTATTTATCATTTCCAAATGAGCATGATATGTGTGTAACCATGTGCAAAATAGCATTGAGTATTCTGCACAACTATGGGATTTGATGGCACAGAGGTGTTGATTGGCTAGCTTTGGACAAAAGGCTTGCTCTGTATACACTGAAATTAAAATTCACCGATCAGCCTAACATTATAACCACCCACCATAACATGACCACCCACCTAATAGGGAGTAGGTCCCCCTTTTTCTGCCAAAAGAGCCCTGACCCATCAAGGCATAGACCAAATTAGACCTCTGAAGGTTAGATGTGGTATCTTGCACCAAGCCGCCAGCAGCAGATCCTTTAAAGCGGAGTTCCACCCTAAAGTGGAACTTCCGCTTATCGGATTCCCCCCCCCCTCCGGTGCCACAATGGGCACCTTTTAGGGGGGAGGGGGGTGCAGATACCTGTATAATACAGGTATCTGCACCCACTTCCGTGACGAATTATACGGAGCTGTCCCGCCCCTATCCGGAGATGCCCCGTTGTGTCTTGGGAAACACAGTTCCCAGGACACAACGGGGACCAATAGAGACGTGTAGCGCGACTCGCGCATGCGCAGTAGGGAACCGGGCAGTGAAGACGTTGCGTGTTCACTTCCTGATTCCCTGACAGAGGATGGCGGCGGGGCAGCCGAGAGACGAGCGATAGCTCGTCATCTTCTGCCGACACCGCTGGAACCTGGAACAGGTAAGTGTCCATTTATTAAAAGTCAGCAGCTGCAGTATTTGTAGCTGCTGACTTTTAATATTTTTGGTGCGGGTGGAGCTCCGCTTTAAGTCCTGTAAGGTGCAAGGTGGGGACTCCATGGATTGGACTTGTTTTTCTAGCACGTCCCACAGATACTCAATTGGATTGAGATCTGGAAAAATTGGAGGTCTAGTCAACACTTTAAAGACACCTTCTTCCATTTCTTCAGGGTCTAGTTCTAATGCTCACATGCCCACTGTAGGTGCATTTGGCTGTGGACACGGGCCAGTATTGGACCCTGACTGGTCTGCAACTACACAGCAAAGTCTTGCCTAGCTTCAAGGTGTCAAAGACCTAAAGGTCCTCCATTGCTGGAACATCCACCAGGTGCAGGAAGTTGTTAGTTTTGCAGCTACACAGCCCCATGTGCAACAAACTGCAGTGCACTGTGTGTTCTGACACCTTTCAATCAGAACCAAAATTTACTTTTTCAGCAATTTGGACTACAGCAGCTCTTCTATTGGATCACATTACAGGGGCCAGCCATTTCTCACCACAGGCATTAATGAGCCTTGGCTGCCTATGACCCTGTTCTGGTTTACCTTGCTGGGACCACTTTTTGTAGATCCTGACCACTGCAGACCGGGAACAGCCCACAAGAGCTGCAGTTTTGGAGTTGCTCTGACTCACCACATGAAAGGAGATTTTTCAAGTAATCTTATATTGGATTGGCAAAAAAAAAAAAAAAAAAAAACTATTGTTTTGTATTTCTTTTACAATGCAGATGTTATAGAATGGAAGTGTATGCTGTGATTACAGATCTCCGTTAACCATTTGCATCATATATGTATTTTTTTTATTTATTTTGGACATAGTTCCACTTAAAGAGTATGTAAACCCAATATAACATATTTCTGATATGTGCCTGCTGTACCATGTATTTGTATGAAAGATTATCCTGTTCTCTTTGTATTGCTTCCTTTGTGTGAAATCCCTGGTGTTCTTGCTAGTCCCTCTTCTTTCCTATTAAAAATGACCACACTAAGCAGGAGAACACAACATGGTCAGTTTTCCAGTGCCTGGGAACTGCGCCCTGCTCTTCTCCACTGATCAGACTTGTTCTGAAATACGAACCCCCCCCCCCCTCCCTTGCACAAACATTCACGGGGTAGATCAGAGTGCTGCTGTTTCTCCTCCCCCAGCTCGCTGTGATCCTTATGCAGCTGAGAACAGAGGGTTTGTGATCACGTATATAAAAATATATACACCGCCCACCTCACAGCCATTCACTTGGGAAAGATCAGTGCTCAGAGGGAATGTGATCACTTTTAGGCTACTTTCACACTGGAGCGGTGGGGGCGCTGGCGGTAAAGCGGCGCTATATTTAGCGCCGCTTTACCGGCGTTTTAGCGGCGCATTGCGGCCGCTCGCGGGGTGTTTTTACGCCCCGCGAGCGGCCGAAAAAGGGTCAATACCGCCCGCAAACCGCCGCTGTAGTGGCGTTTTGCGGGCGGGTTCGGCGCGCTCCCCCATTGTTTTCAATGGGACCGGGCGCTATAGGAGCGGTAAATATACCGCTCCTATAGCGAGCCAAAGATGCGGCTTGCAGGACATTTTTGAGCGTCCTGCAAGCGCACCGCTTCAGTGTAAAAGCCCTCGGGCTTTCACACTGAAGGAACAGCAACAGCTGTTTCGGGTCGGTTTGCAGGCGCTATTCTTAGCGCAATAGCGCTTGCAAACCGCCCCAGTGTAAAAGGGGCCTTAAAGAAGGGGGAAAAAGGTATCTATAATGTTTTTTTATATGTATACACAAATGTTTTTCCTCTCATTTTTTTTTTTTTAAACTGAATGGGTTGTTTTACATGGTGAAGGTTTATGATCACTTTAATTCTATTAAAAAAAAAAAAGACACTCTTCTCAATTTATATAGCAGCATTTATCATGCTGGTATACTTTATATGCTATGCATAAAATCTCATAAAGGTGGATTAACAGAGCCTGTCCAGTTACCCTACTGTTAGCCCTTCTCTCTTTCTTCCTATATCTGATCACCCCATAGAGTACAAATATGTTAAAACGCTCTATAGGAGTGGTAAAAGCAGTCATTAAAAAGGTGTTGAGGACACATGCCGTTCTCTTCTGTAACCAGGGTGCTGGATACAATTTCTCCAGCTCATCACACGGCAAAATTGAAGCGTAAGCTAACAAAAGACAGCCATACTGTGATATTGCCAGGAGGACAACATTACATTTCAGTAGAGCTCGCAGCAACAAAACATCAAAAGACACAAGAATTCCCCATGGCTAATAGCAAGAAGCCATCAACTACGTTTTTATCACAAAACAAAACCTTCTCATTGTGTAGCTTTTGGAAGCACATAAGCCAACTTTTGGCTACGCTTAGAGCTGACAGTTCCTTTCTAAGCTGGATGGTTGCCCTTTTATTAAGGCACAGCTGAAACTCCAGGTCGTGCCACTTTTCTGCTCAAGAATCAAAGGCATTTTGCTGCATTTAGCACAAGATGAGTCATTAATAATGGTGGCTGATCGTTCTATGCTTTGAATGTGACTTTTCTCTTTCACTGTGCCCTAGCTACTACAGTATGATGTGGCTTGTCAGATTTCATGGTATTATATATACATATATATATATATAATATATGATACATTTACCTGCATCTAATTCCAAAACAAACTTCTTTAAGTTTTGTATAGAGTGGTGAAGGGTTGGAACCCCTGTTAGGTATTTTTTTTACTGTCCGTGACTCCAGTAGAGAGATTCACCCTCTGTTTGTCCTGGTGACCATTGCTGTTAGGTTTATTAGTGAGGGAAAATTCAAAGATGTCACCAGAACAGGAACAGAATGGCTTGAAGAAGGAGCTTCTGAGCATGCTCCGAAACACGCCACCGCCCCCTTTCTGACATCAGTTCCGGTGTATGAATTCCATGCGGGTCCTGGAAATGCGGTGGCCATCTTGACCATGTGTTCCACCCCTCCCACAGCTACTGGTCAGCCTAGCAGACACGGATCGAACAGTAATAGGAGTCCTGGTCCTACCGGAATGTTAATTGCCATAAGCCTGCTTTACACCGATTGTCTACGTTTTTTTAATCTTGTGTCATAATAAATGTATTGCCCTGGGGTTTAGTCAGGGAGCTCCTCACCAAATTCCTTGTCAGGGGTAGCTACCATATTTAAATTGTTAGAGATCCATTGATTTGTCCCTAAGTTTGGCCTTCTTGTACTTTTCTCTTCTAGCACTAGGTGGCCAGGCACTTGGTGGTACTAGATATGAGAAGGACAAACCGAGGTCAGGTTATGGGTATGTGGGTGTCCCAGCCAATGGGCACGGGTTTTCTTTAATCCTTTGGCCTGCTGGAAGAGCCTATATATTCGGGTGAGGTCAGGTGATCTGTGTTCTGTGCCACCCGGACTGCCGTCTGGGTGGACGTGTGTCGTCTGCCCCGGGCTGCTAGGCTGGAGATTGGGCCTATCCCGGAAGCATCTGGCTGCTAGGCTGTGTGAGAGCCTATCCAGAAGTAAGAGGGCAGCGCAGGGTTGGGACTGCAGCTTGCAGTCCAACCAAAAGTGACGGTTCTCTTGGCCGGAGAACCCGCCAGTGGTTGGAGGTAGAAGGGAAGCTGTCGCCACAAAGGGACCAATCGCCTTTACCAGGGACCACAGTGAGTAACTGAAGCAAGTTCCAGAACCATATTCTCACCGAAGGGCACGGTGGAGATCGGTGGCATCGGAAAACTTCAGGTGGTGATCAAGTCAGGGACCCAACCAGCAGAGGAGACGCGTGCAGAGCAGCCTTGTGTGTCAAGCCAGGGACTGAGCCAGAGTCACAGGGGTGAAGCTTGATGAGTATCTGGTGCCAATCTAGGAACCCAGCAGTGATGCTGAGGGGATGCCACCGCCAACCTTGGAGGAGCTCAAGGGATTCATAGTCAGTGAATCAGTGGGTCTAGTGTCTAGTGAGAGACCAGGAGTTCAGTATTGAAGAACTACAAGGAGCAGTTGTAGTGGAGCTGAAAAAAATTGATACGTTGAGTTAGGAGCTGTTGCTGGGGCCTTTCCCTATATGACTGTTCTCCTATTGAAGTCTCAGAGTCTGCCAATTGAGTTTGCAACTATATAAGGGTGTCCTGGCCCTAAGCCTCTTTCCCCCCCAAAATATATAAAAAGGACTGTCAAAAGAAATAAAACCTCTTTTACATTTAAGAAGTGTCTGGCGCTCCCAATGACTTTCACCATCTTTGCACCCACTATGCCTCACAACCCACCACCTATTGAAGGGTGTCAGCTATCTTTGGCCTTGGACCTAAAGAGGTAAAAGACCTTGCTACATAAACTACTGGTGTGCTGCACATGGAAGCACCTTCTTTGTTTCTTACTTTTCTGCTCCTTGAAGTGCTGCTCGAGTGACCACTTGGCTCCAGCATATTCCTTCCTTGGATGGTGGCTGAAGAGTACCAGTACACTGAAGGTCTCTCTCCCGCAGAAGTGCCCTATGAACTTTTTTCCTTCTGAGTGGAAATATTGGAATGAATCCTTTTAAAAGAAGAATCCTTTTAAAAGAAGTCACAAACTCAGGGTAACTCAAGACAACAGTTTCTTTGCGTCTCCCATAGAGGGTTTGCCCAGGCCAAGGCTTTCTCAGAAAGCAAAGATATCACAAAACCTACTTTGCTTCTGTCCGTGGGAAACGCCTGGGGCAGCATCTCAAAGTATATCTCAACCTGGTTGAGAAACCCTCTGCATTGGACTGGATTGCCCCCAAATCGCTGAGGAAGCGGAGCTGAACCATACATAACTCTTATAGAGGTATTACTCGAGGCGGGTGCCTGCACAGGGACTGGAGCAGCAGCAGGGACGGCCTGCAACACAGGTTGTACCGAAGCAGCCACGGTGTGAGATTCCAGGTGAGCAGTGTGACTCAGGAGCGTTTGTAACGCCATGGAAAACTGATCCAAGCGGTTATCCTGCTCATCCAATCTGGAAAAAAATATTACCAACAAGTGGATTGACTGCATCTTCTGAATGCATGGCCTTCGCCTACTGTCAGAAACCATGAATCAGACCGAGACAGAAGTATAGTTAAATCACACTTGTTTAATAATAAAAGTTAATAGAACAAATGTAGTCAAAACATAGCCAAAGTTCAGTAACTGGAACTGATAGTCAGACAAGCCATAAAGTCAGGAAGCCAGGGAACAGCGTAGTGGAACAGCAAGCAGGATCTGGAGCCAGAAGGAATGTCAGCCAAGCAAGTCTTTAACAGGAACGCAGGAGATAGTCTTTGTGATGTTGACCAAGGCGAAGGCAGAGATCATCTGGACTGGACGGCTTAAGTAGGCAGGACTGACGAGCAGGATATCATCAACAGGTGAGTCACTGTGGAGAGATAGGAGCTGGCAATTAGCCTATAGCTGGGCGGCCAGCTCAGAGAATTAAGAGCTGAGCCCAGCCCTGACAAGTGCACAATTACCTTACATTACGATTCCTAAAGTTATATGGTCGGGCTGCAACCACCAAAAGTAATTTCTGTACGTTCCTCCAACAGCCCCTGAACATCGTGGGCACCTCATGCAGAGATGTCAGCCAACATGGCAGGCAGGGGAGCCAATCTGGTTCTATTATGGCGCATTCTTTCAGCACTACTGATGGGCTTAATAGTCCTCACTACATCTGTCTTGACAGGAAGCCAGTAGCTTACCCACTTTCTTATCATATAATTTGCTGAAGCTTCCCACCCTGATAGCTAGTTATTGATCTATCATATGTATGCTGCCATGGAGGCACCAGGAAAACAGAAAATTGTATCCTACTTACCGTAATTTTCTTTTCCTGGTGCCTTTCCATGGCAACATACTGAACCCACCCAGTTAGTTTCTCAGCGATGTACAGGGAATGGGCTGTTGTGTGAGTGTTAACTTTTTATAGCTATGCACTGGTCCTGTGGGCAGAAGTAGGCGGGGCTACTAGGTACAAAAGCTTAAGAGTACAGATCCCAATGCAAATTTACGAAAGGCAGGTAGCAAGAAAACTGAAGGTGGTAGTAATAGTAAGAAACCTGAAGCTGTTTTAACTCTCCAGCATCTTCCAAAATTGAAATATCAGTTTTTGGTGGTCTGGCCTTTTTAAGTGAAACTTCTTTTTTGTTAAATAAAACCTCCCAGGCTACAACAAATCTTAGTAAACGACAAAGGCAACACTGATAAGATGGCACTGATGGGCCCTGATGGGTGGCACTGATGAGTGGCACTGATGGGTGGCACTGATAGATGGCACTGGTAGGTGGCATTGATAGATGGCACTGGTAGGTGGCACTGGTAGGTGGTATTGATAGGCAGCACTGGTAAGGACGCATGGATTAATTTTTTAGGCGGCACTGTGGGCACTGATAGGCAGCACTGTGGGCACTGATAGGTGGCACTGTGGGCACTGGTAGGTGGCGCTGGTGGGCACTGACATTTACCTTCATGATCGAGACCTATGTCCCTCTCGCAGCCGCCGGTGATCGGCTTTTCCTGATTACCGGCTTTGTTTACATCACATGATCAGCTGTCATTGGCTGACAGCTGATCACATGGTAAGGGGTCAGGACCGACCCCTACTCCGATCTGTGATCAGGCGAGTCTCATAGACTCGCTGATCACAGAGCGCGCTGCGTGCACCCTGCAGGGGGTGCGCAGGCCGCTCGAGCACGGGAGGATGTCCAGGGATGCCCTCCTGGCAATTGGTGTCCGCGCTGTAGCTGTATTTCGGCTATAGCGTGGGCGTGAAGTGGTTAAAGTGCCAAAATACAAACACATGAAAAAATAAGAAAAACTAGACATAAAAAACTATTTTTATTTTTTAGATTAAAAGATATGTCATCATGTAAAAATATTCATTACCAGCTACAAATACAATGTAAAAATCTATGTCATAAAATGAACATGAAAACGAAGAGCCGATGGATCAATGTGTTTTGCCCAAGTAGAGCCTCCTCAGAATCCACTTTGTTTTCAATCTTTATGATATCGTATCTGATAAACAATATAATCAATAAATTATTTCATAATCAAAATACATTTCTTGTATATCATGTCTATAACATACAGATATCATCATTATTAAATAAACATGTATAAGGTTAGAAAGGCTATAAACCTTTTAGATGTTTCTTTAAGAATGATGACATCTGTATATTATGCACGATATCCAGTAACTATATTTTGATTATGAAATAATTTATTGATTGCATTGTTTATCAGCTACGATATCAAAAAGATTGAAAAATTAAGTGGATCCTGAGGAAGCTCTTCTTGGGCAAAATGCATCAGTCCACCTGCTCTTCGTTTTCATGTTCATTTTATGACATCAAATGAACATGTCCGTTATGTCACTGACATCAACAAAGTCATGTGACCACATTATCAAAAAGAAAAACAAAAATGTTTAAAATATGTGACTATTTTCTGCCCAGTTCAAAGCCAAATAAACCTGACTGCCAACACGTACATTTTCAGCACGTCCTTTGAAAAGACAATTAAATGTCAGTAATACATATATCACTGGAGTAAAAGATATTTGGATGACAGTTTCTCTTTAATTGCCAGTGGTGTTGCGATGTCATAGAAAATAGCATGTAATAACTCCTATCCTCTGCCATGAAAAGCTGCAGCAAGGAAAACATTTATTTAGCTGTAATTGGCTTTTCTCAGCTGTTTGACACAGCTGTCTGAAATGTATCATGGACCAGTCATCATGACTCATAGCTGTATGTCTTACAGGCAAGTGCTGAGTGCTGGTGAGGGCAGAGCCCACTGCACACCACTGCCAGTCAGAATGTTTAATGCCAAGTTTGATTGCCCTCGACCTTTGAGGGTTTGTAACACCGTGCAGATCACAATGGTGCCTTGTATTATAGAAGTATCATTTAAAATATATATGTTGCAAAATCTCTATAGAATATACAGTATACTCTTTATAGATGAATTATATATATATATATATATATATATATATATATAATCATTTTGTTTTAATTCTTTTAACCTTTTCTCCCCAGAAACCTCCTTGCTTCCAAAAGCTTCCAATGGGGATTAAATAGTTTCTGTCTTAAAGGCAAAATGTAATGTTATGGGGGCAGTTTTTGTAAAGGCCAAATAATTTTATTGTTTTAACTGTAATGCCCTGTACACACAGTCGGATTTTCCGACTGAAAAAGTGTGATCGTATTGTGTTGTTGGAAATTCCGATCGTGTGTGGGCTCCTTCCGACTTTTTCTGTCGGAATTTTTCCGACACACAAAGTTTGAGAGCTGGATCAAAAATTTTCCCACAACAAAATCCGATCATTTAAATTCCGATGGTGTGTAGACAAATCTGACGCACAAAGTGCCACGCATGCTCAGAATAAATTAATTCTGCGTACACACGGTCAGAATTCTCGTCGGAAAAAGCTCTGATGATTTTCCCGTCGGAATACCGACGGAATTTTGCTCAAACTGTCTTGCCTACACATGGTCATACCGAATTCTGACGGTCAGTAACACAGCGGCTTAAAACACGTTCAACAGCACTATAAAAGGGAAGCTTCTGAGCATGCGTCAAATTGTTTCCGAGCATGCGTCAGAATTTTGCGTGTCGGAATTGCATACACACGATCGGAAAATCCGATAGAAAGGTTTTCCGTCGGAAAAATTGAGAACAGGTTCTCAATCCAAAGTCCGTCGGAAATTCTGACAGAAAAAGACCGATGGGCATACACACGGTCGGAAATTCCGATGAAAAGCTCCCATCGGACTGTTTCCATCGGGAATTCCGACCGTGTGTACACGGCATAAGAGACAAAAGCTATTGGCTATTGGCCCGTTTATAGTCCCGGCCTACGTGTTGTATGTCACCTCGTTCAGAATGATCGGATTTTCCGACAACTTTGTGCCACCGTGTGTATGCAAGACAAGTTTGTGCCAAAATCCATCTGAAAAAATCTGATTTTGTCGTCGGAATATCCGACCATGTGTACAGGGCATTAGAGTGCTATTGTGATAAAACACATTAGCACATAATATAACTGGATACTAACATTTATAGGTAAAGTTGATCCAGGGAATATCCGTTTGGCTCTTGGGGAATCAGGAAGGAATTTTTTCCTGACGGGGACCTCTCGAGCCGGTGACCGGGGAAGGGTCATGGTCAGGTCCATCTGCCGCCCCCTCCTGACTGATGGACCACCTGCCGCCACTGAATTTCACCCCAAGGTAGCAATACAAAGAGAACAGGAGACTTTTTCATACAAGTACACGGTACAGAAGGTACATATAAGGAATATGAAATATTGGGTTTACATATTCTTTAAGGCTTCTGCAACAGCTGAATAAGGGAGCGCAGTGGGTGGGTAAATAAGAGATCTCCATTTGGATGATCGCTCGGCTTTAACTCTTCAGCCACCACTAAGAACAGATACATGAGTTTCGGGTAGGCAGACCCTGTATCCCCTTGGACTAGATAGTATATAGGTAATAAATTACTTTAATCAGGAAGGAAAAGCAATTCTGGTAAGCATAATAGTTTGTATGAAGACATTATCAGGCTAACTTTTACAAAGCACAGTGAGCTGACGAAATGATCAGACAGAAAGGCTAGATGAAGCAGAACATTAATAAATGTTCCAGTTTAAACTGATTGAAAATAGCAATCAGCCCTGATTTTTTCCTACATTTTGTTACACTTCATTCATGCCTCGTTTGAAGGCACTGTACTGTAAATGTTTGATCTCCAGATGTTTGATCTACATTTAATGGATGGAATACCAAATATAAATCTGTTTCTAATTATTAACAGCAATACCTAATAATACCACATTTGTAATGCATCAGGGATGAAGTGGTGTCATGTCACCTTGCTGATTGCAGCATTTACACAGACCTGTCATCAAAAAGAACCCCACCTACCCCCATGAGCTTCTCCACTACCTTCTACACCTGGCAAAGCAATGGGCTCTTTTTAACTTATTCCCCCCCCACAGTTTCACCTTTTTACCTTTCTTTTGCTTCCCGTAGCTTTTTTTTAGCTGCTGGGAATGAAGTTGTGGCTTACACAGGGATATAAAGTGGGTGCCAGCACAGATTGTCCAAGTCCGTTACATGAAGTGAGTTACATGCTCCTCCATACCTGGAAGTAATGAATATTTCTTTTCGATCTTAGAGCAAAGGAAAGGTAAGTATTTGCTGGGAAGCTATGGCAGACTAAACCTGTTGCTTTGCCCTTAACCACTTGCCTACTTGCCCAGGCCAATTTTCAGCTTTCAGCGCTGTCACACTTTGAATGACAATTGCACGGTCATGCAACACTGTATTACATTTTTATCATTTTTTTCACACAAATAGAGCTTTCTTTTAGTGGTATTTAATCACCACTGGGTTTTTTATTTTATGCTAAACAAAACCGAGCATTTAAAAAAATAAAAATAAAAAAATAATGTTTTTCATAGTTTGTTATAAAATTTTCCAAACAGGTAATTTTTCTCCTTCACTGATGTGTGCTGATGAAGCTGCACTGATGGGCACCGATAGGCTGCACTGATGGGCACTGACAGGTGGCACTAGTGGACACTGATGAGGTGGCACTGGTGGGCAGTGATGAGGAGGCACTGATGAGGCTGCACTGATAGGCGGCACTAATGGGCACTGACAAGTGGCCCGTATGGGTTCTGATAGGTGGAACTGGATAGGCAGCACTGATAGGTGACACTGATGAGGAGGCACTGATTGGCACAGTTTGGCAACACTGAAGAGCACTGATTGGTATCACTGATGGGCACTGATTGGCAGCACTGGTAGGCACAGTTGGGACTGCACTGAAAATCAGGACACTGATAATCAGTGCCCTAATTATCAGTGTCAATGTCCCTTTAACAGAAGCCAGTTATTGTCTCTCCTTCTCTCCTCAACTACTACTGCAGTCTCTCAGTACAGCTGTCTGCCCATACCTCCTATACGGGCAGGCAGTTACTGAAGAGCAAAAGAATCAATGCACTACAAGAGTGTTCACCAGTGCCTGCGCAGTCCATTGAGAACTACAAACCGTCTGCCGCAGTGGAAGACGGTATTTGTATTTCATTCATTTACAGAAATCTGTGTGGATGAATGACACAACTGATTAAAGGATAAGTTCACCTTTAGTAAGATGTTGCACCCATATTTATGGTGTAACGTGCTACTAAAGAGCGCCTGCCCGCAAATAACATTTTTATTCTTAAAAACAAAAGGATGTCTGTAAATGATATGAAGCTCATTCATCCAGTTTTTTTTTTTTATAATTCAGACTCACACTGCCACAGGGAAAAGCTGTTAAAGTTTTGAAATGGTATATTTATAACAGTCGAACAGAATGCATAGAGAAATTATAAAGGCATATTTAAATATAAAAATCACACCTTATTTTAGATGCATAGCTTCTGTTCCTGCACCAGGGGTGATGGGAGGATTAGGAACAGGAATAGTACAGGCAGCGATAGAAATAACCACAATCTGCATCATTTAAACATGTGCTATGACTTAAAATTCTATGCCAGTAGCTGAGACAGTAAATCTGGGTTTAGTGCCAAACATAAATTTATATTACTGTAGTTTTAGAAGAAGCCTGCTACTTTTACTACAGCTTATTAAATATTAATAAAACAACTAAACAAGCCACAAACTTTAAGCTGACTTCTATATACAAGAAAACCAAAAAGTTTTCAATCATTTTTATTTTATTTATTTATTTTTACATTTATTGTTTTTTAATACCTCAGCTCTTGCACTTATATACCCAAGCAATTGTTACATTTCTACTATTGGCCTAATTATTTGGCGGTAACTTATTTTAGGATAAAGAAGTTATACATATGTTGCTGTTTTTTGTTTGTTTTTCGTAACAACTATAGCTTTCAATTGACCATACTGTCTTGCAAAAATTACTTTATTTTCTATACAATCTATAGAGATAAATGCAACAAAGTGATTTATTTTTCATGTTTTTAACCAGTGTTAGTTTTAAAACCAAAAGTTTTACTCTCGATAAAAGATATACATTTTATTCTACAATTTGTCCCGTTTTTAATGACAATACAATTATGATTCTGGTACATAGCATGGCAAAGCCTACTGCAAAAAGTATTTTTTTCCAATTTCACAGATTTTATGCTATTGTATATTCTAAATATATTAGGAGATTCCCCTGTCTGGGTTAGATGGTGACATTTGCAGTAATAGGATACTGTTTCAAGTTTTGCCAGTTTTTTATGCTGCACTGAAAAGGAAATGACAAAATTAATTAAAATTAAAAATTAATTTTAAATATTATTGGTAAAAAAAAAAAAAAAAACAGAATTAAAAAATTTCAGAAAAATAATAGCTAAGGGAAAAGGTGAGGAAGGAGTTAATTATGGCTGATTAGCATTAAAGTGATTGTAAAGGCTCGTTTTTTTCTTTTTGTATTTTTTTTTAAATAACAAACATGTTATACTTACCTCCTCTGTGCAGTTGGTTTTGTACAGAGCAGCCCGGATCCTCCTCTTCTCGGGTCCCTCTTTGCTGCTCCTAGCCGCTCCTTCTTTTGAGTGCCCCTCAGCCTTGCTACAGGGGGCACCCAATCAGAGTACAGTAAACCCCCCTCCATCGATGGGGTTACGTTCCGGACCCACCCGCGAAAAGTGAAAAACCGCGAAATAGAAAGACCCTATTTAAATACACCCTAGGCATGTTTTGTTAATTTTTTAATAGCATTTAAAGGTCTTTAAACACACTTTTACGCAATAGAAACACATAAAAGATAGAGAGAGAGATCAAGTGGATTTTTAAAACATAAAAATATTGTCTTAACAGTACAGTATACTGTACACTACAGTAAAAAATAGAGTACATAACTGCAAAATGGCGAAATATTAATGCAATATCAGAATAACAGGTCCTAATTAAAATAGCGCGATATACCGGGACCGCAAAAACTGAACCGCGATAGAGCGGGGGTTTACTGTATATCTATTCAGACACAGAGCCCCTCCCTGGCCCCTCCCCCTCTCTCCCCTGATTGGCTGACTGACTTTGATTGACAGCCATGGGAGCCAATGGCACCACTGCTCTGCCTCAGCCAATCAGGAGGAGTGTCCTGGATGGCTGAGGGGATTGTGGACATCACTGGAGAGAGAAGGAACTCAGGTAGGTAATTAGGGGGGGTGCTGGGGGGGGCTGCTACACGCAGAAGGTTTTTTATCTTAATAAGAAATGAAGAAATGAAGTTCAATGCTACCGAGCATGCGTTGAATTGTTTCCGAGCATGCGTAGGAATTTTGCGCGTCGGAATTTGTACAGACGATCGGAAATTTTGGATCAGAACTTTTTCCGACTGAAAAATAGAGAACATGCTCTCAATCTTATGCTGGCGGGAATTCCGCCAGCAAAAGTCCGATGGAGCATACACACGGTGGCATTTTCCGACGAAAAGCTCTCATCGGAGTTTTGCTGGCGGAATTTCCGATCGTGTGTACGCAGCCTTAGTGTCAATATAATCCTAAAATTCCAACATGTCCTTTGCAGTTGGAGGATCAGTATTGTTGTCTTTCCGTCTGATACAGCCGGTAGTTCCTCTCAGCACACTGTCCTTTCCTTTACCCAAAGTCTATCTGCTTAGCTGTGAGATCAGTTAGAAGCTTATTTCATGCTCGATTTGCCCTCCATTTCCCTCGCAGTTTAGACACATGGAATGACGTTAATATGGCTGAGCCTTTACCGTGTTAACTGCTCTGTGTTTCCTGAAAGTATTCTCATCTTTCCAGGATTGCTGAACCAGCATCTCAGATACACATTGGAGCTGGGATACAGCAATTTAGAAAAGAATTGCAATTTTTTACAGCAAGGCCAATCCTTGCTTTCATGAATAGTACCTATAGGGTTACGGTGGGAAGGCGCCACCGACACCCAAAGACCAATTTTCACGCACCCGTTACTTCTATACAAAGTCTAAGTGACGCCAGAATGTATCCAAAAAATCTCTAATCTTGTTCCCAGTGCACTACATTGTGGCCTCATCATACACACTGGCTCCCCAGCTGTTGCTGAGCAAAATAAAAGCAGCTTGCAGCTTTATAAATGCAATTATTGCTGCACCAGGTTATAGACCTGATCTGCCATTTTACAGGTAGACTAAGGGGACCCCCTAGGCACTATATTGGAAGGATTTTTTCATTTTTAGGCTTTCACTTTAAAAATCAAAAAATCCCTGCTCATTTAAAAATGAAGTTTTTCACAAACTTTTTTTATACATGTCTCCCAGGGCAAGACCCGGACCCCTATAACCATTGTATGCCCCAGGGCCGTCTTTAACCACTTCCCGCCCGGTCAATAGCATATTGACGTCCGGGAAGTGGTTTCGTTATCCTGACTGGGCGTCATATGACGTCCTTCACGATAACAGCCGCCGCGCGCCCGTGGGGGCGCGCATCGCGGCGATCGGTGGAGCGGTGTGTCAGTCTGACACACCGCTACACTGATCTCGGTAAAGAGCCTCCGGCGGAGGCTCTTTACCACGTGATCAGCCGTGTCCAATCACGGCTGATCACGATGTACACAGGAAGAGCCGTTGATCGGCTTTTCCTCACTCGCGTCTGACAGACGCGAGTAGAGGGGAGCCGATCGGCGGCTCTCCTGATAGGGGGGGTCTGCGCTGATTGTTTATCAGCGCAGCCCCCCCTCAGATGCCCACACTAGACCACTAGGGAAGCCCCCAGGACCACCAGGGAAGCCCCCAGCATGTGGATGGCCAGGTACATCCCCCATGGCCATCCACATGTTAAAAAAAATTCAAAAAATATGCCAATCAGTGCCCACAGATGGGCACTGATTGGCACATCATATTTAATGTAAAAAAAAGTAAAAAAAAGGGATGCCCAGCAATGCCACCCATAAGTGTCATCAGTGCCACTCATCAGCGTCCATCAGTGCCACCTATCAGTGCCCATCCGTACCCACCCATGCCCACCTATCAGTGCCCATGCATGCCACCTATCAGTGCCCATCCATGCCACTTATCAGTGCCACCTATATGTGTGCATCAGTGCCACCCATAAGTACCCGTCAGTGCCGCCTATGAGTGCCCATCAGTGCCACCTGAGTGCCCATCAGTGCCGCATACCAGTGCCACCTATCAATGCCCATCAGTGCCGCCTATCAGTGCCCATCATCAGTGCCACCTCATCGGTGCCCCCTAATTGGTGCCACCTCATCGGTGCCCATCAGTGCCGCCTTATCAGTGCCCATTAGTGCCGCCTTATCAGTGCCCGTCATTGAAGAAGAAACCGCACTTATTTACAAAAAAAATTAACAGTGACAAAGAAAAACTTGTTTTTTTGCAAAATTTTCGGTCTTTTTTTGTTTGTTGCGCAAAAAATAAAAATCGCAGAGGTGATCAAATACCACCAAAAGAAAGCTCTATTTGTTGGAACAAAATGATAAAAAATTTGTTTGGGTACAGTGTAGCATGACCGCACAATTGTCATTCAAATTGCGACAGCGCTGAAAGCTGAAAATTGGCTTGGGCGGGAAGGTGTCTAAGTGTCTGGTATTGAAGTGGTTAATATTGATTGGACCCTGGGCAAAAAATGTCTTCCCCCCCCATGCAATTTCGCTCTCCACCTGCTCTGAGACATACAATAAATAGCAACTAGACTTAAAATCAGTTTACTGTATCAGATCAGGCAGCGATTTAGATTGGTTGCCAGAGGTTACAGCATATCATTACCGCTTACTGACTGGTTGCTAGAGGTTACAGCACACATTAAGGCTCACTGATTAATTGCTAGAGGTTACAGCACATGGTTTCTGCACATTGTTTCTGCTTGCTGATTACTCTACAGTAATACTGCTCACTGATTGGTTGCTATAGGTTACAGCACATCTTCTTCTTACTGCAGGGGGGCATGATATACATATGAATGCCGCCTTTATTTACATATCAATGCCACCGGCCTCAGCTATTTACACATAAATGCAGCTGCTATTTACATATGAATGCTGCTGTTATTTACATATGATTGACGGTTATTTCCATGTAAACACAGGGTCTGCAGGTGAGTCATCTGTACAGGACAGCTGCCCATTTTGCCCTGCCTTACAGACGGCCCTGGTATGCCCAATTACTTGCATATAAGCCTTCAAAATGGGCACTTTAGATTTTTGATGTTTGGGACCCATTGAATTTAATGGGGTTCGTTATTCGGGTTCAAACTTTTGCGGTCTTCGGAAGTTTTCGTGCTAAGGGGTCCGTTCGGCCCATCCCTACCTAGCACTTTATTTTGCACATTCAAGGTGTTACATATACTGTTTGCATATTTGCACAATTTTTATTATACACACATAATATGGATTAGCGCTGCACTTGAATATTCCTAATATCTACTCAATTTGTCTGATTGTAGTGTTTGCAGCTTTTCCTAATCTGTTGAGTAGCACAGTGTTTATTTTGAAATTTAGATGTATCAGATAATTGACTCTTCCAGAAGAAGACAAATTTTCTAGCAAATTCAAAAGTAGATTTCCAAAATAAATAAAGAAAATAGTTTATGGAGAGGAAAAACACTAGTAAGTAAGCATTTAAAATAGTTGATTTTTTTTGTGCTTTTATCTGTAATTTTTTTTTGGTGACAGGGTCTCTTTAAGTTGACATTGTTTCACAATCAACAGTTCCTTGTGCTGCATTTGTAGACTTGCCTGGTAAAATAAGAGCACAGGCAACGGCAGATATACAAAGTAAAAAAAAAAAAAAAACATAAATAAATAATGCAAAATGTAAAGTAAACAACCTCAAACAAAATGTGATTCGTCTTTCATTGCTGCAAGAAATCTGTTTCTGTTTCGAATATTTCATAAGAAAAAAATGTATTAATTGTAGGAGGATTGATCAGAGTGGAAGTATTAGGAATGCGGCACACAGAATTTCATTCCTCTCCCTCGGGCTTTTTCTTCATGAAGAGATCAGTTCTGTAATTTTCCTCTGTGCTGCAATCGCCAGAACCACGGGAGGAGGAAGATTAGTAATAATTGACAATAGATGTCGGCCTGTCTGATCATTCCAGTGATATACAACTCAGCCCTGACTGTCTGAAACAAACAGATATACCTCAATTCACATCATTTTTCTACAAGTCACCACTAAGCCTAAAACATCTCACTAAAGCTACCGGCATCAGACATAAAATTGTGGTCAGACGTGGCACAATCCAACCACCCAAAGGCCCCTTTCACACATGCGGAATGTATGTCCGTTTTTCATCCATCCGTTTTTGGATGAAAAACTGACATACATGCATGTCTATGGGATAGCGGGTGTCAGCGGATGAGCATCAGCTGACACCCGCTATCGTCCGCTTCCGCAATTGTCCGATTCTGCAGACGGAGGAAAACCCTATTTTTTCATCCGTCTGCAGAGCGGATCGGATGAACACGGACAGACGGTCCGTGTTCATCCGATCCCCCATAGAGGAGAGCGGAGAACTGACAGGGCGGTCCCTGCACAGCTTGCAGGGACCGCCCTGTCATCAGCCTGCTCAGCGGGGATCAGCTGTGCAATCCCCGCTGAGCAGCGGATCTTCACGGGGCGGATCAATACGGATCTGCACCGTGTGAAAGGGGCCAAACATTTCTCCATAGAATACGAATCGTTGGATGGGAGTAAATTGCTAATTAAAATTGAAAGAGAATTTTGGATTACATTAAAGTAGTGTTGCCACCAAAAAAATAAAAATTTGCTTAAAAATCATAAAAAAAATAAAAAATAAAATAATTGGAAAAAAAAAAAAACGTTTTTACTCACCTCTAAATGCCTGTTGCTAGGGGGTCCCTTGTAGTCTGCCACCTTCAGTGCCCGGGCACTGACATCACTTCCTCTCGGCGCCGCACAGTCATCTGGGACCTGTCACGTGTCCCAGGTGACTGAGTGTCGTATCGAGGGGGGGCTTCGTTCCCCCGCATCGCTGGACCCTGGGACAGGTAAGTGTCCGATTATTAAAAGTCAGCAGCTGCAGTATTTGTAGCTGCTGACTTTAAAAAAATTTTTTTTACTGGGCACTCCTCTTTAAAGCGGTTTTGAAGGTTTTTTACCTTAACCCCGTTGTGCTGGTGCCTCCTGGCCCTTTAGGAGGCTTTAGATGCCTGGAGGCGGGCGGGGTTTATGATCATGTGACCGCCATGATTGGCTGCCACGGCGATCACATGACCAGAATGCTCCCGATCCCAAGAAGTGTTCGGGGGCTTTCCGTTAGCCGCCGGTATCTGTGCTGGGAGGGGCACTCACTCTCAGCACAGCTGTGTCGACTAAATGGTGTGCAAATATGCAGCAGAGCGGCTGCATATTTGCCAGGCTGCATATTTGCGTACTGTCGGCGCCTGGGGGTTAATGCATTCTCTGAGGCCACTCTTGATCCAGCGATGTGCACAAGAGCAGCGACTCTCCTGGTTCTCTCCCTCCTCATTGGCTATAGGGGCCATGGTCTCTCGCTGCTGTCAATCACAGCCAGTAAGGAGGGAGTGGGGGGCAGGGTTGAGCTTATACAATTTTCTTGTTCAATTTCCTTTAGATTTACCTTCAATTATGTAGTGCAAGGGCCTGCCTGATAGCATAAAAATTTAAGTTTTTAGGTTTGACCTCATATTATATGGTTTTGGTAAATCTAAGCTCTGTTCACACCAAAACCGGATTTGAAATTGTGCCACTTCACTCGATTTAAAAGTGGCAGGTCAATGCAACTTCAGGTGCGACTTAGCTGACACCTGTGGGACTTCATGCACAGATGACTATGCAAGTCACAACTGAAATCACACAAAAAATAGCACAGGAACCGTTTTTCAAATTGGTGCGGCACCGCAAAGTCTGTGTTGCACCTATTTGAACAGTTCTATTGTTGACAATACTTGTCGTGTGAATTTGGGCCTGTAAAATTGCATGACAAGTTGCACCAGTGTGAACGGTGGCTAAAGGGAAATTGTACAAGAACATTTTATAATGCATGGCAAGCCTTACTAAAACTGGAGAGTGCAAAATCTGGTGCAGCTGAGCATGGTAGCCAATCAGCTTCTAACTTCACCTTGTTCAATTAAGCTTTGACAAAAAAATGGAAGCTGATTGGTTTCTATGCAGACTTGCACCAGAGTTTGCATTCTTCAGTTTTAGTAATTCAATCCCTGTGTGTCTATGGTCACGCAGAGTTGGATTGGGAGCAAGCCTGCATGAGTGTCCCCATAGAAAACTAATTGCTATGGTGGGCACTCAGCAGGGGGAGCCAGGAGCGCTAGCTGGGGACCCCAGAAGAGGAGGATCTGGGCTGTTCTGTGCAAAACCATTACAGAGTAGGTAAGTATAGCATGTTTGTTATTTAAAAAAAAAGTACAAAATAAATAAAGGGTGATAAATAACTGCATATACAACATTGGGATTATATTGGTTTGAGATTTTCCATCACACACTAACAATATTCATGAAGTTAAAGTGTAAAGCCTCGTACACACAATCGGATTTTCATCAGGGAATTGTGTGATGACAGACTGTTTGCCTAAAATCTGACCGTTAGAACGCTCCATCAGACAATTGTTGACCAACTTTCCGCCAACAAATGTTGGATGGCAGGCTAGTAAATTTTCGGCGGACCACGGTCTGTTGTCAGATTTTCCTATCGTCTGTACACAAGTCCGTCACAAAAAAGTCCAAAGTACAAACAGGCATGCTCGGAATCCATGCTCACCAAACACGACATTAGCAGAAGGAGCCGAAAGGGTGGCGCTCAAGAGCTGAAATTCCACGTAGTACCTCACTACGTTCGTGTTTGTTGGCCGACAATTGTGTACCGTTTCTATACAAGACAAGTTCCTGGCACACGCCCTTCGGACAAAAGTCTGGCGCTTTGTCTGCAGAAAATCTGATCACGTGTACAAGACTTTAGTCCACTTTTGTTGAGAAGACACAATTCCCTCTGGGTGATCCAAGATACACGTAGAATTTTCCAAGGATTAACAAACTTTGTTGCATATTCTTACCTACTTCTGTTTTGAAGAAATAGCTGTTTGCTTTCAGCATGACTTTTTCCGACTGATTTCTGAATGAGTGGGTCAGTCAGCAGTCATTATAATCACTGAGATGTATTAGACCCAAAAACAAAAATGTAATATGAGGGGTCTTCAAAAAGTCTCCACACATATATATATATATATATATATATATATATATAACTTAGTTAAACAAAAGTGTGGAAACTTTTTGAAGAACCCTCGTATATTGCAACTTACCAATCCTTAGATGTGATGGCTCCATTAGTTTTCTTTTTAAAGCAATTTTTTTTCATTTATTTCACCTGGTAATCCTGCCAGTAATACACATCCTGTCTTGGGGTGTCTACATTTTGTATGACGTAGAAAAGCAGACAACTTTGGAAAGCAGCATTGCTAGCAGATTTAGATGCATTTGACTAACAAATTGAAGCTGAACTCCAACTAACACATTATAAGTAGGTATAGCAACAGCTTCCTTTTGGGATAAAGGATTTACATAAATTAATAAAAACTGACCATTGTAAATAGTTTGTCTAAACCCTCTAAGGGCCCTTTCACACAGGCTGTCTGATTAGTAGACATGTGCATTCGTTTTCGTCCGAATGCATTTCCGTCCAAATTTCGGGTATTAACGAACGCGCAGAATCCGAAAACCGAAAGATCCGACATAAACAATTGTTTAAAAATATTTTTTATTACTTTTTTCTTTCTTTACAATTTTCTTTTAACACACTGTGACCAGAGCACTGCAGTGTCACTATAGTAACACTGTACTACTCTGAGGAAGTAATCAGGATTGCTTATACCAGTGAATTTCCCTGGTTTGGGCAACCATTTTCCCTGATTGAAACTAATTCATTCAGTGTGTATAGTTGTGATTAGCTGTGATTGGCCCCAGCTAATCACATGGTACAGATGTGCTGTGATTGGCCCTGTCTGTACCATGTGATCACTGTGATTGGTCACAGCAATCACATGGTTCCGGCAGCGGGCCGGAAAACTGATTAGGACACAGCCGATGACAGATCATGCCGCAGCGTGACCCGTTCCCAGAGGACGTCATATGATGTCCACCCGGAAACACGAGTGTCCTGCCCAGGTGTCATTTGACAATAGCCTGGGCTGGAAGTGGTTAAACTGGACTTCTTGGATTAATATGATATGAAATATCCTACTAAACCAAGAAGCCCTAAAAGTGTATAGTGAAGGGGGCACATAAGGGGCAAATGCCTACATAAGACTTTCTCAACCTTTTCAACACAGAGGAACCCTTGAAATAACTTCCTGGTCTCAGAGAACCCTTGCTAAAAATCATTATATCTACAACTCATGAATACGATGGTCAGTGGGAAGAATGCTCCTTACAGGAACCCTTAGCAACGTTTGTAGGGTTCTGAAACACTGACCTATATGATTAATTAAGTTTGTGCTAAAGAGAGTTCTCCTGGTTGCATTAGTCATTAAAGGTCCCAGATTACACTCTGTCCTCAAGATGTATAACATTTCAGTTATACACCCCCATCAACTTTCTCTGCTTCTTGGTTGCTTTTGTTTGGTTATATTTCCACAGTCTCAGGCAGGGCTGTACTGGGACAAAAATTTGTCCCTGGACTTCATCCAGACCGGCCCACTTTAATTTTGCACGCATCAGTCCTCAATTTAAAGTGCACCAAACACTCACAAAAACAGTATATAAACTGTACGCAATTGCGCAAAAAAGCCTCCCCCTTACATCAGAGTCCCTAGAGAGCCCCCCTTACATCAGGGTTCCTAGAGAGCCCCTCCTTACATCAGTGTCCCCAGACAGCCCCCCACTTACACCAGGGTCCCCAGAGAGCCCCCCTTACATCAGGGTCCCCATATAGCCTTCCCCTTACATCAGGGTCCCCGGAGAGCCCCTCTTGCATCAGAGTCCCTAGAGAGCCTCTGCCTTACATCAGGTTCCCCAGAGAGCCTCCCCCTTACATCCAGGTCCCCAGAGAGCCCCCCTTACATCCAGGTCCCCAGAGAGCCCCTCTTACATCAGAGTCCCCAGAGAGCCCCTCCTTACATCAGGGTCCCCAGAGAGCCTCCCCCTTACATCCGGGTCCCCAGAGAGCCCCCCTTACATCTGGGTGCCCATATAGCCTTCCCCTTACATCAGGGTCCCCAGAGAGCCCCTCTTACATCAGAGTCCCCAGAGAGCCCCTCCTTACACCAGGGTCCCCAGAGAGCCTCCCCCTTACATCCAGGTCCCCAGAGAGCCCCCCTTACATCTGGGTCCCCAGAGAGCCCCTCTTACCTCAGAGTCCCCAGAGAGCCACCGGCTTACATCAGGGTCCCCATATAGCCTTCCCCTTACATCAGGGTCCCCAGAGAGCCCCTCTTACATCAGAGTCCCCAGAGAGCACCTCCTTACATCAGGGTCCCCAGAGAGCCTCTCCCTTACATCAGGTTCCCCAGAGAGCCTCCCCCTTACATCAGGGACCCCAGAGAGTCCCTCCTTACATCAGAGTCACCAGAGAGAGGGCAGGCAGTGAGAGCTGCCTGCACGCTCTCCAGCTCTCCCCTGCTGACCGCCGCACAGCTGCAGAGAGCCCATGGCCCAGTAGTGGGCCGGGACCCTGTGGTTGGGGACTCCTGGTCTCACTCAGGGCTGTGGGCCCCAGAATTCAGGGCTATAGTCCCAAAATCCCCCCCAGCGATGCCACTGAAACCGACCCACCGAACCATCGGCCCACTGGGAAACTCCCGGTAGTCCCGATGGCCAGTATATGCCTGGTCTCAGGTTGGGCCATACTGTCCGTCCTGGTCTGATTTGACCAAAAATTATCTGAACCTCTTTCAGAGACAAAATAGCTAGAAGCAAGATAAATCAACCATGGAATTCTATGTGACAATATAGATACAGACAAAAAATAAATGTACATACAGAGACATGTTTGATGTTTACAATATGACTTTTAGGACTGTAGAATTGAATAATTTAATAGGGTATTTGTTGTGTAGGCGGTGAGCATTGAGGAATTCATCATTCATTGACGAGTGCATATAATAAATATACTTCCGAGGCGGCCTTCAGCTGATGGTTACAAAACAGGGTCTATAGATAGCTATATCATTGTGAATGATTTATATGCTACATCTCTGTGACTTTGGGTACATTGGAAGTAGGTGAGCACTGTAAGGATAAGTGTTATGTTGTGAGGATTGGAATATAGCAAACTGACATTTCACTGCAGCACCACGTGAAAGGTCACACCAGAAAGGTATTCTAGATTAGAACACATTAACTGTGTTATCTGAATCATCTGGCATTTTAGAAAATGAAAAATGTGCATCCAAATGGTACCTCTGCTCATAGAACAGAGGGAAACATATGTTTGTTATCTATAACGAGTAATAATCAATCTGTTAAAGTACAACGCAGAAGTCTTGGACAAAAAAAAAAAAACACCCCATCCAAAACATTTTTTCTGGCAAATGGCAACCACCCCAATTTATAGCTCGATTTTAAACTAATGCCGCGTACACATGATCGGATTATCCGGCGTACTTAGTCCGATGGACCAGGGTCCGGCGGACAATTCGATCGTGTGTGGGCTCCAGCGGACTTTTTCTTCCCAAAAGTCTGGCGGACTTAGAAAGAAGTCTTGACTCAAAATTATCCGCCGAACTTGGCAGTCTGGTGGACAATCCGATCGTCTGTGTGCTAGTCCGACGGACTAAAACCGACGCTAGGGCAGCTATTGGCTACTGGCTATGAACTTCCTTATTCTACGTCATCACGTTCGAATCTGGCGGACTTTTGGAGTGATCGTGTGTGGCCAAGTCCATTCATTTGAAAGTCCGGGGGACCTCAGCTGCAAAGTCCGTCGGATTGTCCGCCGGACCAAATCCGCCAGAAAGTCCGATCGTGTGTACGTGGCATAAGGCGTACATGGAAAGGCTTTGCACAGCACGAACAAAACAAACGTTTTCCTAGTACACTTACCTGGTAGCCAGTTTATTTGCAGTCAGAACTCCACCCGTATGGACACAGTTCTTACTTTACTTCACTAGCTGCATGCCTCTTATGCCCCATACACACGGTCGGAAAATCTGACCACCAAATCCATCGGATTTGGTCCGACGGATTTAGTCCGACACTGGTGTTGCATACACACGGTCGGACAAAGTTGTCGGAAAATCCGATCATTCTGAACGTGGTGACGTTTGTTGCCTACGACGGGACTACGTAGAGGCTAGTAGCCAATAGCTTTGGTCTTGTAATATGATCTGAGCATGCGTGGCACTTTGTCCGTCGGAATTCGATACACACGATCGGAATTGGTGTGATCGGACTTTGTTGTCGGAAAATCTATCCAGCAGGAGATAGAACTTTGTCCGTCGGACAATCCGATGGAAACTGTCCGATGGTGCCTACACACGGTCGGAATTTCGTCGTGTGTATGGGGCATAAGGGGTAATTGACTCTAGAGAAAACCAGGCACCTAGCACTCTCAGGGGCAGGTCAGCAATGGTTGCCTCCATATTTATCTTATAATAATTTTACATTTTTTGTAGGTTTACTTAAGAAAAGCTTTGTGCCAAATTTGAGAACGCAGGTCTCCGGGTTAATTTCTTCTTGTAATACTTTAATTCTAAACTGAATGGAAAATTATATTTGTAATAATAAATCTTCATTGGACCAACACAGTAAACATCCCACACATTTTCTGTCTAGACGAGTTTAAACTTTGCAAATCATTAAGTATCAGCCTGACAAAAAAATACATTGCACAAGTAAACAGTCTTAGTCATAGACTCCAGACAAAATTAAATAACATTCTAATCTCAGTAAGTTGGCTAAATAAATATGGATGAACATATTTTCTTCAAGAGGAACCTCTGTCTGCGGAATTCCTAAAAGAGAAGTACGACCACTTATTTCTGCTCTCCTGTGACCTAGATTCAGGCTACCTTCAGCTAAAGCCCGTCACAGAATCGCGTCAGGATCTGGAAGGATCCCGACCATATTTTTGGGATCCACCCACAGGCCTGGTTGGCAGCTGACTCAGCCTCTCAGCATTCCACTAAGAACCTGAATCAGCCACACCCGCCCCCTCCACTGCCCAGTGCTTCAGTGAGTGCTGGAGGGGCAGAGCAGAGAGCCCGTAACTGACAGTCACCGCACTCTGCTCTGAGCAGACTGAGAACTGAAGGATTAGTGGTCATGCAATCGCTTAGTTCTTAGGTCTTAGAGCTGGTGGGGAACAGCTGCAGCATTTGACTGATGCTGCAGCCACATGTAAGTATGTATGTTTGTTTGTTTTCTATATCTCATACTTCTCCTTTACATAGACATGATATGTTATGTGTCAACGGGTTCCATCCTGAAGCACAATTTAAAATTTTCTTAAAGTGTTACTAAACCCAGGACCCTGCATTCACTATATCTGATCTCCCATAGCACACAGAACAAGGAAATGCAATTATTTTAGTAAATGTAAACTGCTAAATACCTTTTCTCATCAGCAGTTAGAGCAGTCTTGTGACTTTTATTATTGTTTAGCCAAGCACTGGTTAAAGCTTCTAGGAGGAACTAACTGTCCCATGAGACTGCAATACCTCTGACCCTCTGTCTGGATAGTGCTGATTGGCCCTGTGCTGATTGGCCCTGTGCTGATCACATCCAATCTCCCAAGAACAAAAAAGAACACTCTAGCAAATACACACCAAACTGAGCATGTGCAGCCTGACTCCAAAGACTTTGTGTTATCCGGAAATTATTAGGAGTCAGTGGAAGAAGGGGAGGATCTGTACATTTCTAAAAACTAAGGCCGCGTACACACGAAGGGACAATCCCGCGGGATTATCCTCTGGACTGAAGTCCAGAGGATAATCCCCTCGTGTGTGGGCGCCGGCGGACTTTTTGGCGCCAAAGTACGGCGGACTAAAGTTTCAGGTTTTGTTCTCAAATTATCCGCTGGACTTGGAAGTCCAGCGGACAATCCCGCCGTTAGTGGGCAAGTCCGCGGGACTTTTGAAATGAACGGACTTGCCGCTCATCGGCAAGTCCGTTCATTTAGCACGTGACTTCAGGTTACGTAGCTAGCGTAGGCAGTTACTGCCGCCGCGCTAGCTCCGTGACCTGGCATGGATTTAAAGGGAATCCCCACGCCGAAAAAACGGCGTGAGGGTTCCCCCCAAATCCATGTCAGACCCTCATCCGAGCACGCAGCCTGGCAGGCCAGGAAAGGGGTGGGGACGAACGAGCGCCCCCCCCCTCCTGAGCCGTACCAGGCCGCGTGCCCTCAACATGGGGGGTGCCCTGGGGAAAGGGGGGCCGTGCGGCCCCCCCACCCCAAAGCACCTTGTCCCCATGTTGATGAGGACAAGGGCCTCTTCCCGACAACCCTGGCCGTTGGTTGTCGGGGTCTGCGGGCGGGGGCTTATCGGAATCTGGGAACCCCCTTTAATAAGGGGGCCCCCAGATCCCGGCCCCCCACCCTATGTGAATGAGTATGGGGTACGATGTACCCCTACCCATTCACCTAAGGTGTAAAATGTAAAGTAAAAAAAAAAACACCCACACTTTTGAAAAAATAGTTTATTGCACTGCTCCGGGGGTCTTCTTCCGTCTTGGGGGTCTTCTCGCCGGACTCCCCCGCCATTTACCAAGCTCTTTTACCGAGCGAGGGGAGTCCGGCTACCTTCTTCGTCGTCGCCGCCGTCTGGGGGTCTCGATCCGCCTTCGGGGGTCTTCTTCCGTCTTGGGGGTCTTCTCGCCGGACTCCTCCCCTCTCTTCTGCTCTTTTACCTAGCTCTTTCACGAGGGGAGGTGTCCGGCTACCTTCTTCGTCGTCGCCGCCGTCGTCTGGGGGTCTCGATCCGCCTTCGGGGGTCTTCCGGGGGTCTCTTCTGTTCTTGCGGCGGTCGTCGTCTTCCGCCCTGCCGGCGCCTTGTCCTTCTTCTTGTCCTTCTTGTTCTTCTTCTTCTTCCGATGTTGACCCGACGCTCTCTCTGCCCGGAATGCCTGTGCCGCTCTGAGCTCGGACTTATATAGGGACATGGGCGACAGGGTCACATGTTCATGTCACATGGTGACCCCGCCCCCGTGCGATGTCACAGTCCCAGCATCCTCCGGGACTGTGACAACACAAGGGGGCGGGGTCACCATGTGACATGTGCATGTGACCCTGTCGCCCATGTCCCTATATAAGTCCGAGCTCAGAGCGGCACAGGCATTCCGGGCAGAGAGAGCGTCGGGTCAACATCGGAAGAAGAAGAAGAACAAGAAGGACAAGAAGAAGGACAAGGCGCCGGCGGCGCGGAAGACGACGACCGCCGCAAGAACAGAAGAGACCCCCGGAAGACCCCCGAAGGCGGATCGAGACCCCCAGACGACGGCGGCGACGACGAAGAAGGTAGCCGGACACCTCCCCTCGTGAAAGAGCTAGGTAAAAGAGCAGAAGAGAGGGGAGGAGTCCGGCGAGAAGACCCCCAAGACGGAAGAAGACCCCCGAAGGCGGATCGAGACCCCCAGACGGCGGCGACGACGAAGAAGGTAGCCGGACTCCCCTCGCTCGGTAAAAGAGCTTGGTAAATGGCGGGGGAGTCCGGCGAGAAGACCCCCAAGACGGAAGAAGACCCCCGGAGCAGTGCAATAAACTATTTTTTCAAAAGTGTGGGTGTTTTTTTTTACTTTACATTTTACACCTTAGGTGAATGGGTAGGGGTACATCGTACCCCATACTCATTCACATAGGGTGGGGGGCCGGGATCTGGGGGCCCCCTTATTAAAGGGGGTTCCCAGATTCCGATAAGCCCCCGCCCGCAGACCCCGACAACCAACGGCCAGGGTTGTCGGGAAGAGGCCCTTGTCCTCATCAACATGGGGACAAGGTGCTTTGGGGTGGGGGGGCCGCACGGCCCCCCTTTCCCCAGGGCACCCCCCATGTTGAGGGCACGCGGCCTGGTACGGCTCAGGAGGGGGGGGGGCGCTCGTTCGTCCCCACCCCTTTCCTGGCCTGCCAGGCTGCGTGCTCGGATGAGGGTCTGACATGGATTTGGGGGGAACCCCCACGCCGTTTTTTCGGCGTGGGGATTCCCTTTAAATCCATGCCAGCTTGCGGAGCTAGCGCGGCGGCATTTACTGCCTACGCTAGCTACGTAACCTGAAGTTACGTTCGAAATGAACGGACTGCTCCGTGTGTGGGCAAGTCCGTTCATTTTCAAAAGTCCCGCGGACTTTTGGCCGGCGGATTATCCGCTGGACAAGTCCGTGCGTGTGTGGGCAAGTCCACACCCTCGGAAAGTCCAGCGGACCTAGCCGGAAAGTCCAGCGGATTGTCCGCTGGACTTAGGTCCGCCGGCAAAAGTCCGTACGTGTGTACGAGGCATAAGAAATACTGACCATATTCAAATTTTTGCCCCTAACATAGGAGGCAAAGATTTAATAATAAATTCCACCGTAAACCTTTATGTCATACCTCATATGTTTTGTACAGGCTGATATCGTTGCCAATAGTAAGCATATGTAAAAAAAGGGGCACAATTTTCCATAGGGGATACCATAGAAGAAGCGGCGTTCCGATATGGAAAAGAGGAAAGATGGCTACTATCGATATCATAGACAAATAAGGTTTATCTGGGATGTATTTAGTATCAAAATTGGTTTATTAAATTACAAAGCATATGTGTTTTAAAAGGTTAGACCAGGCATAGAAAACCATGCCATATACCCGCATTTGTTCCCAATACATATTTAAACACCCCTAATGTGTACACAAAAAACACATAACAGACATTGACATACATATACCACAAACATGCAACAAATACGGTTGAGGCGCCTCTGTTACCACCTACATGCCAATATACCCAAAATAGATGAGTTATATTATTCCATAAACCACTAAGTGGTTTTTAAAATTGACCTACAATTGGCATGTGTGTGGTCCCTAGGGTGGTGGAGATAACTACATTACAAAGATGACTTATGTCATGATAAATTACATTCCCTGATTAGCTAGCTAATTGACCATCCAATTGAATCTAGAAAAAGTCAGACAAAAAGTGTAAGGCAGTTCATGCAATTCGGTTTCTCGGTCGCTGTAAGTTGCTAGTTTTACCAGGGGATGATAATCTGTATTTCCTTAGTATAAAACGTTGTCGTTATTTATTATCAGCGGATAAATTGTAGGCAGTTACCAGGCATATGTATGCGATGTTTATAGAAAGATAGCAAAATTGCACAGACCTCCTAGTGTTGCGATATAGAGATGCTTCTTACTGTTTGTCTGATAACACTATACCGATGCGTATCCTGAAAAAGAATCTTCTCTTGATTGTTTTGTGTAGAGATTTCATTCCGTTAGATTTCTCATCCTTCAACTAAATGAAATTAGGTCTCACAATGCAACATTGTATTCAAAAACAAGTCAGGATTTTCTTTATGTGTTGTAACTTTCCCATATCGGTAAACACTAGATTGATACTTTTCACTGACACTAGCTATGGCATGCTATGTCTCGTGCAGTAAATACTGATGAAAAGATAAATGACTGCAAATTGGAAAAAGGTTTTGTTTACATTACCACTCCCTTTGGTATCTTGAAGCAGACGTTTATGCTTGTGTATTTAGTTTCTGGCACATACAGGGAGGATATCTTCCGTATTTCTCTCCCGCTGCCGTCAGGTTTAGTCCGGTAATGACACTCCAAGTGCTACGTCATACAATCCACAAATGTATCAATCTTTTCAGTCTTTAGATAAACCACATATGCTACTGCCTGTGATGTAAACCGATCGGTGCTTATCACGTAGCAGGTGTTAGCGGTCCGCCTTTGATAATGGCTGTTGCTGTAAATCTTTGATCTCCACCTCAGTCTTTAAGATTACCCTATGAGGGCCTGCTCCCTGCACCTACGCCAACGCGTTTCGCAACGCAGCGTTGCGTAGCTTCGACTTCAACTGCCCCATGAGACTGCAATACCTCTGACCCTCTGTCTGGATAGTGCTGATTGGCCCTGTGCTGATCACATCCAATCTCCCAAGAACAAAAAAAAACACTCTAGCAAATACACACCAAACTGAGCATGTGCAGCCTGACTCCAAAGACTTTGTGTTATCCGGAAATTATTAGGAGTCAGTGGAAGAAGGGGAGGATCTGTACATACAGCATCAAACTGCCTTTTTACACAATGCAGAGGGTGACAAAAGGTGTTGTGGTAGAGTGGCGAAGGGTTACAACCCTTGTAAGTTTATTTTTTGCTGTCCTGTTGAAGAGATTTTTTTCACTTAAAATATAATACAGTTTTATACAGAATTTACAAATTTCCTTTACAGACCTAACCTGGGTCCATTTAAAGTGTTTATAAAGCCAAGAAATTTTTTTACTTGCATTAAAGTACAACTAAAGGCAAACATTTTTTGTTTTGGATAGAGAGGAGAGGGATTAGAACACCTGTCAGTTTTTATTGCTGTCTGTGTCGCCCGCTAGGGAGATTCAGCCTCTCTATTGGTCCTGTTTACCATTATCATTGAAGGCATAAGTAAAAGAAAATCCCACATTTTTGGGTTGTCCCCAGAAAAGTAATCAAGGGTTAAATCTTTCAATGAGAACACTAGTTCTGGCACCCTGGGGGTCCCCAAGGAATTCCCTTAATTTGTAGCGTTTATCAATGACTTCCTGTTTGTCTATGGGACAAGAAGTAAAAGGAAATCTCCACAAGGGGACACAGGTGGTGAAAAAAAAATCTGACGGGTTATAATCCTCCCTTACTCTATCCAAAATGTAAAAAAAAATGTGTCCATAGTTCTACCTTAAGGTAAAAAATATCCCATTATTTGTATGGCCACCCTCACCTCTCTAAACACTTATAAACAATTATTTCCTTGATCTATCGCCGTGCCCATCTGCAGTGGTGCTCACCTCTCTTTCTCTTCTCACAGGACACATTGGCTCCTGCTGTTGTCAATCAAATCCTGTGAGCAGGGGGAGTGGGAGGGTGGGGCATTGTCAAGGCTTTATTAAAAGCATTGTCAGGGAGAGTATTGTGATCTCTTCAAGAGGTAATAAATATCTGGGAGTATTAGGCCTTGTTCACATTAGCATAGAATATATTTCTATGATAGGGCCATGTTTGCCCATATGGGGATGCACAGGCCTTCCATGCTTCCATGTATCTAAGTGCAGTCAGCCCCATTCATATCAATTGGGATGCAGTATTGACACGTGGCCCTTATACCCAGACAGTGTGAGTTCGGGGCCGTGCACCCAGACCCACGCGGCTATCAAATTCAGAGCAGCAGCTGTGTTCCATGCAGCCGCTGCCTCCCTATTGAAATGAATGGAGCTGCCTGCACAAGGATGTACGGAACACCTGTGCATCCCCGGGTAGGCAAACAGAGCCCTCACACAGGAATACACTATAGTACTCCCGTGCAAATGAGGCCTTAAACTTACACATTACTTACAAGCAAAAATATATATGATAGGTCCACTTCAACTTTTTCCATAAATACTTCACTATGTAAAACACAAGTACACATTTACATTAATTTTGGTTGATTTAGATGTTCTACTCTTGTTTAAAACAAACCTTTGATTTACGAGGGACATAAATCTGACGGCAATACTCCTTTCACATAGACATCAATGAGTATTTATTTTTTACTTGAAAAATGAAAGGTGAACAAGCTCCAGCCTCCCACATTCCTTTATCACAGACAAAGCGGCCTCTAATCACATTTATTCCCATAAAAAAGTCTCACCACCGCATAAATCTCATGCTTTTAGGACCCACATAAATCTTGTCTGACTGCTGCCATTTTGAATAATGTTGTCTTATTATTCCACAGCCCAGCAAATGCTCTGGTGGGTATTACCAGTCACGTATAAAGTCTGGAGAGAGATGCTTTAGAGCATGTAGAAAAAAGAACTGTAAGTGATATTTCTGCAGGGAAACCGGTGATAAATCTTAACAAGGCGAATACAGAAAAACAATGTTTGCCTGATTTTTGTTTTTAAATCAAGAAACAAGTTTATTGAAATGTCATCCTCAGTTACAAACATTCAATACAAATAAAGTACATTGACTCATACCCAGATAGTCAGAGCCAATCAAAGTAACACTTATGCCCCGTACACACGGTCGGAAAATCCGACCACAAAATCCATCGGATTTTTCCGACGGATTTAGTCCGACACTGGTTTTGCGTACACACGGTCGGACAAAGTTGTCGGAAAATCCGATCATTCTGAACATGTTGACGTTCGTTGCGTACGACGGAACTACGTAGAGGCTAGTAGCCAATAGCTTTGGTCTTGTAATGTGATCTGAGCATGCCTGGCACTTTGTCCGTCGGAATTCGCTACACACAATCGGAAAAAGTCCGATAGGACTTTGTTGTCGGAAAATTTGAGAGCAGGCGATAAAACTTTGTCCGTCGGAAAATCCGATGGAAAATGTCCGATGGAGCCTACACACGGTCGGAATTTCCGACAACATTGTCCGATAGGACATTTTCCGTCGGAAAATCCGACCGTGTGTATGGGGCTTTAACCTTACAGATACTATGAAATGTATCCACCAACCATTGTTTTTCCACTTATGCAAACCCTTATGCCTCGTACACACGATCAGAATTTCCGCCAACAAAAACATGGAATTTTGACCAAAGGCTCAAACTTGTCTTGCATACACACAGTCACACAAATGTTGGCCAACAATTACGAACGTAGTGACGTACTAGACGTACTACGTGTTTTTTCAGCTCTTTAGCGCCACACTTTGGGCTCCTTCTGCTAATTTCGTGTTAGTAGAAGTTTGGTGAGCGTTGATTCGTGCTTTGCAGTTAGTTCCTGAACGGCCCGTTCATCAACCAGCCATGTTGTTATTGCTTTGACATTATTTTTGGGGTTGAATAATGATTTGATTTGGTATATTTTCTATATTTTTGGATGCACAGAATGCACTTTTTGGTTAAGCTCTTTTGGCAGATAGCATGTCTAATTTTATTTGTTTTCTTTTTTTAATGCACAATAAAAAAAAATGTGTAGAATAATACTTGGCTGTGTGTTTTCCTTCAAATGACAGTTTGGGAGTCGGCAGTTACAATTAAAAAAAATACAATGTAAAATTGACAAGGGACACCAACATAGTTGTATGTTTGTTCTTAAAAACTACAGGATAATGGTGTTGTGGTAACTTGCCCAAATAAAAAAATAAAAGCATAATAATATTATTCTTGATATCATTAGAAAAAAAAAGCCTTTGAAAATTTGTTTGCAATAACTCCATCAGTATCACCAAAAAAGCAGCTTCATTATTATCCCATTAAAGAAGAAGAGAATTGTGCGCTGCATTTGGAGATTTCATAATTTGCCACATCACTAATGTTAATTCTGAGAGCATGCTAGCCAACATTTGTTGGCGGAAAGTCCGACAACAAATTTCCGATGGAGCACACACACGGTCGGAATTACTGCCAACAAGCTCACATCCAACATTTCCCATCGGAAAATCCGATCATGTGTACGTGGCATTACATTCCCAATCATAAAAAGCACAATACAGGAGAGATACTCTCCAACCTTTTACAAGAGCACTCTTTCCATAAGTAAATCAGTTGTAGCTAGACCCGGTGCATTTAACCAGCTTCCCCATACCTTCTCGAATTTAAAGGGACTACCTCTGTGCTGGTATATAAGTTTTTCAAATCTTAACATAGTGCCCACCTGATCTAGCCACATTTTAGCCATGGGGGGATCGGGAGAGATCCATTGCATAAGTATGAGCCTACGGGCCTGAAATAGCGCCCTCGCTGCTGCCTCCTTCAAGTACTTATCTGGAATGACACTGTCAAGCATGCCCAAAACACAATGCTTAGGTTCCATCGGAATTGAGACCTGCAGGGCAGTATTAATCGCTGCATGCCTGATTCTTTAATTGTTCATTTTCTTTTCTCTATTGAAAAAGGAGCTATGGTTGGTTTTCACTCAACTGTTAAGGTTTGTTTAGAATTGTGGTTGGGGGAAGGAGGATGTGTTTCCACCCACCACCCCCTCCTTACTAAAGCAGCAGAGGCATCAGACTGCGTTTCACATGCCAAGGCTGGGATGCTTTGCAAATAAAATTGTCCCCTCTTGTTGCATTCAGCAGCCGCTAGCTAATGGAGCTGTCCTGCCACTGCCTGTAGTTGCAACGCACTGGTTCAGCATTTACAGGCTTACATATTGCCATGGATCGCATTTTAGAGGTGCAGTGGCTTTGCTGCACATCTGAACTTAGCTTTACACTAGGTTCACACTGATGCGATGCAGGAACCAGCGCGGTTACAGCGCCGGTTCCCGCATCGCTCCTCTCCCGCACACTGCCTTCTGCGAACCGCTGCGGGTGTCATTACATTGTTAATGACACCCCTAGATCGGTTCACAGATCTCAGTGCGAACTCTCACAGGAATCGGATCGCATAGGTGAGAACACCCATGAGATCCGATTTTGGGGTTTCTGAACCTAAAGGGTCCCAAAATTACATAGCTGCAGATGGACACAGTTTTGGGGGCCCTGCATCTCACTGCTGGGGATCCTAGCACTAAGTGGCCCCGAGATACGGGGCCCCAAATTCGGTTCGGAAAATGTCAAGCACTTTTCTGCAGCAGAGAATGACATTATCCAAACCGACTTTGGGGCCCCGTAGCTCAGGTCACTTGGTGCTAGGAACACCAAGTAGTGCTAGTTCTACTGGGTTTGCACACCAAATTTGGGGTTCCTAGCACCAAGTGGCCCCAAGATGAGGGGCCCCAAATTCGGTTCGGAAAATGTAATTTTCTGCAGCAGAAAAATGCTTGACTCCAGTATAAGCCGAGGGGAGCGTTTTCAGCACAAAAAAATGTGCAGAAAAACTCGGCTTATACTCGAGTATATACAGTAAGTTTAAATTCTCTTTAAGGTTGACCCGTGTTTTCCCCAAGTGAAGCAATAGAGTAGGCTTCTTAAATTTTGTGCCCCCTCCCTTTCTTATACTCACCTTGCCATTGTTCCCCACCTCCCTATTTACCACTGAAGGAAAATTATGAGCCTAGATTAAGAACCAGATCAAGTTTATCTGGTTGGAGTTTACACAATGCAACAGGATAAATTGTTAGCCTGTTGGACAAATCACAGGTACGCTTTAAATTAAACCTGTAGTAAAAAATTACCCTTACCCTTATTGTTCCTTCTAACATTTACATAGGAGTTTCAGAAGCTCTAACAACAAGAAAGATCCTGGTAGCAAGAGGATAAGGTAGAGGTAAGATCACGTATCCTATGGTGTTTACTATATAGTGGGAAGTTAGGCGCCTGGGTGACCAAAACTAGCCCCAAACACTGACACTTGAATGAAGGAGCTTGTTCAACCTTGAGGAAGTGCTTACTTTCTGAGTAGGTCAACACCTGCATAGGAGATTTAGAAGCTTCAATGACAGATCCTTGTAGCAGGGGGATAAAGTAGAGGTAATAGTACCTTATGGTGCCTACTATATAGTAAAAAGCTAGATGCCTGGCCAATACTAAACCCAAGCACTGACACTTGACAGAAGGAGCTTCTTCAGCCCTGTGGTAGTGATGAATGTAAGTATATACAGTTAGGTCCATATATATTTGGACACAGGCACAATTTTCATACTTTTGGCTCTGTATGCCACCAGACTAAAATTAAAATGAAACAATCCAAAAGAATTTGAAGTTCAGACTTTCAGCTTTAATTCAAGGAGTTGAACATAAATATCAAGTACAAATTTTAGGAACTGCAACCATTTTTATACACAGTTCCCTCATTTCCAGGGGCTCAAATGTAATTGGACAAATTAATATAATCATAAGTAAAATATAAATTTTAAATATTTTGTTGAGAATCCTTTACTGGCAATGACTGCCTGAAGTCTGGAACCCATGGACATCAGCAAAGCCTCCTTTCTGATGCTTTGCCACGCTTTAACTGCAGCTGTCTTCAGTTGTTCTTTCTTTGTAGGTCTTTCTGCCTTTAGTTTTGCCTTCAGCAAGTGAAATTTATGCTCAATTTGGTTGAGATCAGGTGATTGACTCGGCCATTGCAGAATATTCCACTATTTTTCCTTCAAAAGCTCCTGGGTTGATTTTGCAGTGTGTTTTGGATCATTGTCCATCTGTACTGTGAAGCGCCGTCCAATCAACTTTGCGGCATTTGGCTGAATTTTGGCTGACAGTATATCTCTAAACACTGCAGAATTCATCCAGCTGCTTCTGTCACATCATCAATTAACACCAATGACCCGGTGCCACTCAAAGCCATGCATGACCGTACCATCACACTGCCTCCACCATGTTTTACAGATAACATTGTGTGCTTTGGATCATGAGCTGTTCCAAACCTTCTCCACACTTTTTTCTTCCCGTCATTCTGGTACAGATTAATCTTGGTTTCATCTGTCCAAAGAATGCTTTTCCGGAACTGGTCTGGCTTTTTTAGATGTTTTTTGGCAAAGTCTAATCTGGCTTTTCTATTTTTCAGGCTTATGAATGGTTTGCACCTTGTGTTGAACCCTCTGTATTTGCTCTCGTGAAATATTCTCTTGATTGTAGACTTTGACAATGATACGCCCAACTCCTAGAGAGTGTCCTTCACTTGTCTGGATGTTGTGAATGGGTTTTTCTTTACCATAGAGAGGATCCTGCGATCACCCACCACTGTTGTCTTCCATGGACGTCCAGGCTTTTTTATGTTGCTAAGCTCACCAGTGCGTTCTTCTTTCCTCAGAATGTACCAAACTGTTGATTTGGCCACTCCTAATGTTGCTGCTATCTCTCTTATGGATTGGTTTCTAAAATTAAGCTCTACAATTTCTTGTTTTACTTGCATTGACATCTCCTTTGAACGCATGGTGTAGGTTAACAGCAATAAATTCCAAATGCAAATACCACCTTTAGTATCAACTCCTTTTACCTGCTTAATTGATGAAGAAAAAATGAAGGAGTAGTCTACACCTGGCCATGAAACAGCCTTTGATTCAATTGTCCAATTACCTTTGGTCCATTAAAAAGGGGGGGATAGCTATTCTTAAGAGCTGTAATTCCTAAACCCTTTCTCCGTTTTGGATCTACATACCCTCAAATTAAATCTGAGAGTGTACACTTTCAGCCAAATTCCATTATATAACTATAGCTTGAATATGTTTTGGTAAATACCTGAAAAAAATTGTGCCTGTGTCCAAATATATATGGACCTAACTGTACCTAGTTAGGAGTTTAAGAAGCTCCAACAACAGATCCTTGTAGCATGGGATAAGGTAGAGGTAAGATCAGGTATCCTATGGTGCCTCCTATATGGTGGAAAACTAGGCGCCTGGGTGGCCAAAACTAGACCTAAGCACTGACACTTGAATGAAGGAGATTGTTTGACCTTGTGCAAGTGCTGATTTTCTGAGTAAGTCAACACCTACGTAGGAGTTTTAGAAACTCCAATAGCAGCTCCTTGTAGCAGGGGGATACGGTAGATGTAGGATCAAGTACCCTATGGTGCCTAGTATATAGGGGAAACCTAGGCACCTGGTTGGCTAAAACTAAACCCAAGCACTGACACTTGAATGAAGGAGCTTATTCAGCCTAGAGCTGACTTTCTGAGTAAGTCAACACTTGCATAGGAATATCAGAAGCTCCAGCAACGGATCCTAGTGGCAGGGGGATAATGTGGAGGTAGGATCAAGTACCCTTTGGTGCCTACTATACAGTGGAAGCATTCGCTTTGAATTGAATGGTGTATTCTGTACATTCTATACAAGCATACAAACTTACATAAGGTCTACAGGAAAATCTATTTCCAATCTTAAAGTTAACTTTTCCGTATATTTCCTTGGGGAACACCGCATATAAAAGCAATCTGCATTTCAAAACACGTGCAATCTGGAATAACTGGAAGCCTCCAGCCTATCCTAAAGCTAAGTGTTTATCTTAAGTATCCTAATAACAGTTTCCCCTGCTAAACCGGTCCATTCTGCACAGTTCAGTCATCCTCAATTATCATGCCATATTGACAGAATGTAATCAAATTAATCAAATTTCCAGAGACATCCAGCCAAATTAATATTGTACATTTTGTCAGGAGCCAGATGCTGCCTCTCAGCTGCTTGGAAAAAAGAGGCTGAACATCTCCCGCCTCTTCTGGTATGTACACTTGAAAATAGAATTAACTAGGAGATTGAGATGAAGGATCTCTGAAGGATGCACAAGGGGGATATAATAGAAATATAGAAATGTGAGGTCTCATGGAGTCCCCACAGTCATGCTAGAGTGTTTACATTTCAGTTGTACCTGTGCCATTTAGCAAGGTAACTGACATTTAGAGAAGGTGAGGAACATGGATACAGGCAGGGGCGGACTGACCATTCCGCCACTCGGGCACTTCCCGAGGGCCCCAGGCCACTAGGGGGCCCCATAAGGGTTGCCAGCCTCATTAAAACCAGGGACAGTATGTAAAAATCTGTGTTTTTTTTTGCTCTGTTTCTGAAATGTCTCTTACCGACATCCTTTTGATCTAAAAATGCAGAGATTATAGCTGCCCCACCTCTCCAGTATCTTCTCAGCCAATAGAAACATGTCTGTGTATACTGTGTGTACATGTATGTGTATACTGTGTGATTGTATACTGTGTGTGTGTATACTGTGTGGCCCCATAATCTCTGATTGCCCGGGGGCCCCATAATCTCCTATTGCCTGGGGGCCCCATAATCTCCTATTGCCCGGGGGCCCCATGAGTTGTCAGTCCGCCCCTGGATACAGGTATAAAGATTCACTTAAATGAGGTTTAAGGTTTAAAAATAGTGTGAATCAGGAAAATACCACATTCCGGCCACTAGATGGAGATAGCAGTCATAGTAAATAAGTATTTATTTCCTATGATCATCAGCTCCATCTAGTGGCCATATTATGGTATTTTCCTGATTCATGCTATTTTTATGAATGAAGAACACCTGACCCGAAGAGAAAAATAGCTTAGTAACATTCACTTTTGCCATTATTTGTACAGAACAAATGTGCATGACCTTTCAGAGGACAAATCTGTGTGCAATTTTTTATAGAAATACACCCCTACGTGTCAAGGAACAGATTAAAGTGGAACTCCACCCACAAATAACAAGAAAAAACGAATAACCCATTAAAAAGAAAAGATTGCAAAACCAGCTTTTGCTGCAATATTTACCTCCAGTGCAGAGATTTCATCTGCAGTGCTTTTTTCTGCTGCTAGGTGTCCTCAGCCTGATATCCATCATATCTCTGAGCCCAGGTGGTCCTTAATCAGCTTTAGTCTATGATTGTACCGTAAAAGGAGAAGTAGCACAGTGATCAGCTTATACACTATATTACATCATGAGCTTTGATACAGTCTTTGTCCAAGAACCCTGGGGTGCTTTCTGGGTTCCTCAGGGGTGCCTTGGCAAAATGCCTAAAAAATTGTGAAAAACAAGCCAGCAGGTGGATCAAACCTGCCTTTTTGTTTCCCCCTCTCCTGCCCCTCTGCATTACCACAGGGGGGCACTTTAGCTGAGTGAAAGAAAACGGGAATCCTGGAATACTAGCCAGAATACTAGCGAGAATAAATCACTTCTAATGTTGGGTGTCCTACATGTGTGTGAATGTTGCTGCATTATGTTAAGCTATTAGTTTAGTGCTTTACATTTTAGAATGGGGTGCCTCGAGATTGTGCAAAATTTTAAAGGGTACCTTGACTGAAATGTTGAGAAACTGCTTCAATGGCATCCTAGCAGTGGCGGCTGGTGCTCAAAATTTTTAGGGGAAGCGCAAAGGAATTTTTAAAAAAAATCATCAATTGCAGCCACTGTGTCATCAAATGCTGCCACTGTGCCCTCAAACGCTGCTACTGTGCCCATCAAACGCAGCCACTGTTCCAAACGCTGCCACTGTGCCCTCAAACGCTGCCACTGTGCCCTTAAACGCTGCCACTGTGCCCATCAAACGCAGCCACTGTTCCAAACGCTGCCACTGTGCCCATCAAACGCTGCCACTGTGCCCATCAAATGCTGCCACTGTGCCCATCAAACGCTGCCACTGTGCCCATCAAACGCTGTCACTGTGCCTATCAAACGCTGTCACTGTGCCCTTAAACGCTGCCACTGTGCCCTTAAACGCTGCCACTGTGCCCATCAAACGCAGCCACTGTTCCAAACGCTGCCACTGTGCCCATCAAACGCTGCCACTGTGCCCATCAAACGCTGCCATTGTGCCTATAAAATGCAGCCACTGTGCCGATCAAATGCTGCCACTGTGCCAAACGCTGCCAGTGTTCCCATCAAATATTTCCAGTGTGCCCCTTTATATGCTGCCAGTGTGCCCATCAAATGCTGCCAGTGTGCCCATCGTATGCTGCCAGTGTGCCCATCAAATGCTGCCAGTGTGCCAATTAAATGCTGCCAGTGTGCCCTTGAATGCCCCCAGTGTGACCCCTGCCCGCTCGCTGTCTGCTTGGCACTTACCCTGTCTTGGTGGGGCACTGGGTGACGGCGACGAAGGTTCCTTCATGTGTCTCCTGCCGTCCTCATCTCCCGTCCTCTCCTCCTGATAGGCGTCCAATAGCGGCACCTGTTGTTTCAGCCAATCAGGTGACAGGTAACAGACCTGAGCACCTGATTGGCGGTGAGAGTGACCTGCGAGCGCCCGGCATGGGGCTTGCAGGTCACCTTTTTTGACACCTATTAGAACATATGGCTCTAATCAGGTGCTTTAAAAACACCCCCGCCGCTGTAATTCAGGTGCCCTGCACCAGAAAATGGGCTGGGCACCTGAATAGGGGGTGGCACCGGCAGCCATAGATAGATTCATGCAATGCATGAATCTATCTATTGGTGATAGAGGGGGTGGAAGGAGAGAGGGGGGGGGCGCCCGTGCTCCCTTAATGCACAGGCTGACACTGCATCCTAGTCAGCTAATTAATGCGTAAGTACCTGAATTTGACCTGGTATCAGCTTACTGCAGTCCCTGTACAGCAAAGCTGAAATGTGAGAAGGAAGAGGCAGCATAAGAAGGCAATTGATTTATGTGAGGATAAGAAGCATGCTGATAGAAAGAAAGAGCCAAGTGACAAAGATACACTATATTACCAAAAGTATTGGTACGCCTACCTTTACACGCACATGAACTTTAATGGCATCCCAGTCTTATGCCGCGTACACACGGTCGGAATTTCCGATGGAAACAGTCCGATGGGAGCTCTTCATCGGATTTTCCGGCCGTGTGTATGCCCATCAGTCTTTTTCTGTCGGAATTTCCGACGGACTTTGGATTGAGAACCTGTTCTTAATTTTTCCGACGGAAAACTTTTCTATCGGATTTTCCGATTGTGTGTATGCAATTCCGACACGCAAAATTCCGACGCATGCTCGAAAACAATTTGACGCATGCTCAGAAGCATTAAACTTCCCTTTTATAGTGCAGTCAAACGTTTTTTAAGGCGTGGTGTTATTGACCGTCGGAATTTGGTGTGACCATTTGAGCGAGATTCCATCGGAATTCCGACGGGAAAACCATCAGAGCTTTTTCCGACGAGAATTCCGACCATGTGTACGCGGCATTAGTCTGTAGGGTTCAATATTGGGTTGGCCCACCCTTTGCAGCTATAACAGCTTCAACTCTTCTGGGAAGGCTGTCCACAAGGTTTAGGAGTGTGTCTATGGGAATGTTTGACCATTCTTCCAGAAGCGTATTTGGATGACAATGCCTGGCTGGCAGTCTCCACTCTAGTTCTTTCCAAAGATGTTCTATCGGTTTGAGGTCAAGTCAAGTCAAGTTCCTTCACCCCAAACTCGCTCATCCATGTCTTTATGGAAATTGCTTTGTGCACTGGTCCAAATCATTTGGTGGAGAGGGGATTATAGTGTGGGGTTGTTTTTCAGGGGTTGGGCTTGGCCCCTTAGTTCCAGTGGGAACTCTTAAGGCGTCAGCATACCAAGACATTTTGGACAATTTCATGCTCCCAAATTTGTGTGGCCCCTTCCTGTTCCAACATGACTGAGCAACCAACCTGTTCCAACACAAAGCAAGGTCCATAAAGACATGGATGAGCGAGTTTGGGGCCATGCCATTAAAGTTTATGTGCGTGTAAAGGCAGGCTTTTTCCAATACTTTTGGTAATATAGTGTATGTAATGTGCTTGGTAAATTGTCTTTGCTATATAAATACCTGTACTAAATGAGCGCATAATCATTCATCTTTTTTAGAATGCCTGCAGACAAAGTAAAGTTGCCATGTGTCTTTACTTTCTAGGTAACTTGGTTAAACAAGGACACGTAGATCATTTTTCTGTGTTTGTTCTTTAGGCTGAAGAAGAAGTCACAGTCTGTGGACATTACTTCACCCTCATATAATCCTTTGACGGATGCACCGCCATCGCAAGCGAGTAGATCGCTATCTACTTCCAGAACCATCAGTGAAGAAGAGCAGAACAACACTGCCAACACTCAGAAACGTCACCCTAGGAGGGGAGAGCTGAAAAGGGGCTACACTATCGGTGAGTTTCTTACACATATTTAAAGCAGTGAATTTATTTGGAACGTCAGCCACATTTTTGGATAAGTGAAGCCATGTTCCAGGTCTTTATTACTTGACTGTAGATGGAAATTCCTGGTTCCAAGCTTTTGGTGTCGTTCTTCATTAAACAAATTGAATGTTTCTGACTTTGCCTAAACAGTGACCTCTACTGGTGACGTAATTAAGCTGTTGGCTAAAGCATCGAAATACAAAGACAATGAAAAACGTAAACCAACAATATCTTCTTATGTAGAGATGTTTCTTGCATGTATGGTTCCTTATAAAAACAGAATTGCCTTGTTGGGGTCTGCTTGGTGTTTACGCGTGGTAAACCCGAGGAGGTGTTTAACATAGCTAATAGTAGTATGGTGATCTATAGTGTGATTTTGCTTTTTTGTAGTTAGATAATAGATACAGGCAGATATGAACATAATAAAAGACACAGAAAAAGAGGGACGAGTAATATGGCTTATAGTGATTTTTGGATGAAATAGGGTGGAATAAGAAACTTTTATTGAGGTCTGTGTCCTCACTGGGGAGATTTTCCCTCTCTGTTTGTCTTGGTGACCACTGTCACCAGTGTGAGAAATTCCAAAATGGAACTTTGATAAGAGTGGAAATCTTCTAATGAGGACCTGTGTGCTGGTGATTTCCCTAGCTTTGAGGTTATATTATTATTATTATTATTGTTATTATGATACAGGATTTATATTGTGCCAACAGTTTGTGCAGCGCTTTACAACATGAGGGCAGACCATATAGTTACACTACAATGCCATACAGAAAGAATCAGAGGGATATATCTTTTCATTTCCGTTGTCTACAAAACAGGAAGTTAAAGCTGTTCTGCACCCATCCATAGAAGTATGTCTCTATGGCTTCCCTATCCTGTAAGATGACAGAATTGACGGTTCAATTCTGCATCTTTTAAGCTTACCTTGAATGATGGCTTCATCTGTGTTCTTCTCCCTGCGGCGGTGGGCTGGCTCTCTGCGTCGATCGTCGTCGCTTCCTTCTACTTCGCAATGTCTTCTGGGACCTGGCGCTGTGTCTTGTGGGCTATCTCGCTGTGTCTCCTGGGATCAATCCCAGGAGACTTTGCGGGGGTCCCGAGGCGAAATCTCGCGGGATTAGCGACGCCGCCCGCTGTGATGGCAACCTGAGCTGTTGGCGCCGTTACTGCGCACGCGCGAAATCGGCGAAAATACACAGGTGGATTGTGGGCCAGCAACCCGGAAGAAACGGCCCTGTGTGGTTTCAGCTGCCCACACTGAAGATGGAAGCCGTCACGAAGAGGTTTTAAAAGTTCACATTCCGGACGAAAAACAGAAGAAAGAAGACCAAGAACTCAAACAGGTGAGTGACATTTATGCAAAGCACATTACAGCACATAAGACACAAAAAAAAAAAAAAAGTCAAACACAGTGTAGAACCGCTTTAAAAGAAATCCCCTCCCCCCCAGTGGGAAACAGATCACAAAACAAAATAAGGTTTTTTTTTCACTCCCAACTCTTTGGGGGGGGGGGGGTAAAAAAAATATATATATATATATATATTTTTTTTTTTTTTTTTATTAGTATTTTATTTTATTTTATTTAGATATACCAGTACTTTCAATTTATCTAAGTAAGGAGAACTCCATATTGTATTAAAAAAAACAGCAAATATAGGTTATATAGGTTATAGTATATTTATCTTGTTGTAAAAAAATCTTCTCTTTACTGCTCAGAGTAACTCTAATTTGTGATTGAGAATGACAACTTTTAAATAGAAAGAGTATTTTTTTTACACAGAATTGGAGATGTGCAAACCAATTTGCAAGACTTAATTCATGTCACAAGAAACATTCACCATGCAAATATCTAATATCTACCTTTAGTTGTTGACTCTACATGAAGGCCTCTTGAGCCCCCTCCCTAGGGAAAGAGAGTCTTGACTGATGGGGGCATGGCCAGGTGCCGGACAAGGGAGATGATTGGTGGAAACACGGGGGATGGGAACGTGTGCCCCAGGGAATTCTGGGTCTTTCCGAAAAATCGGATGGAAGAGCTGCCCACCCTCCCGCCCCTTTTTTCCTCTGTTACGGTATGTCACAGCTTTCTGTGGTTTCTTGACCTTGCCAGCAGTGGCGGTGCGTGCATAGAGGGCGCAGGAGCGCCGCCCCCCCTCTCCTGCACCGCTCTATCACCAATAGATAGATTCATGCATTGCATGAATCTATCTATTGTCACCGCTGCCGCCCCCTATTCAGGTGTCCGGCCCCTGATCGGGCGCCGGGCATCTGAATTACAGTGGGGGGGTGTTGCTGGAAGCGCCCCTATTAGAGCTGTAAGCTCTAATAGGGGACCCTATTAGAGCGGTGTGCTCTAATAGGCTTCCCTAAGTGTAAACAGCGGGCGCACGGCTGTGCGTTCGCTGATTACACAGTATTGTGTTAGGGAAGCGAATACATCGCTTCCCTAACACAGACCCGCCTCTCAGCCAATCAGGTTGCCAGGTCTGTTACCTGTCACCTGATTGGTTGAAGTCACAGGCGCTGTGATTGGACGCTAGGCGTCCAATCACCTAGCGTCCAATCACAGCAGAAGAAGACAGGAGGAGCGCGGGAGAAGACATCCGACGGAGACACCGCTCGTCGCCTGACGCCGTCACCAGGACAAGGTAAGTGCAGAGGGCAGGCAAGGGGCACAGTGGCAGCACTTAAGGGGCACAATGGCAGCACTTAAGGGGCACAATGGCAGAACTTGGGGCACAATGGCAGCACTTAAGGGGCACAATGGCAGCACTTAAGGGGCACAATGGCAGCACTTAAGGGGCACAATGGCAGAACTTGGGGCACAATGGCAGCACTTAAGGGGCACAGTGGCAGAACTTGGGGCACAATGGCAGCACTTAAGGGGCACAATGGCAGCACTTAAGGGGCACAATGGCAGAACTTGGGGCACAAACTTGGGGCACAATGGCAGCACTTAAGGGGCACAGTGGCAGAACTTGGGGCACAATGGCAGCACTTAAGGGGCACAATGGCAGCACTTAAGGGGCACAATGGCAGAACTTGGGGCACAATGGCAGAACTTGGGGCACAGTGGCAGCACTTAAGGGGCACAGTGGCAGAACTTGGGGCACAGTGGCAGAACTTGGGGCACAGTGGCAGCACTTGGGGCACAGTGGCAGCGTTTGATGGGCACAGTGGCAGCGTTTGATGGGCACAGTGGCAGCACTTGGGGCACAGTGGCAGCGTTTGATGGGCACAGTGGCAGCGTTTGATGGCACAGTGAGGCTGTTTGTTTGCGCCCCCCCAAAAATTTTGAGCACCAGCCGCCACTGCTTGCCAGCATTTAAAGTTGCTGTAATGGGCTATGCCCTTGATGGAAAATTGGAAGTAGGCTGTCTGTCCAGCACTTATGGTAAGGACGGGCCCCATTTCCCCCCTTTTGGAGTTGAGTGCTCATAGTACGACTGTGACTGGCAAATGTATTTAATAAAGCTGTGGCCTTGCCCTTTCCAACCGAAGTGTTGTAAGTGTTTTATTTAATAGGGTAAAAGGGCAAGGGAAGTTGGGGTTTTGATCCTATTGGTTTACATTAATCGGGACCTAGGCCCATTGCGCCTCAGCAGTCAAGAGTTAGAACCATCTGCACTGCCTGGTGACATTTGGCAGGATCGCCCTTGTTGCTCTGAACACCCTTCTTTGGCCCCTGAAGTCCCTCTCCACAGCCAGGGCAGTAGTATTTTGTCATGACTGCTGGAATTGTCAATTTCATCTCCACAAATTAACTTCAATAAACACATGCAACATATATTTGAGATGGACCCTTTCTTAACCCTTTCACGCTGCCTCGAGGGCATTCAAGCCCACTTATAGGGCTGCCGGGAGGTGGCACAGCTTCTCCATCATGTGACCACTGTGATTAGCTCCCACAGCAATAACATGATCAGAAGTCAAATAGAAGTTTACAGATTTATTTAGCATAGTGACAATGTAAATGATGTGTTACTTTTGACTGGCTTGAGAGAGTTTTGCTGTTTTTTGCCAAAATCACAGAAATGGGACCTACTGGTAGCCAACACGTTATTGTCACGCTTTAGATAGAAGGCTAACATTTGTTATAACATACAATAACCTTTTATTGCATCTTGAACCCAGATAGCAAGCAATTATGCTACAAGTTTGAAGATGACTTGCTAAGCTACTGCTAGACTGCATTGCTTGACTCCAGATCAACTTTTTTTTGCAAACATTCTGCAAGTCTGCTGCAAGTTCTGGTTCAGTTACTTTATGCTATGGTCATCCCACCACAGGGGTCACTGTGGCTGAATTTTCATGCTGTAGACTTGCAGAGCTCTTGCTGTAGACTCACCACTGCAACTTTGCTCTTGCTAGAGACTTGCCATGCAAATTTGCTACAAATTGAAAAAGTGTCAACTAGGGCTTGTGTTTCAAATGTCCTTGTCACTTCCTGTCAAAAGATCTAAAAACAAACAGAGGAAGACATATCTGAATTCCAGATTGAATAACAGTCATGCCTCTCTCCATAAATACAGTGAAGGAATAAGTGTAGCCACCCAGGGACAGGGAGTGTAATATTTGCAAAATTACCAGGAAAAAAATAAAGGAAAACGCCTGAAAATGGATGAAGCCACCTCTTCCAAGAACTATTAACTGCTTGCCAACCGCCGCACACAGATGTACGTCGGCACAATGGCACAGGCAGGCAAATGGGCATACAGGTATGTCCCTTTAAATGTGCCACCTTTCGGGGCACGCACCCGCCGCGGGTCCCGGGAACTCAATGTTCTCTGGCAGTATGGAGAGGTAGAACGGGGAAGTGCCGATTTAAACAAGGCATTTCCCCGTTCTGCCTTGTGTCATGACAGAGATTCACTGCTCCCTATGATCGGGAGCAGTGATTGCTGTCATGTCCTCCCCACAGTTAGAATCACTCCCTAGGACACACTTAACCCCTTGATCGCCCCCTAGTGGTTAAGCCATTCCCTGCCAGTGTCATTTACACAGTAATCAGTGCATTTTTATAGCACTGATCGCTGTATAAATGACAATGGTCCCAAAATAGTGTCAAAAGTGTCCAATGTGTCCGCCATAATGTCGCAGTCACGATAAAAATCGCAGATCGCCGCCATAACTAATAAACTATCCCCTATTTTGTAGACGCTATAACTTTTGCGCAAACCAATCAACATACGCTTATTGCGATTTTTATTTACCAAAAATATGTAGAAAAATACATATCGGCCTAAACTAAGGAAAAAAATTGTTTTTTTCTATATTTTTGGGGGATATTTATTATAGCAAAAAGTTAAAAATATTGATTTTTTTTCAAAATTGTCGCTTTTTTTTGTTTATAGCGCAAACAATAAAACCCGTAGAGGTTATCAAATACCACCAAATGAAAAGCTCTATTTATGGGGAAAAAAAGGCGTCGATTGCATTTGGGTACAACATCGCACGACCGTGCAATTGTCAGTTAAAGCGACGCAGTGCCGAATCGCAAAAAGTGCTATGGTCAGCAAGGGGGGGGGGGGGAAATCTTCCGGGGCTGAAGTGGTTAAGCTGCAATATATTAAATGGTTTTGTTTATAGGTATAGATATGCTTTAAACTAATATAATTTTCAACTTTAAAATACTTCTTGTAAAAGAAGAAAGTGAAGCCTTCAATGTTAGGTAGATAAATATACTTTATGGACAGCCTGTGTGACTCTTTAATGACTTGGCCCATTAAGTGGGTGTTCGGGGAGCTTGGCGGTGTATGAAGAATGCCTGAGCACACGTACTGTGAAGGGAATAAGCTTCTGGTTGTTGAACAGACTAATCAGAAAGTGTGAATTTATTTTAGATGTCAGCGCTTCAATTCTTTGCTCAAAGCATATGGCAAAGCACTTAATCAACAGGTGTTATCATTTAGAAAGGTTACATGGCAAATGTTAAGGAATTCTACTGCAAATTGCAAAGTCAAATATTAATAGGGTAAACTTTTTACCAAGGTTTAATAGGCTGAGGGGACACAGAATGACTCATGCAGTATATAAAATTAAATGTTACATCGCTTCTTTGTTTAAGTGACACTTAAAAAGACTAGCTAACAGACTCTGGCTCTGTTTTGGACAGAGTAGAGTTTGATCTCCTCTCTTTTTTGCTATCTCCCCAAAATGAGCTTTCAACCTCAGGAACAATGGATACTCAGGGCCGGAGCTACCACTAGGCAAACTAGGCAGCCGCCTAGGGTGCATTCCGGCCTAGGACGCCCAGCCACTGGTGTTCATACTCTCTTATCTATGCAGCAAGCAACTAAGTCTCAGCATCAGCAGGCAGCCACCGCTCCGTTCGCACATAGTGTCAGAGACGCAGTGACAGCGGAGGATTGTATCTCCCAAATGAATAAAAGCAAGCAAACATTCATTGATGGGCACTGGAAGGGTGCATTGATGGGTGCTGGAGAGGCTGCATTGATGGGCGCTGGTGAGGCTGCATTGATGGGCACTGGTGAGGCTGCATTGATGGGCACTGGTGAGGCTGCATTTGATGGGCGCTGGTGAGGCTGCATTTGATGGGCACTGGTGAGGCTGCATTTGATGGGCGCTTCATTAAAAAGGTGGGGTATACATGGGCAGGGCAAAGCGGTGGAGTCAGGGGTGGAGCCAGGGGTGCAGCAAAATGAGGTTTCGCCTAGGGTGTCAAAAATCTTTTAACCAGCCCTGTGGATACTCATGTGTCAGAATACACTAAACTAGTTATCTCCAAACTGTGGCCCATTGGCTGGCCTTTTGCTTGCATTTATCCAGCCCTTGGGGCACTATTCCTCCCACGGACAACAATAAGATATCATTCCATCCACTGACGCCAACAGTGGGGCATAAGTCCTCCCAGTCACACCCAATGTTTGAACACTATTTTTCCCCACTAATATTGATGATGGAGGCACGATTCCTTCCACTGACACCAATAATGGGGCACTTTTCCTTCTACTGACACCAACGATGGAGTACTATTTCTTTCACTGACACCAAAGATGTGGCACTTTTCCTCCCACTGACACCAACGATGGAGTACTATTGCTTTCACTGGCAACAATGATGGGGCACTATTCCTTTCACTGATGCCAAGAAATGGGCATGATTAAAAACTTTTTAAACTCCCACTAACCACCAAACCTGAGGCATTTTCTACATCCACTGGCCAAAGTCCTGCCCCCTCCCCCTAAAGTCTGAAGCACAGTAAACTGGCCCTTTGTTTAGAGAGTTTGGGGACCCCCGTACTAAGTCAGCAGGGCTTAGATGTGCAGTATCTGCTACCCTCTCACAGGATTGCCCTAATGATATAGACAAACACCCATAAATGCAAGGATTTTTATTTGTGTATGTGTCCTTTTTGTAGATTTTTCCTCACTTTCTGTCTTGAGAAATTAATGTCACAGTAGGTGATAGGAAATCTCACCAACGTAGCCCCAGGTAGCATTAAAATGTGACAGGGGTTCTAATCCTTCCCCCAACTGTGTAGCCCTAACCCCCAAAGCGGATGCTGTGTTCATTGGATTCCTCTTTCCTGCTCCTGTGATGACCTGCCCAGACCCGACCCAAGACAAACTTACACTTGTATGTTTTGTTGGGCTTTTTTTCAAATTTAAAGCCCTACAGAGGAAATCTCATTATAGCAAGAACAACAGTATAATATCACATTGAATAATACCATATATTTAGGGCAATCATAAGTCAATGCCTGGACACAGTAGTAACCCAAGATTATAAGTGGGCAATTAATTAAAAGGGGGGAACTAAAGGATGCCAAAGTTCCTTGCTACCCTACTGGTCAATAGTCCAAACCCCAGTTCAACTGACATTTGGTGGAGTACGTTATATTGAAGATACTCGTAACTCCAAACAGGAAAGGAGTATTTTAAAGGAAAAAAGTCAAAAGTAATCCCAGAAAGGGGCAGCACTATCTCACTGAACAGGCAACAGAGAAAGACATTGGGCAAGAAGCCTTTCACCACTGTAGGTAGCCTCTAGGTCTCTGGCAGTCTCATGAAGACCAGTGAAAGGTCACCCTCTTGAGCAGACACCCACATCAACTCCAGGCGGTCCTCTCCTCCAGGGCCTAGAACAGTTGCTGACCCTCACTGGAACAGTAACAGCCACAGTCTCTCACTGGAACAGTAGCAGCCGCAGTCTCTCACTGGAACAGTAGCAGCCGCAGTCTCTCACTGGAACAGTAGCACTGTAAAATATAGGATTTCCCTTTCTGTCTTTGTAACACTGGCTACCAATACAAATGAGAGGTAAATCTACATAATGGGGAAAACGAGAACAACAAATAAGGGGTTTTAAAACTTTCCCTACTCTACCCAAAACTAAAATATACATTTTGGCAAAGCACACACTGTATGTATCTTAAACAAAAAAAAATGTCATTGCCCTGTCCTTCAGATTGTTGGGATGCTAGACTGTTGACAGCATCAGTGGTGAGCAGGAGTAAAAGATGCCCGAGGATTAGTAGTAAGTGGGAGTAAAAAGCTAACTAGAGCCTGTGATCAGTAGGAGGAATAATGCCCCATCCTTTGTGTCTGTCAGGAACCATGAAACAGCTGAAGACAGGAAATGTAGTACACATCACACCTTTTAATAAAATGGTAAAAATGGTACAACTGGTAAATGTAGTCAAAACATAGCTGTAGTTTGGTATCCAAATCAGGTAGTCAGAACAAGCCAGGAAATCAGGAAGCCAGAGATCAGCATAGTCAGAGGCAGCAGACAGGATCAGGAACCAGAAGGGACCTCAGCTAGGTAAGTCTTTAACAGGAACACAGCAGAGAGTCTCTAGATATGTTGACCAAGGCGAAGGCATTGAAGAAATGAACCAGGCAGTTTAAATAGCCAGAAGGGGCTGGCTGTGGGCTTGACTGATGAGCAGGAGGTGATCAACAGGTGAGCCACTATGGAACGATGAGTATTGGCAATTAACCAACAGCCCTGACAGTGTCTGTGAAAGGATTTGTGCTCATCCTTGATGTCGCTGGAAGGAATAGTACCCCATCATTGGTGCTAGTTGGTGCTAGTGGAATGAGTTTTTTTCCACTGTTGGTGGCAGTGGGAGGCATTGTGCCCATTATTGTGTAAGTGGGAGAAATTGTGCCTCATTGCCACTATCAGTAGGATAAAAAGTGCCAAATCAAATGGCATATGTGGGACGGAAATGTGCCCCATCTTTGAGGTCAGTGGGAGGAATAGTGCACCAAGGTCCTATAAGGAGGTGTTAGGAAGCGTTCCTGTGTTTTACCACTAAGTGTCACCCTTCCCTAATATATAAAATGAGGTTGCTTTAGAATGGGCAGTTCAGTTGGAGAGTTGGTAGGTAGAAGAAGCAGAATTCAGGTCTGTCCCCCATGGCATGTGGTAAAGCCTTCATTCAAGCCATGTAGTCTACCGATTATATGGTGTTCCCTGGCTGGGGAATGCCTAATGCCGCATACACACGATCGGAATTCTCGTCGGAAAAAACTCTGACGGTTTTTTCCGACGGAATTCAGACGGAATTCCGCTCAAGCAGTGTTGCCTACACACGATCACACCAAATTTCGACGGTCAATAACACAGCGGCATAAAACACGTTCGACAGCACTATAAAAGGGAAGTTTAATGCTTCCGAGCATGCGTCGAATTGTTTCCGAGCATGCGTCGGAATTTTGCACGTCGGAATTGCATACACACGATCGGAAAATCCGATAGAAAGGTTTTCCGTCGAAAAAATTGAGAACAGGTTCTCAATTCAAAGTCCGTCGGAAATTCCGACAGAAAAAGACCGTTGGGCATACACACGGTCAGAAAATCCGATGAAAGGCTCCCATCGGACTGTTTCCATCGGAAATTCCGACCGTGTGTACGCCGCATTAGGGTACTGGTTCTCTCAGTTGGGATTAGGATTAGGAACAGGATAAGGCTCTGCTTGTTATGGGAAATGCTGACAGATGCCTCCAGAGTTGACAAAAATGTGAATGTACTACCTTTGCAGGAAGTTAAGCCTTTAAAAGCAAGTTGGACTCGTCTCTTATTTTTACTGGTGACTCATTCCGAAACTTGTTCCTGGCTCAGCAAGGGAGAACTGTGTGATATGTCATGCTACAGTGAAACTGATTTCTTTAATGCTCCCTCAAGAAGTGTAGCTCACACCAATGAGAATTGAGGCCAGAAGCCTGCTGGCGGTACTCAAGGAGGCAGCAAATGTGTAATTTGTTTTGGCCTCGTTTGCAGGTCAGTTAAAGGCAAGCAAAGGGCCAAATTCATCCTGTGGGCCGCAGTTTGGGGACCACTGAACTCAGAGGTGTGTAGAATAATCAGTTGTAAACAAACTGATTATTTGTATTAAGCTTTTAAAGAAATGACTGTGTAGAAGTCAGACTGCCTGTATTGTAAGGAAACATTCTGAGTGTATAGGCTACATTCCAAACCATCTTTGACCTCAGCATTCAGTTCATGGTCACCTCCTCCAAACATGGCCATCTGCTGAAATACCTTGTCATTCCCAGAGTGCCTCTCATCGGCTTTCACGTCCAATGTGTTTTTGCAGCCCATAAAATGTATCAGAGGTAACATAAAGCCACATAGAATGTAAAGTAAGATGTGACTTACAGCCAGAACTCCTACGCATCTAAAACTTCCCAAGTGTATCGTAAAATACTATATACTTCAAGTTTAACAACCAATTTTATGTATTTTATTCCCTAATTCCCTGTTCTGGGCTGCAATTGTTGTGCTATTCACAGGTTTGGCGTTCAGAACAAATACTTGTTGATCGGGAGGAATGTATCTTACTTTGCTATGGAAGAACATCATAGGAAAGTCATGACGGCAATGCTTTTGTTTGGGGCTACATAATTCCATTGATCTATGTACTTACACCCTCAGGATCTTTACTTTCATTCTTAACGAGAAGGATAAAAATAGCTGTAATTGGCTACCACTGCTTAGAAGGCTGAGGATTTTTGTCATTTCTGTCCCACCTCCACCCCACTTTATAACATTCTATTTATCATAGGAAGTGTTTGAACACTTTAACCACTAGCGGACCAGCCGCCGCCGTTATACTGTGGCAGGTTGGCATGGCTGCGCAAATCGCCGTAGCTGTACGTTGCTCCCTTAAGATGGTACAGCAGGTGTGCACATCCTGCCGCGTGTCCCCGGAGCCGATGCGTGTGCCTGGCGGGAGCGATGACCGCCGGGCACTCGCGATTGCTTGTGACAGAGCAACAACCAGGATCTGTTTTTGTAAACACACAAATCCGGGTTCTCTCAGGGGAGAGGAGAGAGATCATGTGTTCATGTATGAACAACGATCTCTCTCCTCCCCTAGTCAGTCCCATCCCCCCTACAGTTAGAACACACCTAAGGAATACAGTTAACCCCTTGATCACCCCCTAGTGTTAACCCCTTCCCTGCCAGTGACATTTATACAGTAATCAATGGCTATTTTTAGCTCTGATCACTGTATAAATGTCAATGGTCCCAAAATAGTGTCAAAAGTGTCCGATCTGTCCGCCGCAATGTCGCAGTCCTGATAAAAATCGCAGATCGCCGCCATTACTAGTAAAAAAAAGAAATAATAATAAAAATGCCATAAATCTATCCCCTATTTTTTAGACGCTGTAACTTTTGCGCAAACCAATTAATATACGCTTATTGTGATATTTTTTTACCAAAAATATGTAGAAGAATACATATCGGCCTAAACTGAGGAAAACTTTAAAAAAAAAAAAAAGAAAATTGGGATATTTATTATAGCAAAAAACTACAAAATATTGTGTTTTTTTTAAAATTGTCGCTCTTTTTTGTTTATAGCGCAACAAGGGGATAAAATACCACCAAAAGAAAGCTCTATTTGTGGGGAAAAAAGGACGTCATTTTGTTTGGGTACAAAGTTGCACGACCGCGCAGTTGTTAGTTAAAGCGACGCAGTGCTGTATCTCAAAAAAATGGCCAGGTCAGGAACGGGGCAAATCCTTCGGGGGCTGAAGTGGTTAAGGAAATATAATACTGTATTCAGCAATGTTTTCCAGGTTACATACCCAGTGGTGGATTTATGTATGGCAAACAGATTATAGGTCTAGAGCAGCATGCTGGCAGTGAAGGCATATATTTTATTTATTTATTACAGGTACCCATATAGCGCCGTCAATATTGTACATTTACATCAGTCCCTGCCCTCAAGGAGAATAAAAATCTAAGGTCCAAAACTCACATTCATACAGACAAATACTTGGGCCAATTAACCTACCAGCATGTCTTTGGAGTGTGGGAGGCACAGGCAAACCCCAGGCAGGTAGTACCGTGATTGGTATTTGAACCAACAACCCTAGTGGTGCTAGGTGGAAGTGCTAACTACTTAGCCACGGTGTTGCCCATATAGCCATGTTCACTTCATATTGCTGACTGTAAGCAAGGCATTCTTGTGTAAAATATAGTAAACGGCTTCTGCCATGCCTCCCAGTGCAAAGTGGCAGAGAGCCCTTATTTTGTATGAAGTAATTTTTACTTCATACGCTAGGGATAAGTAGCATAATTTTCACAAAATAATTTTGCTGCAAAATAACCATTTCACTGTCTATCAAAATTCACTGAAGTGGAAACTCTTAATATTTTGTTAATTGAGTTACTTGGGCAAATCTCACTTGAAAAAACAAAACGACCATCCTTTTTTTTTTTAATGGTCAGGGTTTTTTGGTGTATTTGGTATAGTTTAGTTTAACTAAGAATGGCCAAACACAGTTTCTGCTGAACTGGCCGAGATTCCAACCGTTAATGGGCAGGCTGAATGTACCAAGTTGATGGATCTACTGAAAGTGCACTTGAAAGTGCAGTCGCTGTAAATCCGAGGGGGACATGCAAGGAAAATAAAAAACAGCATTTTAGCTTGCACATGATTGGATCAGCAGAGCTTCCCCTCATTTCAGATCTACCCCTCAGATTTACAGCAAGTGAACTTTCAGTGCAATTTCAAGTGCACTTGTAGTTTGCACTTGTAGTGCAAAGTGGATTTGCCTTTCGTAAATAACCCCCAATGTTTAATAAGGGGGTCCATATAGTGATCTTGGACTTGAGTTATTCACTTTAAGGTCATCATAGAGTACAAGTTGGCACTCTTTACGTCTAGAGGAAAAAAGATTTCCAAATACTGAAAGTTTTCTTCACAGTAAGAGCTGTGAAAATGTGGAATAGACTCCCTCCAGAGGTGATTCTGGCCAGCTCAGTAGATTGCTTAAAAAAGACCTGGATACTCTCCTAAATGTACATAATATAACTGGATACTAACATTTATAGGTAAAGACTATCCAGGGAAAATCTCATTGCCTCTCGGGGGATCAGGAAGGATTTTTTCCCCCTGCTGTAGGGATTTGAGCATGCTTTACTGTTTTTTTTTTTGCCTTTCTCTGGATCAACTGTGGGTGTAGGATTGTGTATATGGGATGGTCATTTTTTTTTTTTTCGGTTGAACTTGATGGACTTGTGTCTTTTTTTTTTTCAACCTAACTAACTATGTATATGATAAGAGTTGTGCTACATTTTTATATATATATATATATATATATATATATATATATATATATATATTATTTCCCTGGAATTCTACATATTTTCATTCTAATATTTATAAAATTAGGAAAAATATGCCTTCCTTGGCTTTTGAAGCATTGATTTACAACCCCGGAAGGACCTTCCTGTTAGATAGGTGTGGGGTTAAGTATTATGATCCATTCCTCTTATGTATACATGGATTCACAATATCAGCTAATTAGCAATGAACCCTAAACACCTAACAAAATTGATATTTTTTGTGCCCTGCAAATCACAGCCGATTGTATTCATCTTTGCAGTAGACCTTTCATGCTGCATGGAAGTTGTTGCCCTTAATTTGCAGTTTCTCATGACCTTGTTCGGTTTCTTGTTTCCTGCCAAGAGCAATAGCAGATAATTTCCCGCTATGCCGGGTAATCATGGTAGAGATAAATGAATTAAGAAATTGTATTAGCAAAAACGAAAAAATCCCTCTAGTTCTGTTAACTGAATTTATGTTATTCTATTTTTAACCTACTGTAAGTGGGGGATATATCTAGAAGTCTTCCACAACAAGACATGATAATAAAAAAGTCAAAGTAAATAAACAACAGCGATTTGTAGTAATAAAGAGAAAGGCTCCCGAACAGTTAAAATTGAACTCCAGGCAGAAATAAAAGACACTCAATGCAGCTCTGTATTCATTATTGTGTGGCTACAATTGTTTTGTTTTAAATGTAGCTAGTGTAAGTACCTGTGATAAATAAGTGCAGGGCTTCAATAATGTGTACATAAATGAATATATAAGTGATCATTCAAGCAAATATAAAACAAGTGATGTGAAAGTCCATTACACCAATAGCATAATCCTTCCGTGAATCAAAGATGCTGATCCCCAATGGGACTACAGATGCTGTGATAACACCACGTGTCCTCCATCACAAATCCCTGATGTCAACTTGTGCCCCTGATGACGTAATTTGTGACAAAACACGTTGGGCGGAGCCGGAAGCCGTGAATTACTACGCTTGCATTGCACAGAATTCTGGGTTATGTTGTTTTTCAATGCCGATTCCATGTCTTTATGGAACTTGCTTTGTGCACTAGTCCAAATTATTTGGTGAAGGGGGGATTATGGTGCGGGGTGATTTTTAAGGGGTTGGGCTTGGCCCCTCAGTTCCAGTGAAGGGAACGCTTAAGGCGTCAGCATACCAAGACATTTTGGACAATTTCATGCTCCCAACTTTGTGGGAACAGTTTGGGGATGGCCCCTTCCTGTTCCAATATGACTGTGAACCAGTGCACAAAGCAAGGTCCATAAAGACATGGATGAGCGAGTTTGGGGGGAAGGAACTTGACTGACCTGCTCAAAGTTATGACCTCAACCCGATAGAATAACTTTGGGATAAATTAGAGCGGAGACTGTTGTTTTTCAGGGGTTGGACTTGGCCCCTTAGTTTAAGTGAAGGGAATTCTTAAGGCGTCAGCATACCAAGACATTTTGGACAATTTCATGCTCCCCACTTTTTGGGAATCCTGACCTCAACCTGATAGAACACCTTTGGGATGAATTAAAGCAGAGACTGCGAGCCAGGCCTTCTAGTCCACATCAGTGACTGACCTCACAAATGCCCTTCTGGAAGAATGGTCAAACATTCCCATAGACACACCTAAACCTTGTGGACAGCCTTCCCAGAACAGTTGCTGTTATGGCTGCAAAGGATGGACCAACTCAATATTGAACCCTACGGACTAAGACTGGGATGCCATTAACCACTTCAGCCCCGGAAGGTTTTACCCCCTTAATGACCATGCCATTATTTTGGGATACAGCACTGCGTTACTTTAACTGACAATTGCGCGGTCGTGCGACACAGTACCCAAATAAAATTGATGTCCTTTTTTTTCCCCACAAATTGAGCTTTCTTTTGGTGGTATTTGATCGCCTCTGCAGTTATATAATAATAATAATAAAATAGTGACAATTTTGAAAAAAAAAACAATATTTTTTACTTTCTGTTATAGAACACATCTCATAAAAATTTAGAAAAAAATAATTTTTTTCATCAGTTTAGGCCAATATGTATTCTGCTACATATTTTTGTTAAAAAAATATCAATAAGTGTATATTGATTGGTTTGCGCAAAAGTTATCGTGTCTAAAAACTATGGGATATTGTTGTGGCATTTATATATTTTTTTTTTACTAGTAATGGCAGTGATCAGCGGGATTGTGACATTGCGGCGGACAAATCGCACACATAACTGACACGTTTGACACTGTTTTGGCCAGTGACATTATTACAGTGATCAGTGCTACAAATATGCACTGTATCTGTGCTAATGACACTGGCAGGGAAGGGGTTAACATCAGGGGCAATCAAAGGGTTAAGGGTTGCCCTTAAGGGGTGCTTGCTAACTGTGTGGGGGTTGCTCTGACTGGGGAAAGACAGAGATCCGTGTTCTTGCTTAGCAGAAACACAAGATCTCTATCTTCTCCCCTGTCAGAACGGCGATCTGCCTTGTTTACATAGGCAGACTGTTGTTCTGCCTCTCTCGGGAGCGATTGCAGGTGGCCGGCAGATATCGGGTCCCCCACACCCGCCGATTGGCTCCCCCTCTATCCAATCAGCGCATGCGGGCCCTAGCGTTGCCACCTCATCCCTTTAAACCCAAACACCTTTGACTTACACAGGTTCTGAGGCTAATTAAATGCAGATAAGGCACCAAGTGAGTTTACTTACCACCTTAATCAGCCACAGAACCTGTGTAATTAATATGTGTTCGGGTTTAAAGGGATGAGGTGGCAACTATAGCGGGCCCCCTAGTGGCTATTGCAGGAAATGACATACAGGTACGTGAGTTCGCACGATAGAGCTGACCTGCCGCAGTACATGTACGTTAGGCGGTTGGCAAGTGTGCGTGTAAAGGCAGGCATACCAATACTTTTGGCAATATAGTGATAGAGATATATATATATATATATGTACACACACATACACACACAAATGTTTTGCCTGAATGGGTTGTTTTGCAAGGTGAGGGTTCACATAATATACCTTAAATTCAGCAACCAACAGCAACAATCATAATATATACTGTACTGGTTTGACTTCAGCACAGTACATTTTGATTGGTTACCATTTGTTGCCAGGCCAGTTCTTATTGTTTGGGAATAAGTAAACTTTTTAACCCTTTAGTCACCAGGTGTTATTGATGTCTAGAAACCCAGACCAAATGTAGTAGCAACATGTGTTGGTTAGTTTGACAATAACACTATAGTTTATTTGCATATCAAAATCATATATATATATATATATATACAGGAGAGAGAGAGAGGGAGAGAAGAGAGAGAGAGAGAGAGAGAGAGAGAGAGAGAGAGAGGCTTTTACTTACTACACTACTTTAATAAATACTAATAAATAATGAAATTAATAATAATATACTGCTCTGGGTTTATTTGATTTTTTTTATTTTAGGGTAAAAAAAATAATTCTCTTTTTTTAAATCATTTTTTGTAGCAATGTTTTTGTATCTGACAGTCACACTATTTGGTAGATGGCATTATTTAGTATTTAGATTCTATTCAGTCCTTCAATAAACACAGCTCAGCCTTGAAACTGTCCCTCTGACATGTTTCACCAACACAGACTTGGTCACAAGGTAGCAGTGTTCACCTACTGGCTGATAGCTTATGTTGTCAATGAAGGCTCAGCCAGTATGTGATCACGTGAACGTCAGTGGGGACCTTAGCGTTCAGTGACAGCTGGGCTTGAGAGCCAGCAGCCACAAGAAGTGTTGGCTCTTCGCTCCCAAAGGAGGAACCTTTATTAAAGTGTCACTAAACCCACATCATTAAAAGCTATACATAAATGGTGTATTACATTCTGTTCCTACTCACTCAGTCTCTATGAGAATCGTTTTCTGTATTCTGCATAAAAACCTGGTTGAGCCTTCTGCTCTCTGTCTCCCCCTCCTGTTCATGTCCCCACTACAGTTAGGGATTTTGCCAAGCAGTGTTGGCAGCTACTGCGCATGCTCAGTTTTCAGTGTATTTTCTACCCTGAGCATTTCCTCCCTATCATATCTGAGCAGTCCATGTGACTTTAGAGTCCAAGTGCAATATTCCCCATGCACACATACAAGAACTTGGCTGTTCAGTAGTGCTAGGTGCTGTAATGACCATAGGCTGAAAACCGTGGCTAATCAAAGTGAAGAAATGTCATCAGCACAAGGATTCCTCGAAATCTCGAAAGGGCTTTGGACCCTTTCGAGGAATCCTTGGTGTGCTGATGACATTTCTTCACTTTCTCCATGTGACTATTAGGTCCAGGGCCGGGACAAGGGGTGGGCAGGAGGGGAGGCTGCCCTGGGCACTGTGTAAAGTAGAGGGGAAATTGGTGGGCTAGGTGCTAAGATTATTTAGGGGGATTTGTGTTGGAAGGGGGAATTTGGGGGGGGGGGAGCAGGGGGTAAGTATTGTTCTAGGAGGAGACATTGGTGGGCTAGGTGCTAAGATGATTTAGGGGGATTTGTGTTGAGAGGGGGGGGATTTGTGCTAGGAGGGAGGATTTGGGGGACATTTGTGCTGGGATATGGGATTTGAAGTGAGGGGGGGGGGGAATGTGGACTAGGAGAGGTTACATAGTTACATAGTTAGGTTGAAAAAAGTCCATCCAGCTCAACCATAAAAAAATAAATTAATAAAACCATAAAAAAATAAATTAATAAAATAAAAAATATCGTACAATCCCATTTACCCAATTCTATACCTACAGTTGATCCAGAGGAAGGCACAAAAACCCCAGCAGAGCATGCTCCAATTTGCTACAGCAGGGGAAAAAATTCCTTCCTGATCCCCCAAAAGGCAATCGGATTTTCCCCGGATCAACTTTACCTATAAATGTTGGTACCCCGTTATATTATGTACATTTAGGAGAGTATTCAGGTCTTTCTTAAAGCAATCTTCTGAGTTAGCCAGAACCACCTCTGGAGGGAGTCTATTCCACATTTTAACAGCTCTTACTGTGAAGAAACCTTTCCGTATTTGTAGATGAAATCTCTTTTCCTCTAGATGTAAAGAATGCCCCCTTGTCCTCTGTGATGACTGCAATGTGAATAACTCAATACCAAGTTCACTATATGGACCCCTTATATATTTGAACATGTTGATCATATCCCCCCTTATTCTCCTCTTCTCAAGAGTGAATGAATTCAGTTCCTCTAATCTTTCTTATAGCTGAGTTCCTCCATGCCTCTTATCAGTTTTATATATATATATATATATATATATATATACACATATCACATATATACAGTGGTAGATGACAGCCCACTCCCTGCTCCCCCTCCATGCCCACTAACTAGCTAAGCACAATGGGGGTGGGATATTATATCTTGATTGATGGAGGCTTCACCTCCCTCTTAATCTAAGACACAGGCTGGAGGGTCATGACACAGCCTGCGACTGGCAAAAATCCGGCCACACCATGTTATTGCCAAAAAAATTATAAATATTTCATTTCAAATATATCTTTGTAAGAACAATTAAAAACAGTATTGATATGTATTTATTTTTACTCTGTATTCCAAAGACTGTTTATTTACTTATTTTGAACATGTAACCAAACTAGAAGCTCCTCCTGCCTCTGTTGGCCTGCAGACAGACTGGGTAAAATTTGGGTCATGTGACAGTCATGTGACAGCTGTATATCAATTAGGAAAAAAAGTACTTTTATTTTTTTTATTATTTTTATTAAAATCATTCAAGCGCCATTATCCACATAGAGAAAAGAGAAGGGATCATCTAAATTAACCATTGTGTGTTTAGTATCACTTTAATGCAACCCCAGCACAGACATAGTACCGGGGGATTGTGGTCAGGAAGGGGTCTAGCAACAGCTGGGATTTATTTTCTAAACTAACAGCAATATTATAATTTCACTTTCTTTCAACCAGGGCAACGGGGGGATTCTGTATACTAATATGCATACAAAATATCCCCAGATAACTAATTACCCTCAGTTGTTTTTCTTTTGTTGCAACATTGGGACTGATTATACTGTGATTATAGCAGTCAGAACCTATCACTTTCTATAGTGTGAAGAAATTAGTAAAATGGACAGTTTTAGTATCTACAGAAAGGAAGCAGGCAAAGCTCTCTAATGAGGTTTGTTAAAAGTATTACAATGTATATAAATCACCCAACGAGAATTATTTTCCCTTACAAAGATGCTTTACTTTGACAGTGTTTATATAAGCAATGATTTTCACTAGGAACATAAAAGACTGAACATTCTATAAATAATTCCACTGTGCAAAGGGACCCAAAATGACATTGAGTATGAGTCAGTTGATAAGATTATTCAACTTTCTGATAAAAAACAATGGTAGGAAAACCATTCTATGGTTTCATTTAAAAAAAAGAGCAAGGTTTCAGCTGAAAATAGTTATAATTAGTTTTTTTATGTATAAAAGAAAGGTAAAGTTATATATAAATATAATGGTATAAAGTCTAGAAATAAAATGAATTGACAAATAATTAACATAAAATGAATTGACAAATAAACATTGCAATGCCTTGGAAAAAAAGTAGAATTCCATACTTGGAGATAGATAGATATATATGTCGCACTAACCCCCGAAGGAGCTGCTGATATTTGATTGGAATTACCGTTACCTCACCGTTCCACCGTGTCCGTGATAGAGGTCCCATTAAATAGTTGCTCACAGATTTCGGCTCCAACACTTATGCTCCGTACACACGGTCGGATTTTCCGACGGAAAATGTCCTATCGGACAATGTTGTCGGAAATTCCGATCGTGTGTAGGCTCCATCGGACTTTTTCCGTCGGATTTTCCGACGGACAAAGTTTTATCTCCTGCTCTCAAACTTTCCGACAACAAAGTCCGATCAGACTTTTTCCGATCGTGTGTAGCGAATTCCGACGGACAAAGTGCCACGCATGCTCAGATCAAATTACAAGACCAAAGCTATTGGCTACTAGCCTCTACGTAGTCCCGTCGTAGGCAACAAACTTTGTCCGACCGTGTGTATGCAACACCAGTGTCGGACAAAATCCGTCGGAAAAAATCTGACGGATTTTGTGGTCGGAATTTCCGACCATGTGTATGGGGCATTAGTCTCTTTTTCCAATTCTTTTATTGACAGAAAATAATCAAATAGAGGGATGGAGGGTTAAGGGAGATTCAGGTACCTTGTATTGCAGGTCATGGGTACTTCACTGATCCAGAGGACAAACAACTTCCACAAACTGGATCTAACAACCACTGGATAGGCCTCTCTCACTGACCTAGCAGCCGGTGCGATGCTCGGTCATAGTCTCTGACACAGACTTGAAGAATATAGTAGAATCTTTGCACAATCCTCTGCCACAGGATTGTGTAACCAATAACTTTTGTAACGTCAAAGTACAGTCACACAGTACCAGTTTCTTTCAGCCAAGCCAGCGATACTGTGAGGTAGATGACTCGGGATGCGTCCTCCAACTGAGTCCCAGGCTCTTCTTGAGATACCAGCCTTGTTGTTTTGGTCCTCTCTCAGAAAAGTCCTCCCCTGGTTTCTCCAATTGCTTGGCTTCTTCCCACAGGCAAGACAGCACAGGACCACCCCTGGATCAGTAGGCCCCAGAACTTCTAGGCCTACCTTCAGTAACGAAGCCTCTGGCCAGCCTGCCCTGAGACGGTTGAATGGCTACGGTACACCTTAGGCCAGGAGGGCCATCAGGTCGGAACACCACACCCCACAACGGGGTCTGTCCCTTAAGTACCCTCTCCCAGAATTCACAGCGGGTAAACCACTCCCACTGACTGTTTCTGGGCAAAGAGGCACTCAATACACCCAGCCTGTTGCAATTTCCAACACTGGACGATGATGAGAGCGTTACCCATGGCCAAGTGGAAAACTACACAACCCAGCTGAACTGGAACAGAAACCAGAAATTTACCACAATCAGTCTGAGTTAAACTACAGCAGACAAATCTAAATTTTCACTTATAGCGTCTGCCCATCAGGAGCAGGGCGCGACAGATAGATAGATAGATAGATAGATAGATAGATAGATAGATAGATAGATAGATAGATTGTACTATATTGCCAAAAGTATTGGGACACCTGCCTTTACACGCACATGAACTTTAATGGCCTCCCAGTCTTAGTCCATAGGGTTCAATATTGAGTTGGCCTACCCTTTGCAGCTATAACAGCTTCAACTCTTCTAGGAAGGCTGTCCACAAGGTTTAGGAGTGTTTGACTATTCTTTTAGAAGCACATTTGTGAGGTCAGGCACATATGTGGACGAGAAGGTATGGCTCGCAGTCTCCGCTCTAGTTCATCACAAAGGTGTTCTATTGGGTTGAGGTCAGGACTCTGTGCCGGCCAGTCCAGTTCCTCCACCCCAAACTTGCTCATCCATGTCTTTATGGACCCAGTAGAGTTGAAGCTGTTATAGCTGTAAAGGTTGGGCCAACCCAATATTGAACCCTACGGACCAAGACTGGGATGCCATTAAAGTTCATGTGCGTGTACAGGCAGCTGTCCCAATACTTTTGGTAAACTAGTGTATATATATATATGTATGTATTTTTTATATATATATATATATATATATATATATATATATATATATATATATATATATATATATAAAATACAAATGCAAGATCATTGCTAAATCGTCAAAATTTAGTAGATGTGACCTGTTTTGCTTCTTTTGCTGATATTTCTATTATTATCATTGATGTAAGAGTTATATCTCCATTCTATATATGTCAAACTTTTTTTATATCTAATTCGTATTTTATGAAAATATTGAGTTCTCATGGTACTTCTTTATATTCTAGGTATAATTGTACTCAGCACAGTGGCTTACTCTTTAGCTCTCTTAGCTTAGGTCATGAGTTCAAATCCCACCCATGCTACCACCTCCCTAGAATTGGCAAATTCATATGTTCTTTGGCAAATGCATAAGTGCCATCAGCGAGAGATAAATTGTATTACACTGATGGCAAATATGTTTTTGCCTGCGCACATGTCCATCCATCGCCATTGAAACTTTAGGGAGATAGTAGTTAGCATAGGTGGGATGTGAACCCATGACTTGACTGTTGCTAGCTCATTATACTAACCACTAAGTTGATCAGATTTCTACCTAGAATATATATATATATATATATACAGTGGTGTGAAAAAGTGTTTGCCCCCTTCCTCATTTCCTGTTCCTTTGCATGTTTGTCACACTTAAGTGTTTCGGAACATCAAACCAATTTAAACAATAGTCAAGGACAACACAAGTAAACACAAAATGCAATTTGTAAATGAAGGTGTTTATTATTAAAGGTGAAAAAAAATCCAAACCATCATGGCCCTGTGTGAAAAAGTGATTGCCCCCCTTGTTAAAACATACTATAACTGTTGTTGTCCACACCTGAGTTCAATTTCTCTAGCCACACCCAGGCCTGATTATTGCCACACCTGTTCACAATCAAGGCATCACTTAAATAGGAGCTGCTTGACACAGTAAGGTCCACCAGAAGATCCTTAAAAGCTACACATCATGCCGAGACCCAAAGAAATTCAGGAACAATTGAGAAAGAAAGTAATTGAGATCTATCAGTCTGGAAAGGGTTATAAAGCCATTTCCAAAGCTTTGGGAATCCAGCGAACCACAGTGAGAGCCATTATCCACAAATGGCGAAGACATGGAACAGTGGTGAACCTTCCCAGGAGTGGCCGGCCGCCCAAAATGACCCCAAGAGCGCAGCGACGACTCATCCAAGAGGTCACAAAAGACCCCACAACAACGTCCAAGGAACTGCAGGCCTCACTTGCCTCAGTTAAGGTCAGCGTTCATGCCTCCACCATCAGGAAAAGACTGGGCAAAAATGGCCTGCATGGCAGAGTTCCAAGGAGAAAACCACTGCTGAGCAAAAAGAACATCAAAGCTCGTCTCAATTTCTCCACAACACATCTTGATGATCCCCAAGACTTTTGGGACAACATTCTGTGGACCGATGAGACAAAAGTGGAACTCTTTGGAAGGTGTGTGTCCAAGTATATCTGGCGTAGAAGGAACACTGCATTTCAGAAAAAGAACATTATACCAACAGTAAAATATGGTGGTGGTAGTGTGATGGTCTGGGGCTGTTTTGCTGCTTCAGGACCTGGAAGACTTGCCGTGATAAAAGGAACTATGAATTCTGCTGTCTACCAAGAGATCCTGAAGGAGAATGTCCGAACATCTGTTCGTGTACTCAAGCTGAAACGAACTTGGGTTCTGCAGCAGGACAATGATCCTAAACACACCAGCAAGTCCACCACCGAATGGCTGAAGAAAAACAAAATGAAGACTTTGGAGTGGCCTAGCCAAAGACCTGACCTGAATCCTATTGAGATGTTGTGGTATGACCTTAAAAAGGCCGTTCATGCTCGAAAACCCTCTAATGTAACTGAATTAGGACAATTCTGCAAAGATGAGTGTGCCAAAATTCCTCCAGGACGCTGTAAAAGCCTCATTGCACGTTATCGCAAACGCTTGGTTGCAGTTGTTGCTGCTAAGGGTGGCCCAACCAGTTATTAGGTTTAGGGGGCAATCACTTTTTCACACAGGGCCATGATGGTTTGGATTTTTTTTTCACCTTTAACCACTTTCAGACCGGACCAATTTGCAGCCAAAGGACCAGGCCCCTTTTTGCGATTCGGCACTGCGTCGCTTTAACTGACAATTGCGCGGTCGTGCGACGTGGCTCCCAAACAAAATTGACGTCCTTTTTTTCCCACAAATAGAGCTTTCTTTTGGTGGTATTTGATCGCCCCTGCGGTTTTTATTTTTTGCGCTATAAACAAAAATAGAGCGACAATTTTGAAAAAAATGCATTATTTTTTATTTTTTGCTATAATAAATATCCCCCAAAAATATATAAAAAAACATTTTTTTTCCTCAGTTTAGGCCGATACGTATTCTTCTACATATTTTTGGTAAAAAAAATCGCAATAAGCGATTATTGATCGGTTTGCGCAGAAGTTATAGCGTTTACAAGATAGGGGATAGTTTTATAGCATTTTTATTAATAATTTTTTTTTTATTATTAATGGCGGAGATCTGCGATTTTTTTTGTGACTGCGACATTATGGCGGACACATCGGACATTTTTGACACATTTTTGGGACCATTGTCATTTTTACAGCAATTAATGCATTTAAATGCATTGATTTCTGTATAAATGACACTGGCAGTTTAGGGGTTAACCACAAGGTGGCAGTGTAGGGGTTAAGTATGCCTAGGGGTGTTTTTTTTTACTGTGGGGGGGCGTGGCTGTCAGCTAGTGAATGCTGATCTCTGCTCCAATCACAGGGAGCAGAGATCGGCGTCACTAGTTGCTAGGCAGAACGGGGAGATGCTGTTTATCTCGGCATCTCCCCATTCAGCCGCTCCGTGAGACGATCGCGGGAGTCCCCGCGGCGATCGAGTCCGCGGGGACCGCGGCCGGACTCACGGGGGTCCCGACCGGCGCGGGAGCGCGCCGCTCCCGGCGCGCTCCCGATGGCACGGACAGGCTAAAGGAGGGACGTATATATACGCCCTCCTGCCTGTACGTGCCATTCTGTCGACGTATATCGTCGTGCGCCGGTCGGCAAGTGGTTAATAATAAACACCTTCATTTACAAATTGCATTTTGTGTTTACTTGTGTTGTCCTTGACTATTGTTTAAATTGGTTTGATGTTCCGAAACACTTAAGTGTGACAAACATGCAAAGGAACAGGAAATGAGGAAGGGGGCAAACACTTTTTCACACCACTATATATATATATATATATATATATATATATACATATACAGTGCCTTGCAAAAGTATTCGGCCCCCTTGAACTTTTCAATCTTTTGCCACATTTCAGTCTTCAAACATAAAGATATAAAATTTTATATTTTTGTGAAGAATCACCAACAAGTGGGACACAATTGTGAAGTGGAACGAAATCTATTGGATATTTGAAACTTTTTTAGCAAATAAAAAACTGAAAAGTGGTGCGTGCAAAATTATTCGGCCCCTTACTTTCAGTGCAGCAAACTCACTCCAGAAGTTCAGCGAGGATCTCTGAATGATCCAATGTTGTCCTAAATGACTGATGGTGATAAATAGAATCCACCTGTGTGTAATCAAGTCTCTGTATAAATGCACCTGCTCTGTGATAGTCTCAGGGTTCTGTTGAAAGCGCAGAGAGCATCATGAAGACCAAGGAACACACCAGGCAGGTCCGTAATACTGTTGTGGAGAAGTTTAAAGCCGGATTTGGATACAAAAAGATTTCCCAAGCTTTAAACATCCCAAGGAGCACTGTGCAAGTGATCATTTTGAAATGGAAGGAGTATCAGACCACTGCAAATCTACCAAGACCTGGCTGTCCCTCTAAACTTTCAGCTCAGACAAGGAGAAGACTGATCAGAGATGCAGCCAAGAGGCCCATGATCACTCTGGATGAACTGCAGAGAACTACAGCTGAGGTGGGAGAGTCTGTCCATAGGACAACAATCAGTCCTACACTGCACAAATCTGGCCTTTATGGAAGAGTGGCAAGAAGAAAGCCATTTCTCAAAGATATCCATAAAAAGTCTTGTCTAAAGTTTGCCACAAGCCACCTGGGAGACACACCAAACATGTGGAAGAAGGTGCTCTGGTCCGATGAAACCAAAATCGAACTTTTTGGCCACAATGCAAAACGATATGTTTGGCGTAAAAGCAACACAGCTCATCACCCTCAACACACCATCCCCACTGTCAAACATGGTGGTGGCAGCATCATGGTTTGGGCCTGCTTTTCTTCAGCAGGGACAGGGAAGATGGTTAAAATTGAGGGGAAGATGGATGCAGCCAAATACAGGACCATTCTGGATGAAAACCTGTTGGAGTCTGCAAAAGACCTGAAACTGGGACGGAGATTTATCTTCCAACAAGACAATGATCCCAAACATACAGCAAAATCTACAAAGGAATGGTTCACAAATAAACGTATCCAGGTGTTAGAATGGCCAAGTCAAAGTCCCGACCTGAATCCAATCGAGAATCTGTGGAAAGAGCTGAAAACTGCTGTTCACAAACGCTCTCCATCCAACCTCACTGAGCTCGAGCTGTTTTGCAAGGAAGAATGGGCAAGAATTTCAGTCTCTCGATGTGCAAAACTGATAGAGACATACCCCAAGCGACTTGCAGCTGTAATCGCAGCAAAAGGTGGCTCTACAAAGTATTAACGCAAGGGGGCCGAATAATTTTGCACGCCCCACTTTTCATTTTTTTATTAGTTAAAAAAGTTACAACAATCCAATATATTTCGTTCCACTTCACAATTGTGTCCCACTTGTTGGTGATTCCTCACAAAAAATTTAAATTTTATATCTTTATGTTTGAAGCCTGAAATGTGGCAAAAGGTTGAAAAGTTCAAGGGGGCCGAATACTTTTGCAAGGCACTGTATATAGTAGTACATGATGAAAGAATAAACATAAACAGTATAACTATAAGTCAACATTCTAATAAATTCTATGTAGACATTAACAATTATTTAATTGAGACCCAAGAGGCCAGCAAAAGTGGTCGGAGGGTCACCCTCTGTTGAAAGACCCCATCTGGGAAGGCCCAGGGGAACACGTGGGCATTCCCAGTGTTGGCAGTGCAGTGAGTGGGGTCACATCGTTGCCAAGTATCTCTTGAAACCTGAGCCTATGGAGTGTGGCATAGTCAAATGCATGTCTCTGTTTGCTCGCCCGGGCCTAGTCACTGATCCAGACATGCCGATGCTCTGTGGTAAAGATAAGGGGAAAAATTGTGCGTGCCCTCCTGGACTCTGGAAGCCTGGTCACCCTGGTCCATAGGTAGGACTCAGGTAGGTCCACTAACCATCGAAGCCTAAGGGAAGGAGTGGGGTTGAGTGCCACTGACCACCAAAGCTGAGGGGGTTGGTTGAGTGCCACTGACCACCAAAGCTGAGGGGGTTGGTTGAGTGTCACTGACCAGCAGTACTCTGGTGCGGATGAAAGTTGAGTGCCTGCCTGACCTCTCTCTATATCCTGTGTGCAGAAGCATCCATGTGCTAGAAGAGCTTCATTTTTTAGAAATGATCTTTCATCCTGTTTACGTGTGGCTGGTAAGAGTCTCACTTAATTAAAGCTTATCTGAACCCAAATCTAAAAAGGTTACTAGTCTTTGGTGTGGTGGCTGCATTCGTTTTCTTTTTCAAGCTTCTTTTCCTATATTTCCACCTGATAATCCTGCAAATAACACTTTTCCTGCTGCTTGGTGGCTACGTCACTCTTCCACTGTATCAATGAGGGAGCCATTGTTGATCTTAGACTGCTCTCCTCATATGGACTACAAACATGATTGTATCTCCTCATACCCATTACATGGGGTGCAGGGCAATGGATAGATTACAGAAGATAGTTAGGAATAAAGACATTATTCTGTGCGGCTCACAGGAAGTGACAATGACATGGCTTTTCTGGCAGGATCAACAGGTATTTTCTGTATTTGCTGAAAATGTTCTTAGCCTGAAAAAAAAGTAAATATAATGTAGTCCCCATATCTAAGGACTGTTAGCTGCAATATATTACATTTTTGTTTTTGTATGTAGTTACCCTTTAACCACTTGCAGAGCTCTTGCCTGCAATGTACTGTGGACAGACAGCCCACACAGGCAAAGTGACATACCTGTAAGTCACTGCCTGCTTCCACCGAGGTTGTTCACAGCGAGAGTCTGTCAGCAAGTACCGGCCTTTCTAATCGACTATGTCCAATCACAGCCCAGAGCCCTGTGTTGACAATTGACACAGGGCTCTGTACAGAGGGAGCGATCTCTCTGTTTCTTATCCCTACAAAGCAGGGATAAGAAACAAAGAGATCTGTAGTAAAAAGCAACACACATTACACATTGTTTGGCACACATTTAACCCTTTGGTTTCCCTGGGTGTTAACCTCTTCCCAGCCAGTGTCATTAGTACAGTGGCAGTGTATATTATAAGCACTGATCATTGTATTAGTGTGCCTGGTGATGTGACAGCTAGTCCCCCCCCCCCCCAGCATCAGTTAGTTTTAGATTGCCCGCGGCACTATTGCAGTCCCATTTTAAGTCACTGATCACCGCCATTAGTATTAGGTGCTACAACTTTTAGGCAAATTATTTAATTAACACTTATTGTGATTTTTTACTTTTTATCAAAGATATGTAGCAGAATACATTTTGGCCAAAATTTAAGAAGAAATTCGATTTTTTTTATGTTTTCATTGAATATGTTTTGTAGGAGAAAGTAAAAAAAAATATTGTTTTGTTTTATCTTTTTCAAAAAATGTTGTGTTTTTTTCATTTATATTGCAAAAAAATAAGCAGTGATTAAAAACCACCAAAAGAAAGCTCTAATTGTGTTTGGGTACAGCTTTGCATGGCTGCTTAAATAATAGTTTAAGGAGCGCAGTGCTAAATAGCAAAAAATACCCATGAAGGGGGTAAAACCTTCCGAAACTCAAGTGGTTAAGAAGTCATTTGTGGGTACAAGGATTTCAGTGTATGTGTATTTTGTATATTGCGAGTAGGACATTTTAAGCCGCACACACAATTAACTGCAGAGTAGCCACCTCCACTTTTTTTCTTTTGTCACCTTGCCAAGCTATCCATTTTTTCTTAGGTTCTGAAGTTTTAAGGTATGCATAACAGAGCTCAGAACATTTGTGCTGAACAGGCTCAGGGAAGATATCTTGCTCTGTGTTCAGCTACCAGTCGCAGCCACTAGAGGGCGCTAGTTAATTTTCATGGAAACAAATCAGTAAATCAGTTCAGGCTAATTGGTGATTTGCAGTATATTTTGTTTGCCGGAATATATACATATAGATGTGTCTATTCTGAGGAAGATACATTCTATAAATAATGATTACCTGAATTCTCCTCTGGTCCAACAGATCTACATACATCTGCATTGGATTAAACAAATGTGCACATCGCGTTCTGCTTATGGAATAAAACATTTGCGAATAAGCGATTCTGCTGATTCTGTCATTGCTATTGATTGAAGCAGTAGATTGAAGTTGTCTGCTTCTATGGGCTTCAAAACCAATATGTGAATGTTGGAATGGAGATGACAGGAATGGGGAGCAATTTCCAGAGGAGACAGAAATGAGTATAGAGGTGTGGATGAGTTACTGGCATCAAATCTACATATAAAGCTAAATCACTTTTGTGTGGTTGGTTGGTATTTTGATATTCTTGGGGGGTTCTGGGAGTGTAGTGCCTCCCAATGAGTTCTCTCCAGCCAGGAAATACTGTTCAGGGTTTGTTGGTCCACTTTTATTTACAGAAGAAATTAAAAGTTTAAAAATGGTTGCCCTCACAGGGGTTTCCTCCATCACCAAACACAATGAAAGTGGCTGTACACCTTCTAGCTCTCTCATGCAGTGCCACTACTCAGGCCTCAAGCCTAGGCCTTTTGACCGGTTCCTCAGAACAGCTCACAGCACCACTGTGCTCCTGTGCAACATCTGCACTTTCGCAGCTCCCTGCTGCACTGGCCCTCTTCCTGGCCTGGGCAGGAAAACTTTGGTCTGAACTACTAACAGCCCCTTGAATATAAAGGCTGTATGAACCTGCACACACAGCCTCCTGGTAAGACCTGGACACAGAGCCTGAGGCTTGGTCCCTCCCAATACTCTTTGAAGCCTCCGAACTCCAGAGCTCAGTTCGGGAATGTCAGGATACCAAATGCAGTATTGACTTTACATTTTTTACCATTTTGCTAGGATCACTACATGGACTGTTTTGCTCCTTCATGTTTATCCCCAATTTGTGTCTGGAATAGGACTTAACACAGAGACCCAGCTGCGCATGACAATAGAGAGACCTGTATGTCTGTTTGTGGTGGCCACCTGTGTCCTTAGACAATTGTCTAATGTTATATGTATGTGGTGGAGGTTTGGTTTCTTTATTCATTTATAAAATGTCATTATGTGGATTTTTTCAATAAAGTAATTTTTTACTTGTGAATACCGACAGAAGAAGAGTTCTTTGGGAAATCCTTTTCTTGCCCTCTTTTCTCGTATGCCTAGCTTAATTCAGAGGAATACAACCTATATGGCTGATAATATTTAATCCCTGAGGTGACGGTACGCTATGACTATTATTAGGACTATCTTACTGGTAAAGTCCCCACTATAGTCTTCTCTATTGGGATGTAGCTGTGTTGTCTTTTACATTTTTTGCCTTGTTAGGAAACTGAAACCAGACTATATATGAGTTAGGTTTTAAGTTTATTAACAGTAAAACAAAACCCATCCAAACACCAGCAAACAAAATACACAACAAACATGCAGGGCCGTCTTTAATATTGATTGGACCCTGGGCAAAACTTTTCTTGGTGCCCTCCCCATGCAATTTTGCTCTCCACCTGCTCTGAGACATACAATAAATAGCAGCTAGACTCAAAATCTGTTTACTGAATCAGATCAGGCAGCTATTGCGATTGGTTTCCAGAGGTTACAGTGTATCGTAACAGTTCACTAACTAGTTGCTAGAGGTTACAGCACACATTACAGCTCACTGATTAGTTGCTAGAGGTTACAGCACATGATTTCTGCTTGTTGATTGGTTGCTAGAGATAACTGTGGATATGACCTCAGGGGGACATGATATACATATCAATGCTGCCGGATGCCGCTATTTACATATCAATGCTGACGCTATTTACATATCAATGCCAGTAATTTACATGTAAACACAGGGTCTGCAGGTGAGTCATTTGTACACAACAATAGGGCAGAGCTGGGCAGCATTAGTAGCAGCACTTCACACTGAGATATTGGGACACAGCACAGGACTAAAACCTCAAGGGACGAGGGAATATAAACCAGGATAGTTGACAAGTATGAGGCAGCTGCTTTGGGCCCCACAACAATGACAGGGCCCAGGGCAGCTGCCCCTTTTGCCCTGCCTTAAAAACGGCCCTGCAAACATAAAGATACAAGTGAAGTATACCTAAATGACACCTAAGTACCTAACTAGTAACAGAAAACCTAATTAGCAACTATCTATAATACAAGTTATACAGAAGGCAGGGAAAGACTGAAGAGGTGTTGTCAGTAACAGAGTCAGGGTCATGCATGCAGAATCGGGAAGAAGGAGCAGGAAACAAGTTAGGACAGGGAGAGGGTACACAAGAGTAGGTTCAAGCAGGCAGGAGAAGGAACATGAACAGCATAACAGGTCACAAGCATAGCTCCCAACTGTCCCTGATTTCGAAGGACTGTCCCTAATTTGGAACAAAGTCCCTCTGTCCCTCTTTCCTCCTCATTTGTCCCCGATTTTGGTCTGATCTATATATAATTGTATATAAAATGCACTTTTTATCTTTCAAAAAGTGTTTCCCAGTGCTAAACCGTTTATACAATTTCTAAATTGCTGCATTTGTAGATTTCAATAGACAGTATAAAGGAATAGTATGGTAAAAAAAGCACTTGTGAGTTTAACTAATATTTATTTTTTGAAGAATTCTCCTTAAAGGGGGTGTGACAGGGGGTGTGTCCTATGCCTACATATTTTTGCTAATAGGTGTCCCTCATTCCCATCTCAAAATGTTGGTAGGTATGCACAAGGAGCAAAGGGCATACAGGCAGAACACTCAGGCTAGGTGGAGTAGCAGAGGAGGGGCTAAATACCCTCCCAAGAGCCAGCATCAGGTGATGACTAATTGCTAGAAACTGCTGGTTGCTGGGAGACACCTGCTTGTAGACACTGAAACTACAATCCATGGGTCTAGGACCCACAGTGACACCAGCAGGTGATCAAATTCCTGATAGGGAATTACAAAGCCTGGGGAACACTGAAAACCCAGGTTTCTCCACTCATAACCAATATTCCATAGCCCCTTAAGCCCTGGTTTGCATTGGTACTACTTGGCATGCGATTTGACATGTCAAATCGAATGCCAAAACGGCGGCAATTGCTGGAAATGGCACCGTCCTAATTGGTGCGACGCCACAGAGTCGTACTGATTTCCAAAAGTAGTTTCTGTACTACTTTTGGCGATTTCGGGATGCGATTTCCATTGACATCTGTGCAGACACCCACACAGATGTCTCTGAAATTGTCCACGAAATTGGGACTGACATGCGGGAATGAAATCAGCTGAACTCGCACAATTTCATTCCCGCACTCAGTGTGCACCTAGGTTTAAGCTGCAACTGTGAGAACTCTGTAAAATCTTTAACCCTACTAATCCTACTAATCAAGTACAGCACTGTCACAGTATACATAATCATATTCAAAGTGAAATTAAACTCTGGTTTAACCAATTGACCTCCAGAAGATTTTACTCCCTTCATGACCAGAGCATTTTTGCTATTCAGCACTGTGCTCCTTTAACTGGCAATTGCGCGGTCATGCAACACTGTATGCAAATTCAATTTCCAGCATTTTTTTCACACGAATAGTGCTTTCGCGATATAAATGAAAAAAGACAAAAAAATAAATAAAAAATTTCTGGTGATTTTGTTTCTCATCTTTATACACTTAATACTTTTTACTTTTACTAATCTGAACCTCACTTATACCTTCTAGTATCCTACTACCCTATTCTTTACCGAGTATAGGACTTATTGCGCATTACACCTTAATATACTAGTTCTCGGTATTTCTTATTGTTGGTTTCAGCATTCACGGTCCTTATGACTATTTCTACTTCTTGAACACTGTCCTTCCTGGATGTCATCCTTGCTAGATCCTGGGCCATTCACACCACCTCAGCCCCCTATAGTGATGCCCCTAAGGGTCTCTGATCCATAGTGCCACACTCTTATCATGTAGTTACACATTATGTAATTACTTCAGAGATTGGGTTTTTTTCCCAGTAAAATTCTACATCCTATTTAGTATTTACTTAATTTTAATTCCTTTTCCTTGACAGGGTCAGACCATATAGATATTCTTCCCATCATACTGAAATACTCAGTTAATCCACGTGCATGCTCCTGAAGAGTGGATAAATCCACAAAATGCATACAGCTACTATATGCTGTGTTTTTGCTCATTATATGTTTTACCGGATAATTTTTACTATATGTATTATGTGATATCTACTGTCTGCAATTATGTGGCAATTTACTCTCATTGTATGTACCATATATACTCGAGTATAGGCCGACCCGAATATAAACTGAGGCACCTAATTTTACCTAAAAAAACTGGGAAAATGTATTGACTCGAGTATAAGCCTAGGGTGGGAAAATGCTACAGCTACTGGGTAAACAATGCCCATCTGCAGCCTCATTGTGCCCATTTGCAGCCTCACTGTGCCCATTTGCAGCCTCACTGTGCCCATTTGCAGCCTCATTGTGCCCATCAGCAGCCATACCTTTGATTACTAAAAGAGTGGGTGTCTCCCACTGTGTTATGCAGTCTATTCAATGTCCGTCCATTGTAACAAAGCCCCACCTCCTCCTCGTCCGTGATAGACGGAACATTGATACAGTTTCCCAGCATTGTATCAGTGTTCCTCTATCATGGACAAGGAGGAGGTGGGGCTTTGTTACAATGGACGGCTGCCGAATAGACAGCATAACACAGCGGGCGACACCCGCTTTTTTAGTAATCAAATTATGTATCACAAATTGATCTCCAATAAATTAGAATTTCTATACCTGCATGCTTCATCTAAAGTCCCAATTCTTTGTCGCCCCTTTTCCCATTTATATCTATAGTTTGGTCTCTGGTTCAAGCCCTGGTGCAGGCAACACAGAATTGTGCATTTGGAATCTTTCATCATCTGCACTGACCTCAGTACAGATATTAGTGCAACAGGCATCTCCAGATGTGCATCAGTAATTGACCTTAGTTCTCCCTAGTGGTAGACAATCCAGGTCTCAACTCAGAACTGGGCCTATTTGTGCATCAGGCATTAGTATTTCCAAACCCATGTCACATCTTCAATCAAGGCCGGGACATTTGCCAGCACACCAAGGATCGGCACAAAGTGGCGTCCAAATGGGTAGTTTATTGCATGATCACAACAAAAGAAAGGTGCAACGTTTCAGAGTCACACATGACCCCTTCATCAGGCATGTAACCCCTCACATGCCTGATGAAGGGGTCCTGCGTGACTTCGAAATGTTGCACATTTCTTGTGTTGTGATCATGCAATAAACTACCTGTTTGCACGCCACTTTGTGCCAATCCTTGGTGTGCTGGCAAATATCTACGTTGCCACACAATAACAAAAGCTTTTTCTTGTGTTTTAATTAATGATGCCATTCTTGCCTAGGCTACTGTGTAAAAGCCTTGTTTAGGCTTATTAAGTCCTCCAATGTACAGACTGTTCCATCTAGTGTACACAATTACTGATGTGTTTCACTCGATCCAAAGCTTACTCATAATGTCCCCCAATTAATGGATCTCAGCAGGACAACACTGAATTCGCTGTGCAGGTGAGTATGTGTTTTGAAGATAACCCAGCAATATCGGTAAGATGGAAAAAAATGGGGGGTTTTTGAATCTCACTTTAACTATCCTTCCAATCAGCAATGGAAAACTCTCACAGTAAGCTTAGTTTTAGCTTTCATTAGAGTGGATATGGAAACTCAAATTTCAGTCAATTACACTGAAAGGATTCAAACTTGATTTGATTACTTATGAGGAAATGCATAAGTGAACTAAAGGGTGATAGATTTTTTTTTATAAAGATCTGGTACTCTATATTGTTGTTTGTGACCCCCAAAATTTCAAAATAGTGTTACTGGTTCCCCAAGTAGAAAAACAATTAGATGGCCAAAAGTTTGTGGAAAACATACCATTTCAAATCCATGGGCATTCATTTGGACTTGCCCTGCCCCGTCCCCTGTGTGGCTATAACAACCCACACTCTTCTGGGAAGGCTTTTCACAAACATTTGGAGTGCATCTGCTGGTATTTGTGCTCATTCAACCAAAACTGTATAGTAAGGTCAGTTACTGATGTTGGATAACAATACTGGGTTCCCATTTGGCAATTCAGTTTATCTCAATATGGTCAAGGCTTTGTGCAGGTCACTCAACTTTCTCAACACAAAACTGGCCAAACCATGTACTTTTGGAGCTGACTTTGCACATAGGGCTATGGCCATGCTGGCACAACAAAGAGCCTTTCTCAAACTGTTACCAAAAGGTTGGAAGTACCCAATTGTTTAGTATTAACCCTATCCTATACTGGAAACATTAGAACTCAACTATTTGGAGGGAGGTCTACACACTTCTGGCCGTTACGTGTATATGGAGATTGTATACCAGAAGGATACACGAGGGGTATAAGTCATTGAGGAGTTCTCACTGTCACAAGGGGGAGGCAGCAATAAATGAGCACTAAACCTTGACTAATTCATCCTAGAGGTAAAATAAAAAATTGTGTGGAATTCCAAATCTAATTATTATTATTTAACATGAAATGTTCAGCAAATAAAGATTCAGATTAATGTAAAATGGTGATAAGATAGCTTTCATATCAAACACTTTGATTTATCAGGATCTAAGATTATATGCACACAATCGAACACCAAGGTAGGAAAATGAATTTAGGAAAACAGACCAAAAGGGTGTTTTTGGCAGATAGTGCATAAAAGAATATTATCAGGGCATGAGATGGGACTGAAAAGTGTGCAGAAGACGTGAAGTAAGAAAACAAGACAGCCAGTGTCACCAAAAGAGATTAAGGATTTGCTGCTTTGGTCTTGTCTTGTTCATCCTTATTCTGCTGAAGGAAATGATCACAGCAAAATGACTTCCGTCTTGTTGATTAGACCTAAGAAACAGGACAAAGAATAGGAAGTGTTTGAGCAATCAAAAAAAACAAACAAAGCAGCAGCCCATGAATACAGAAACATATGGCTTATTTTTTAAACAGCAACGTCATCTAAAAAGTTTTCTTTTCATTTAAAGGGGTGTTTCAGCAAAAAAAAAAATTTAAAAGTCAGCAGCTAAAAAAAAGGTAGCTGCTGACTTTTGATAAGTACACTTACCCTCCCAGGGCGCCCGCGATGTCGGTCGTGGAGGCCGAGATGTCCCTCGGCGCTCCGGTCCCAGCGCCGCTATCCTCAGTAATGGAAATGGGCAGCGAAGACTACGGCTTCACTGCCCGTTTCCTACTGCGCATGCGTGAATCGTCGCGTGGCGCTTTGTGAATGGAGAACGCGATGTGTTGTGGGACACACAGTTCCCATAACACACCGCGCCCCATTCACTAGAAGACGGCGTAGGAGCAGAAGACAGAACAGCGCCGCGGAACAGGAAGAGGCAGATTAGGACGATCTGCCTAGCAACAGCCATTTCTGGTAAGCAAAAAAAATGTTTTTTTTTTTCATTTTACATTTTTATTAACATTTTAATCTAGTTTTTTTTTTCAGGGTGGCCCTCCACTTTAAGTTGAGTTTTGCAAGGTTTAACCCTGACTGCTGCCTATGGGAGATATTCTTCCCTTGCCACCAGCATGGCGGGGACATGTTGTATTAATGACCTATGTGTTTTATGTATATGTATTGTGATATTGGGTGATGTCTAGCTCAGTGGTAGATGCGTTTTCAGTGAGTTCACAGCCAACAGAAATTTCAGTTTAAGGGGGTGGTAGCCCACTTTTATTGAAAGTAACAAAAATGAAAGTCCATACATGCATGGGTTGCCCACACAGGGGTTCTTCTCCCAAAAATTACAACACAAACAAAAATGCCAAGCCACCTGGCTCTCGAGGCTCACTCAGCCTTGGTGGCAGTACCTTGCTGCACAGGCCCACTCTTGGCCTCTAGGAGGAACCAAACTCTTCTGACACTCCAGGCTTTCACGCTCCTCCAAGACTCACGGTCCCCTCAGGTCCCCAGGACTCTCTCTTCCAATTGTCACAGCTATGGTCTCCCCGACTCTCACAGCTGGCCCAACTCTCTCAATCCACTGACCTGGAACCTCTCCCACATGGAGTGCCGTCTCAAGGATATTGTCTGGGTTTTTAAACAGTAGCACACCTCCCTCCTGGCTGCAGCAACTGTTCCAAACACCAACTCTCCTGAGCTATGCTCAGATCTGCCTTATAATGAGTTTGTGCACCCGGACACACACACAAGCTGCAGGACTTCTGGAAAGGCTGGACACAAGACTGAAGACTCCATCCCTCCCAATGCTCTTTGAAGTCTATAAGTTCCCAGCCCCAGTCCAGACTTTGAAAACCCAGAGAAGACTTAAAGCAGTGGTCATCAACCCTGTCCTCAGGGCCCACTAACAGGCCAGGTTTTATGTATTACCTTGGGGAGATGCAGACTAGAATACTGCAATCACTGAGCAGCAAATTATATCACCTGTGATGTATTTCAGTTATCTTGCAAACCTGGCCTGTTAGTGGGTCCTGAGGACAGGGTTGATGACCACTGACTTAAAGCATAGTTTTCTCTGCTCGCCAATTTTCTACTGAAACTTCTCAAACTGCCTCTTTGAGAGTCCTGTGTCCATTTTACACTCATTTTCACAGAGACAGGGGCTCTCACTCTCACAGTATGTATATTACCTACCATAAAGAATAGTCATCCTTTCTCAACCAGGGTTCAGTAACACAAGCAGGTGCTAACTGAGTGCAGTATTAATACACTGGACTGGACTGATGTTTCTGCTCTTTGCGTTTCATGCTGCCCCCGCTACTTCCAGTTGTGATCCCCCATGGTCTTTGAGCGTGGTGAGTAGCAGAAACGTCAGTCCAGTCAGTGAACCTGACTTGTGCCCACCACCAGACCACAGATAAATCAGACATGCCTACCTTTCATCTTTTGCATGTGAGTTGCCCATTGGCTTTTTAAATAATGTGTGTTTTAATACTTAGTTTGCACCCCCTTGTGATCCTTTTCCAGATTGACAGTTTGCTTCACTCTATGGGGCTGCTACTGCTTTCTGCTATGATAGCCATGGACTGATATGGACGTTAATTCATATGGACTTGTTTAACTTTGTGCATTGGAGTAGTACACACCTTCTCCAGCACCATTTATATCTATTGCACTCAATCAGGGTTCAATGGAACCTTAGGGTTCCTCTAGAGGTTGCTGGGGTTCCTAGAGCAATGGCAGATCTACTACCTGTAGGTATAGCAAACAAACACTGTTGCACATAAGTGCGCTAGCCGGGTGATCAGTGTCTCAAGGGATAGTGTCTTTGGCCTTGCTGCTCTCCTGGATAGGGGGTATCCTATTGGTCACAAAAAAGATAAAAAGAAGAGGGCGCACCAGCCTTGTGCATTATTCCAAGATAATTTATTGATCAACAGTAAAATACTGCTCACAAACATGTGCTGAATAAAAGCCTGTAGGAGCCACTAAAATGTGGCAATCAGTCATGGAACCGACCGCCTCCAGAGAGCAGAGGGGAAGACCTCCGAACCACTGCTGGTTGATGCGTTTCAAAGGAGTACCTTCTTCCTCAGAGCCTACTGCTTGTAGGTACCTGCTTAGTTTCGGCACCAATGTCACCTGGCAGAGCCATTAGCATGGGACCACTGGAGTCTCTCCCCTATTTATTTTAGGGAAGTAACCACTGACACTCTTCTCCACTTATCCTCAAGATTAAAAGGTATTCCTCATGCTCAAAATTAGAACATACCATATAGGTTATTCTTTTATTTGGTATTTTTACAGCTTCCTGATGGTACATAATATACTGTCAACTTTAGATTTTATCATTTCTAGGGTTTTAAGTTGTGTGGCACACATTGGTGTGCGCAGCCTATTGAATACAAACACACATGCGTGTATATCAGCAGAGCAGTGAACAGCATCAATAGAGCAGAGATTGGTGTCAGTAGGGCAGTGGACAATGTCAGTGTTTTTTTATCTTTGTTATTTTTTTTCAATTACATTTTTAAAATTATTTTTTACAATATTATTTTTTATGATTTTTTTTGATTTTAGGACTCCCTTTGGGGGCTTTGATGAATTATCAAGGCACTAAACAGACCACTGATGTCTCACTTTTGAGGAAAGAGATTCCCCAGTCTCTTTCTCTGCAGCCTCAGCTGCACAGGACAGTGAATGAATAAGAAGTCCTCTGTGCTGAGCGGCTTCCTGTTCATTCACAAACTGAAGCATAGTAAACATAGTTTACTATGTTTACTATGCTTCAGTTAAGAATGAACACAGGAGTGATCGGTACTCACATTCAGAAAAGAAAGGGGCCAGTAAATTTAATATTTACCAGCCTTTTCTCCTGCTCTCCATCTTGAAAGGGAAGACATGGGGCAGCAGGAAGCACTTCCCTATATTCAGTGGGACCACAGAGAAAGAGCATGTCTACACTCTAACAGAAAGTCAGATCACAGCAGCAAAAATAAAGGAATTTGGAGGAGGCTGAGAACAACAAAATGGACCTTTTACAGATAAGAATACATACAGTACTTAGAAATTTTTAAACCAGAGTTTTGTGTCACTTTACTTCTTCCACTTCTGATTCAAAGAAAGCTTTTGTTATCCCCTTCCCACCCACATATCACATACATATGCGGCCTCGCGGAAGTGGGCTTTTTTTCCATGGGGCTGCAGATATGTGTTTCTCACTTTGTACTGGGAGCGCGCCGCACTGTGCGCTCCCAGCACAGAGACCGGAGTCTCACTGGGAGTCCCAGACCCCATACTAACCATCGGGACACAGATCTCCTGATTCTGAGTCACCTGGTCGCTGCGGTAGCCTCTGATTGGCTACCACAGTGATCAGTCACTGTGAAGCCTGCACCTGTGTTTTTCTCTCTCTGTGAATTGAGAGGAAAGGTACAATGTATTTTTCTCTTTCCTTGCAGAGATAAAAAAAAAAGTGTTTGTAAAAAAATAAATAAAGAAATAATAGAAAATAAAGAAAAATACCTGGATCAAGGTTTGATCTAGGTTAGTGTCAGAGTTAGTGTTGAGGTCAAGTAAGGGTCAAAGTTCAGGGTCAGTATATTTTGGGCAGTATGTTTTTTTTTTAACCGCTTCCCGACCGCCCACTGCATATATACGTCAGCAGAATGGCACGGGCAGGCAAAATCACGTACCTGTACGTGATCCTTTAAATGCCTGCCCGTGGGTCGCGTGCGCGCCGCCAGCGGCGCGCTCTCGACCTGGTCGGGAGCTCCGTGACCACAGCCGCGGGACCAGCGGACCCGATCGCCGCTGGTGTCCCGCGATCGGGTCACGGAGCTGAAGAACGGGGAGAGGTATGTGTAAACAAACCTCTCCCCGCACTTCCTACTCTGCCTGTCATTGATTGGCTGTTCCCGGTCATCGGGAAAGCCGATCAATGACGTCAGATGTCAGCCCCGCCCCCTAATGTAAAAAACACACACACGTCACAGCCCATAACCCCTCCCCCTAGTGGTTAACTCTTTCACTACAACTGTCATTTATACAGGAATCAATGCATTTAAATAGCATTGATTGCTGTATAAATGACAATGGTGTCAAAAATGTCCGATGTGTCCGCCATAATGTCGCAGTCACAATAAAAATCGCTGATCGCCACCATTACTAGTAAAAAAAAATAATAAAAATGCTATAAAACTATCCCCTATTTTGTAAACGCTATAACTTTTGCGCAAACCAATTAATAATCGCTAATTGCAATTTTTTTTTACCAAAAATATGTAGAAGAATACGTATCGGCCTAAACTGAGGAAAAAAATGTTTTTTTTTTATATATTTTTTGGGGATATTTATTATAGAAAAAAGCAAAAAATATTGCATTGTTTTCAAAATTGTCGCTCTATTTTTGTTTGTAGCGCAAAAAATAAAAACCGCAGGGGCGATAAAATACCACCAAAAGAAAACTCTATTTGTGGGAAAAAAAGGACGCCAATTTTGTTTTGGAGCCACGTCGCACAACCGCGCAATTGTCAGTTAAAGCGACGCAGTGCCGAATCGCAAAAAGGGGCCTGGTCCTTTGGCTGCCAATTGGTCCGGGGCTGAAGTGGTTAATTAGCATCAGTGTCAGTTAGCGTCAGTGTGTTTTAGAAAAAGAAAAAGTAAAATGCGCACTATTGTTTCTGAGCTGTACAAACAACAACGGACATGCACATATGTGGTATTGTTGCGATCTTCAGGAGCAGGAGAATTTATTTTGGGTTGTTCTTTGGTAGTGGGTTATGGTAGTAACAAGAAATATACAGCTAAATTCCATAGTTTTCTTTTAATAACTAGAAAAATAAATCAGGAGATATCCATAACCATTTACTACCAAATTAAAAACTTGTCCTGAAAAAAACACAAACACAAAGTAGTTGTGATGGTATGTACGGTTTTACATACACATGTCAAAATTGCTAAATTTTGCTTAGGCATTAAGATTTGTTTTACCTTTAGGTGAGGTGATGCTGGACCTGGTATAGTGTTGATGCCATTCCTTGAAATTACTACTTTCCAAGGGGGACACATGAGTAGGGCCCTATTGGATCCTCAAGAACATCGGCACCACAAATTTGTCCGCATAATACCATTTTGCCATTGGCCGACCCGGCACACCCAAGCTCTATTACTGCTATCTTTTCCTTTTCCAACTTTTTATCTCATGCCCTGTTTGCTGGCGTCAGACCCCTAACTCGGCGAGTTCTCGACGGCCTCCCCGAGAGACTCACTTTTAGATAACCTACCGGGTATTGTTGACATATACCAGTTCTTACCTTTTTAACAAGAATTGTAAGATATATGAACTGCTATGCTCTGGTTCTGAAGAAGCTCTAAGCGAAACGCGTCAACCAGTACTTTATCAGCGAGTTTTGTCTAAACATTCTGATTTATCAATAGCGATATGTATATGTATACCTTTGGACTGCAATGACCCCTACTGTTTTTATATGTGATATGTTTTTTGTATACTATGTGTTAATAAAATTATTTAGAATCAATCTTTTGTATTGAGACATACGTCCGTTCATCTAAATTCAGGACGAGGTACCCCCCCTGAGCTTTTCCATATCCTTCTATAAATGGCGTCAGTGGGAGAAATGGTACCCCATTATTGGTGTTTGTGAGAGGAATAGTCCCAATTCTTGATGTCAGTGGGAGTAATAGTGTCCCATTGATGCTGTCAGTGGGAGGAATAGTGTCCCATCATTGGTGTCAGTGGGAGGAATAGTGTCCCATCATTGGTGTCAGTTGGAGGAATAGTGTCCCATTTTTGGTGTCAGTGGGATCAATAGTGTCCCATCATTGGTGTCAGTAGGAGGAATAGTTTGCTATTATTGGTGTTAGTAGGAGGAATAGTGTCCCATCATTGGTGTCAGTGGGAGGAATAGCGCCCCATCATTGGTGTCAGTAGGAGAAATAGTTTCCCATCATTGGTGTCAGTGGGAGGAATAGTGTCCCATCATTGGTGTCAGTGGGAGGAATAGTGTCCCATTGTTGGTGTCAGTGGGAGGAATAGTGTCCCATCATTGGTGTCAGTGGGAGGAATAGTGTCCCATCGTAGGTGTCAGTAGGAGGAATAGTGTCCCATCATTGGTGTTAGTAGGAAGAATAGTTTGCTATCATTGGTGTTAGTAGGAGGAATAGTGTCCCATCATTGGTGTCAGTGGGAGGAATAGTGTCCCATTATTGGTGTCAGTGGGAGGAGTAGTACCCCATTGCTGGTGTCAGTGGCATTATATATGCCCCATTTTTAATGTCATTGGGAGAAATAGTGCCCCAAGGGCCAGATAAAGGCAAGCAAAGGGCTTCATCTGGCCCCGTGCTGCAGTTTGGAGACCACTGCTCTATAGTGAACGGAGAGGTGTATTTGTTAGTCAATCCATGGACCATGGCTAACAAATCTTCCAGTGGGGGAAATGTAAATATAGGAATGCTTTTCCTGTAGGTGGGGGTATCACAGCACAGTTTAGCCCTTTGTTTGACTACCTAAGATGGCTTATTAGAGTGGAGGGAGGGTTACCCTAAAGGAAGCGGTTCATGGGGACCTGACAAAGTTCCTTCATCAGGACCAGGATACCCTGAACCAGTTTCCAGTTTTCTAACAGCTCAGTAAAAGATGAGTTGTTGCCCTTTGCTCTTTGCCAAGTTCAAATAGCCTTAGGCCCCTTTCACACTGGGGCGGTTTGCAAGCGCTATTGCGCTAAGAATAGCGCCTGCAAACCGACCCGAAACAGCTGTTGCTGTTCCTTCAGTGTGAAAGCCCGAGGGCTTTCACACTGAAGCGGTGCGCTTGCAGGACGCTCAAAAATGTCCTGCAAGCCGCATCTTTGGCTCGCTATAGGAGCGGTATATTTACCGCTCCTATAGCGCCCGTCCCATTGAAAACAATGGGGGAGCGCGCCGAACCCGCCCGCAAAACGCCGCTATAGCGGCGGTTTGCGGGCGGTATTGACCCTTTTTCGGCCGCTCGCGGGGGGTAAAAACACCCCGCGAGCGGCCGCAATGCGCCGCTAAAACGCCGGTAAAGCAGCGCTAAATATAGCGCCGCTTTACCGCCAGCGCCCCCACCGCTCCAGTGTGAAACCAGCCTTAGACTTTTTTTTTGTACAGTGTAGCCTGTAACATCAGCATCTGCTGTTCGTATTTGTCTTTTGTACTTACCATGAGAATAATTGTTACTGTATTTTTTATCATCTTCTTTAGTTTGGACAGCTGAGACATTCTGGTTTCTTCAAGGTTTATTTTGTCATTAAAATGTCTCAGCATCCTTGAAGGAACATGAAGATTTTCTGTTGCAGGAACTAAACATGACAACATGCCGGCTAGTCACTCAATCCTGTCTAATGAATGTCATATATTTACCGGGAATAGAACTGTCAGGCAATGCTAACCATAATCCCGGCTTTTATTTCAGACACGGCGTACGTCTTTTTACTAATACAATATATGTATGTCACTGTCTCAATGTGATTTGGAAGCTCATATCTCCTATAAAACAAACATTTTGGTTGTTAAAGAGGAACTGTAATCGTTTTCATTTATTGTTTTTATACAGATATAAAAGACATCAGGGAGCATTAGATCTGTTTTTCAGTATGTCTTGCTGTATACAGTTTTTTGTGAATTTTCTGCAAAGTTTCGGACCTGGAGATCCCTCCAGTAACAGAAATCCCAACAGGCGATTGAAGGAGTACACAGAGCACACTGACAACCCTGCTGTTAATTGTGAGGCAATGGGGGCTTAGTGTTGTCAGTCTACAACAGGAAGTGCTCTACACGTCAGGACCACCAGGTAGGAAACTTTGCAGAAGAGTCACATTTTTTTTCTTATGCCGCGTACACACGGTCGGAATTTCCGATGGAAACAGTCCGATGGGAGCTTTTCATCGGATTTTCCGACCGTGTGTATGCCCATCGGTCTTTTTCTGTCGGAATTTCCAACGAATTTTGGATTGAGAACCTGTTCTTAATTTTTCCGACGGAAAACCTTTCTATCGGATTTTCCGATCGTGTGTATGCAATTCCGACACACAAAATTCAGACGCTTGCTCAGAAACTATTCGACGCATGCTCGGAAGCATTAAACTTCCCTTTTATAGTGCAGTCGAATGTTTTTTTAAGGCGTGGTGTTATTGACCGTTGGAATTTGGTGTGACCGTGTGTAGGCAAGACAGTTTGAGCGAAATTCCGTCGGTATTCCGACGGGAAAACCATGAGAGCTTTTTCTGACGAGAATTCCGACCGTGTGTACGCGGCATTAGAGATGTATGGGGTTTTTTGTTTTGTTTATTTAATATTGAAACTTACCTAGGTGGATGCAGCATCGGTATGATGCTGCATCCATCCCCCAGTGCCTCTACACTGAGAACCGAGTGATCGAACACCGCTAATTTCTTCTTTTCTCACAGCTCCCTGAGCAGAGAAACGGTAACTTTCAGTCACCAGCTCTCTGCTCTGCCCCTCCTCGCTCACTGAAGTGCTGGGCTATGGAGGCTGGCTCAGGCTCTCATCGGCTTGCTGAGTGGCTTAGCCAGGTGCCGGTCCAGGCATGTGGGCGGATCCCGACTCCTTTGTTGTGATCTTGCCCGAGCCTGGACTGGCTCTGTGACGTCAGCCGACAGCGGGCTTCAGCTCACTGTCTGCTGAAAACAGGTCACAGGAGTGCTGAACAAACTGCACTCCTGTGATACACAGGAGAAGTACAGCCAAACAAGCTTTGGCTGTACTTCTCCTATTTATTGAATATACCGTATATACTCGAGTATAGGCCGACCCGAATATAAGCCGAGGCCCCTAATTTACCTAAAAAAACTGGGAAAAACTTATTGACCCGAGTATAGGCCGAGGGTGAAAAATGCAGCAGCTACTGTAAGTGGAAAAGAGGGTCAGCAAATGCCCAGCTGCATGTCCCCTGTGTCCTGTACAAACCCCCCCTGTGTCCCCATTGCAGCCTACCTGTGCCGATCTGCATGTCCTGGGTCCGGGGTTCGTGGTCCGGGGTCGTATCCCTCCCTGTGCGATCTTATTGCCACCATTGCAGCCTTTATGTGCCTCCCTCCCTGTGCGATCTGTCCCCCACAGCGTGTAAGGCGCCATTCAAGTCAAGATCCAGAAGCCGCGCCTCCTCCTCCTCCTCGTCCGTGATAGGAGGAACACTGTTTTCCCAGCAGTCAGTGTGCAGTGTTCCGCCTATCACGGACATCCTCTCATCCTCGTCCATGAGATGAGAATGACAGGACGTCCGTGATAGGCGGAACACTGCACACTGACTTACTGCTGGGAAAGGAGGAGGCGCGGCTTTTGAACACTGCCGTCTGTCTGCATGACACGCTGTTCATGTAGGCAGACGGTGGTGACTCGAATATAAGCCGAGGGGGGGACTTTCAGCCCTAAAAAAAGGGCTGAAAATCTCGGCTTATACTCGAGTATATACGGTAGTCATGTTGTTAAAGCTAGTTTCCATATGTTTTAATTTTAAAAAGAATTGTGTTTTTTTTAGAGATGTTCCCTATTTTTGTTGTTGTATTAAATATTCAATATTGTAAATTGGCCACCAGAGGGAGCAAGCACACAATTTATATTTACTGCTATGTAATGTAATAAGCATATATGGCTGTCTCATAATCTTATACTAATACAAACTATAAATAAAAGCAATCAAGAATCAACAATCATTCACATTATATATGCACATGCACGGTTCAGTATACATTAAAGTGGTTCTAACATACATACCTGAGCCTGATCTTGAGGCGAGGCTCTCTTGGCTCTCTCCCTCCTCTTTGGCTCAGATACAGCAGCGGGGATCATTGGCTCCTGCTGCTGTCAATCACAGGCAGTGAGGGAGCTGGAGACAGGAACCCGGGAACGCGCACGCATAAGTGCCTCCATAGCAAGTATGGCGGGGAGCACTTGGCAGGGGGAGGAGTCAGGAGCACCAGTGGGGGACACCAGAAGAGGATAATCGGTGCTGCACAGAGCAGGTAAGTATGACATGTTTGTTTTTTTAAAATGAGCATTTACTTTTACTTCTGACAGGTAAGTATTTATGACAGAAGAGACCAATAGGATCTCTTCCATCATATAAATCCTGCATGTCAGCATCTGATTTTTTGTTTTTGCATTCAGTTTTGCGGTAACACTGAAAGGAGTGCTTGCAATGATCAGCTTATATTAATGTATCCCAAAAGGAAAAAAATATGTTGCTGTAATAGCTTAAGTGGAACTTTCCTCTCCCAATCAACATTGATTATTTTTAACCCTTATGCTGCTAGCATTAATACATAGATAGGAAAGTGTATCATATTTACTGGTTTTCAACCTATTTTTTTTTTAATTTCTTCAGTTACTTCCCGGTTTCTTGCCTAGGCAAATGTCATCCATCTCAGGAGTCCTCAGGAGGAGAGGGGAGGAGAGGAGGAGGGGTTTAAGCTAAGCACACTCTCCTGCATGCATATCTGAGCTAAGGGCAGACGGATTCCAGGAAGTAAATGCTACATGAATCATCTGCTTTTACTCAAGATGGCCACGGGCAGAAATGCTAGGGGGTTATCCTTCAAAGTGATTTCTCAAAAAAAAGAAATCATAGAGACATGGATGGATGTGTGAGTCTGCTTTGAATATTAAAAATTAATTAAATAGTGTTTTTGGTTTGTGGTGCTCAAATTTAGTGAAGATCCGCTTTAGGCTGAGTTCACACTCATGCGAATTGGATGCAGATTTCCCAACATTTCCCGATTGTGATCGGCTCTCAATGGAGTCGGCTCACGCATCTCCGTGGCGGCCGCAGAGCGAAATGCACAAGGGTCCTGTGCGTCTTTGGCTCCGTTTTGGGTTCAAATTTATGCAAAAATTAGTGCCTGATTTGCCCCTGAAACAGAGAACAGCCCCCGATTCGCCCCTGTCAGCTGCATCCGTTTTAAGTGTAAACCCAGCCTTAAAAAGTGATAGCTGGAGCTTTAATTTGTTAGCCAAGTCCATCTAACCCTACGCACAGGCTGACAATGCGGCAGTCCAAGGGTATCTCTGTTGTTCCTCCATCAAGAGTAGAGCCACTCTAAGACAGGAAGTGTGTTACTGGCAGGATCACCGGGTGAAAATAAAAGGGGAAAAAAGCCTAAAAATTAACTAATGCAACCACCACATCTAAAGATTGGTAAGCTGCAATATATTACATTTTTGCTTTTGGGTGTAATTTAGGGTTGCCATCTGTCTGGGATTCACCCGGACAGTCCAGATTTTGAATCATGTGTCCAGGTTTCAGGCGTACTGAAACCCAGACACATTTAGAGCAGGCTGTGGCTCCCCCAGTAACCTAGACAGTCACACACAAATCTGTTGCTGTTGGGAAACTGCAGGAGGCAGGTCTGGGGGCAGGTTCAACATCACTGGGGGTGGAGCGATGATGTCAGCAAGAGCAATTTGGCTACACCCACTGTTCGCTACGGTACGCTATGCCTACCACATTACTACTCTCCTTGGGGTGCCCAAAGGTGTCCCAGGCCACTAAAATTTTCGAATTTGGCTTGAAGAAAAGGTGGCAACCATAATGTAAATTTTCTTTACATGCAGTATATGCACTTCCTGAAAATACAGTCTAGTTCCATTTTAACCACTTGCCGTCCGCCGCACGGCAATATACGTTGGCACAATGGCAGCGGTGGGTAAATGGGCGTACCTGTACGTCCCCTTTAAGTGGCGGGGCTAGTAGGCTCGCTCCCGCCGCGTACAGGGTGACCGTGCCAGCGGGACCAGCGGACTTGATGTCTGCCGGTCTCCCGGCGATCGTGTCACAGACCCGCGGAACAGGAAAGTGCCTAGGCATTTCCCCGTTCTGCCTTGTGACATGACAGAGATCACTGCTTCCTGTCATCGGCAGCAGTGATCACTGTCATATGAGTTGAAGCCCAACCCCCCTCACAGTTAGAATCACTCCCTGGGACACACGTAACCAATTCATCGCCACCTAGTGGTTAACCCCTTTACTGCCAGTGTCATTTACACAGTAATCAGTGCATTTTTATAGCACTGATCGCTGTATAAATGACAATGGTTCCAAAATAGTGTCAAAAGTGTCCGATGTGTCCGCCATAATGTCGCAGTCCTGATAAAAATTGCAGATCGCCGCCATTACTAGTAAAAAAAATAATAATAATAAAAATGCCATAAAACTAACCCCTATTTTGTAGACGCTATAACTTTTGCGCAAACCAATGAATATACGGTTATTGCGTTTTTTTTTACCAAAAATATGTAGAAGAATACGTATCGGCCTAAACTGAGCAAAAAATTTGTTTTTTTTATATATTTTGGGGGGTTAGTTATTAAAGCAAAAAGTAAAAAAATAATGCTTTTTTTTTTCAAAATTGTCACTCTTTTTTTGTTTATAGCGCAAAAAATAAAAATCGCAGAGGTGATCAAATACTACCAAAAGAAAGCTTTATTTGTGGGGAAAAAAAGACGTAAATTTTATTTGGGTGCAACGTCGCATGACCGCGCAATTGTCAGTTAAAACAACGCAGTGCCGAAACGCAAAAAGTGCTCTGGTCAGGAAGGGGGTAAAATCTTCCGGGGCTGAAGCGGTTAAATTAATTTATAGGTAAAACAAAAAAAGGAGCCAATCCCGGACTATATCCGTTCTAGCAACCGTATTTCTATTTATGAATAGACAGATTCAGTCCATCCATTTTACTCTGGCCTTTCTGAAAGGACTCTTTTATAGATCCTGTAACCCAGCAATGAGGTCACTATCGCCATTTGTATCCAGGCTAAGATTTAATATCTCCAGATCACATAAATGCTGATTGTACAGAGCTTAGCTATGACAATACCAGGTAATAAAAGCTCAGGAATAGCTCACTTACCACGACTTCAGAAGCTGGAGCTCAGGCTGGGCCTTTGAAGAAAAGCTCACGTCTGTGCATACAGCTAGTAGCAACGCATACAAAGTCATCATGAATGGAAGTCAAGAGCAATGATTTCCCAGATACATCTATGAATGGAAAATTACAGCACGCCTGCTATACAGCTATTGAATGAGCAGACGAGATTTAAATATCAATGGGAAGCTGAACTCCTTGTAACGTCAAATGGGTCTGCTTATATTTTATCACGTTTTATGGTGATGGAGATGTAATAGAAGTGATCACTGACAATAGAGAATTTATTCCCACTTCCTACATAAGAAGGGACTTATGGTGTATATAAATATACATAAAGCAAAAAGTTTATTTATTTCAGTAATTAAATTCAAAAAGTGAAACTCATATTATATAGATTCATTCATGATTTGTGGTTTGGGGAGCCATTCATCTAATGGTGTTAGTCCACTGTGTTTTTTTAAATAATAAACATTATACTTACCTCCTTTTCACAGGACAGCCCAGATCCTCCTCTTCTCAGGTCCCTCTCCGATGCTCCTGGCCCCTCCCTCCTGCTCAGTGCCCCCCACAGCAAGCAGCTTGCCCGAGCTGAGTCACAGCTCCTTGTGTCCATTCAGACACGGAGCCCCGACCCGGCCCCACCCCCTCTCTCCCCTGCTTGGCTTACTGACTTTGATTGACAGTCGCTGGAGCCAATGGCGCCACTGCTGTGGCTCAGCCATTCAGGATCAGAGACACGGATGGCTAAGGCACTCTTGGACATCTCTGGAGATGGGGCTCACGTAAGTATTTTAAGTATTTTAGGATAAAAAACCTTCTGCCTTTACAACTCTTTTAAGTCCAAAGTCAGCTCAGCCCTCTAACAGGAAATTCGAGCGCACTTCATGCTTCCCTCTGCTGACCAGCTTTATGGAGATGCTGATTTCATTTTCCAGCAGGACTTGGCACCTGCCCACACTGCCAAAAGTACCAACACCTGGTTTAATGATCATGGTATCCCTGTGCTTGATTGGCCAGCAAATTCGCCTGACCTAAACCTCATAGAGAATCTGTGGGGTATTGTCAAGAGGAAGATAAGAGACTCCAGATCCAACAATGCAGACGAGGTGAAGGCCTCTATCAAAGCAACCTGGGCTTCCATAACACCTCAGCAGTGCCACAGGCTGATCGTCTCCATGCCACGCCGCATTGATGCAGTGATTCATGCAAAAGGAGCCCCAACCAAGTCTTGAGTGCATACTATACTGTACATGGACATACTTTTCAGTAAGCCAACATTTCTGTATTTTTTTTATTGGTCTTATGTAATATTCTAGTTTTCAGAGATACTGAATTTTGGGTTTTCACTAGCTGTAAGCCATAATCATCAAAATTGCAAGAAAGAAATGCTTGAAACACATCACTCTGTCTGTTACGCATCTATATAAAATACATGAGTTTCACTTTTTGAATCGAATTACTGAAATAAATTTACTTTTTGATGATATTCTTCTAATTTTATGAGATGCACCTGTATAGGATAACATTGCCTTGCTGTAAATGATATGGATGTTAGGATTACCAAATGTGATTCACCTGATCTGAATCCAAAGACAATTTTTAATCAGAAGAATTCTCTTCAAGTCATCTTATTTTAGTATGGGTTTTAATGGGGTGTTAGACCCCCACCCCAAAAGACTTCCCTTCCTGAAACCCCCACTCCATACTTTTAAAACATTTTCAGTATACATGGAGTACTTCATTGGAGGGGTATTTATACAAAACTTCACAGAGCTAGTCATCCTGTGAAACTACTTATATGTATATATTCTGTTTGACTGGGGCAAAATCAAATGTTACTAGGCTATTTACTCTCCTCAAATCTTATTCACTAAAAATAGTTTAGTTCAGGAAAATACAGCATTATGGCCACTAGATGGTGCTGACTATCATAGGAAATTAGTATTTTCTATGATGCTATGCTCCATCTTATATGTATGTAGCGCTGGCTCCTGACGAGCAGGCACTATTGTTTTTGGGCTTCAGGATAAATTCACAAAATTTCTGGTTTCAGTACCAGTCCAGCTGGGTTGCACTGGGTTCTCCTTGACCACAGGTGTCGCTGTCACCGCTGGCAAGAGTAGAATGCAGTCTAGCTGGATGCATTAAATGCCACTTACCTCTCGGAACCAGCCCAGTGGGAGTGTTTTCCTGCTGTGCATTCGGGGGGGGGGGGGGTGGGTGGGTATTTAAGGTACCGACACCATGTGACAAAAAAAGTATTTTCCAATCCACATGTTTCTGGTGGTCCTCCTGACCCAGCCTCATGGTCCTCCTGGCCTGGGGTGTGGAAAAATGCATCCTGTGTCTCGGGGCTGGCTGGCCCGAGGCAGCGCAACTGCAAGTATAGGTCCGAGTGATTTTCGGAGCCTACTGATCCAAGGAAGGTCCGGTGCCGTCTCATCTGAAGGGAGAGGCCCAGCAACTGAAGTACCCCAGGGGAGGACTTTTCAGGAGAAGGCCGTGCGCAAGGCTGGCTTCTTGGAAAGAGCCTGGAGGCTCAGTTGAAGGACGCAACCTGGATCAACACTCATGCAGTATCGCCAGATCGGCTGAGAGAAACTGGTATCGTATGACAGTTCTTTAAAGTTCATCAAAATCCATCAGTGACTCTAAAGTGTAACTTACAAGTCTGTGGCAGAGACCTTACCGAGCATCCCACCGGCTGCTAGGCCTAGTGAGAGAGACCTATCCGGGGGACTGCAGCAATCCAGTTTGTGAAACAGTCAATTTCTCTGGATTCGGTTAATATCTTTACCTTGCAATTTAAGTACCTGAACTCACCCCTAACCCTCTACCCTTTATCGAGAGACTGTGCTCTATTTTCTGAATCAATAACCTAAAAGAGGATTCAGTGTCAGCCTCAACCTTTTCTTTGGGTCAATTTCCACGGGATCCCCAAGACGGAGCTACAGCAGGTGAGGTAACGGTAAGCCCAAATAAAACCAGCAGCTCCTTCGGGGGTCAGTGCTACATGTATAATGCAGTACTTTCTTGATTTAGTCTATTCCTATGACTGAATAACATTAAACCTGGAGAGAAACTAGTTTAGTAACATATGATATTGTACCAATTCACACAGAACAAATGAACATGCAGATTCACAGAACAAATACTTCTGCATTTTTTTTTTACATACACCCAAGTGTCTACTGGCTGGTCACATGCTGACCATGGACCTGCCTCTTCTATGGAGCACGTAGAGTGATCTTCAATGAAACAGAAAATAGAATGCATGTTATTACATCAGTGTTGAAGCATTGTACATAAGTGAGGATTTCTTAAAAATGGTGCACACAGAATCTGGTGATGCTCTGCATAGTAACCAATCAACTTCCAGGTTTTATTGTCAAAGCTTAACTGAACAAGCCGAAGTTAGAAGCTGGTTGTTTGTTTGACACAGCTTCACCAAATGTTGTGTGCACCAGTTTTAGTAAATCTCCCCTAGAGAGTCCAAACAAAGTTGATAACTCACCCCAAAGGTGTGTGTCGGCAATGCCCTGGGCTCACAGAAAATGGGTTGCATGGGAAAGAGGTGGTCAGCCGCAGAGAAGGAAGCAAGGGGCTGAGCTGTGATATGGAGTGGGTGAGTTGTCTTATCAGACTCCTCCCTGAGGGGAGGAGTGTATTAAAAAAAAGTGCAATTGGGCTCTAAAAAGTTTATAATGATAAACAGTACAGCTAAATCTATGAATTTCCTGGGCAAATTTAAACAGGCGCTTCCCCACCACGCACCATGGTTCCATCTCCAACCAATACATCGCTGCAGGACACAGTATGGACATTGAGGTCGTTGGATTGAACCACTGAGTTTCTTGAATAGAACATATTTTGTTTGTTTTCCATGTTTCATAAATACATTGTTAAAAAATACTGAAATAAAAAATATAAGATAAATAATGCTGTATACTGTATAATAAAGTTGCTGTATATTGTGATATCTATGTCAACTATTTATTTGTATAGACAGAGAATTTTAATTTTAAAGTGCATCTAAACCCAAAACCAAAGATTTAATATGTTGTAGCTTACCAAACCTTAGATGTGTTGGCTGCACTAGTTATTGTTTTTCAAGCTTCTTTTGCTTTATTTTTACTGGGTAACCCTAAAAAAAAAGGGTGGCTATGATCACTCAACCACTCTATCCATTGAGGGAGCCATAGTTGGCACCTAGGCTGAACTTAAAACATGCTGTCATCTCCATTTTTTGGATTACAGTTTACAGAGGGAAGATAACATTGTTTGTGCTTCAGTTCATAGGAAATAAGGATAGAGTTTTCCTGCTGAAAATGTTACTAAACAAAAAAAAAAAAGAAAAATGAATGCAATATATTTAAAGACTGGTAAAATGCAATATATTACTGTTTTTGAGTTTAGATCCTTTACGTTCAGTGGCCTTTGTCCTGTGATTGAAGGTGTCAACAGATGTGATTTTTAGCCATTAGTCAAGAAATTACATTTACAGAACCATTCACTATCTTTAACCACTTCAATACCAGGCACTTAAACACCTTCCTGCCCAGACCAATTTTGAGATTTCAGCGCTGTCGCACTTTGAATGACAATTGCGCGGTCATACAACACTGCACCCAAATGAAATTTTTACATTTTTTTTCCCACAAATAGAGCTTTCTTTTGGTGGTATTTGATCACGTCTGTGGTTTTTATGTTTTGCTAAACAAATAAAAAAAAAACGAAAATTTTGAAAAAAAATATGTTTTTTTTTGTTTCAGGTTCAAAACTTTGTAAATAAGTAAGTTTTCTCCTTCACTTATGGGCACTGATGGGGCTGCACTGATGGGCACTGATAACGGCGGCACAGATGGGCACTGATGAGGTGGCACAAATGAAGTGGCACTGAGGTAGCATTGATGGGCACTGATGAGGTGGCACTGATATGTGGCACTGATATGTGGCACTGATAGGCGGCACTGATAGGCGGCACGGATGGGCACTGATAGGTGGCACAAATTAGCACTGATAGCTGGCACAGATTGGCATGGATAGGCGGCAAGGATGGGCATGGATAGGCGGCATAGATGGGCATGGATAGGCGGCACAGATGGGCATGGATAGGCGGCACAGATGGGCACGGATGGGTACTGATAGGTGGTACGGATGGGCACTGATAGGTGGCACGGATAGGCACTGATAGGCAGCATTGTTTTGTACTGATGGATGCCAATCAGTGCCAAACAATAATGCATGCCAATCAGTGATGCCCATTGTGGGCACTGATTGGCATCCATTGTGGGCACTGATTGGCATCCATTGTGGGCACTGTGTGTCATCCCTGGTGGTCTAGGGTGGCATACCTTGTGCTGGGCATCCCTGGTGGTCTAGTGGCATCCCTGGTGGTCCAGTGTGGGCATCCTCGGGGGGGCTGCGCTGATAATCGATCAGCACAGACCCCCCTGTCAGAGGAGCAGCCGATCGGCTCTCCTCTACTCGCGTCTGACAGACGCGAGTAAGGAAAAGCCGATCACCGGCTCTTCCTATTTACACTGTGATCAGCCATGATTGGATACGGCTGATCAGGTGGTAAAGAGCCTAGATAGTTGCGGGGTGTCAGACTGACACCCCGCAATAACGATCGCCGTGATGCGCGCCCCCGGGGGCGCACAGCGGGTCAAAATCCTGAGGACGTCCTATGACGTCCGGTCAGGATTTGACAACCACTTTGCCGACGTCCTTTTACAATAGGGCGGGCGGCAAGTGGTTAAAATGGTGTTCCACCCCCCAAAAAAAAAAAATCATGAATGTGCCTAAAAAAAAATAATAAAAAAATAAAACATTTGGAATTTTTTATTTTTTTTACTCACCTCTAAATGGCTGTTGCTAGGGGGTCCCTCGTAGTCATCCTCCTTCAGTGCCTGGGCTCTTGAGGTCACTTCCCCTTGGCACAGGAAGAGCTCAGCTTGTCAATCATCTGGGACACGTGACAAGTCCCAGATGATTGCGCGGCCAATCATGCCGCCGAACGGAGGTGGAGACGAGCGGGCCTTTGATCCCCCGCATCGCTGGACCCTGGGACAGGTAAGTGTCTGATTAATAAAAGTCAGCAGCTACAATATTTGTAGCTGCTGACTTATAATTTTTTTTTTTTTTTAAATGGGAACCCCTCTTTAACAATACATCTCAGGTTACAGCAGGAGAAACGGAAAGGTAAGCTTTCATGCAAACTGTGCTCCTTTGGACGCCTTTCATCCCTACAGCTGAAAGCAACTTAAATAAACACAGTAAATGCAGTGTTTTTTACAAGCATTTGTGCACATTTGCACATTGGCGTTAATGCATCCTATTGAATATTAATTTATCCACTTGCTGACCACAATACATATATATGCATTGCTGGTTTGCAAGTGGTTTACCGGGGTTATGGGTGAAGATATCAGCCATAACCCCCGATATCTTTTTTTTTTTTTCAGCCGGTGGCTGGCTTTCTCATGAAAGCAATCCGAGCCGCTCACTGGATCGCTTTCTGAAGCATCAGGAGGAGACGTCGCTGCCACTTACCATTTTCACCGGTGTGCCCAAGATAGTGCAGCCGGCTGCTCACAGAGGCAACGAGAAACTAGATAATCTCTGATTGCCTCTATGGCCTTGGAGGACCCGAGCGACATCATGACAACACTTCCAGTCTAGGGTGGAAGTAAACTATTTTTTTATTTTAAAGCAAAAAAATCAAAATTTTATTTTTTTTGCTTTTAAAAGTAAAGGAGAGATTTGGAGTCTTTTTGCCCCCAGATCTCTCCATGAAGAGGATCTTTCATCCTTATTTCTATTACAAGGGATGTTTACATTCCTTGTAATAGGAATAAAATAAAATAAGAAAAAAAAAAATGCTCGCACACAGAAGCAAATGAATACGTAAATTGTACACGTATATGTAAGCAGTGTTCACACAACGCATGTGAGGTATCGCCACGAATGTTAGAACGAGTGCAATAAATTCTAGTGCTAGATCTTCTCTGTTACTCTAAACAAGTTACCTGTAAACATTTTAAAGGTTCGTCTATGGAGATTTTTTAAGTACCGTAGTTTGTTGCCATTCCACGAGCGTGCGCAATTTTAAAGCGTGACATATTATGTGTCTATTTACTCGGCGTAACATCATCTTTCATATTATATTTAAAAACTGGGGTTTATAATTTTTAATTCATTAGAGTGAATTTTTTCCCAAAAAATTGTGCTTGAAAAAACACTGCGCAAATACCGTGTGACATCAAAAAATTGCAAAGATCGCCATTTTATTCTCTAGGGTCTCTGCTGAAAAAATATATATTTTGTTTTGGGGGTTATAAGTAATTTTCTTGCAAAAAATACTGATTTAAACGTGTACACAAAAAGTGCCAGAAAAGACCTGATATTTATGTGGTTATTCCGGTAATTAGAATGCACAAACGCACAAAAACGCGCTGTTTATGCACGTTTGTATGTTTTGCCTGCCCAAACACCCCTCTTTGAACATGCAAGTGTTTTTCTTTTTGCCTCTAAACACTCCTGCCTGTTAACACCTATGTGTGTATGGACAGAAAAGAAAAAAAAAAGTCAAATTTATATTTGCGAAACAGCATGATTTTTTTTATATATCAGGAGAAAATTGGTATTACCAGTACATTTATTCTTTAGATCTGCAAACATCTACAGGCTATTTTCCTGAATCTCATACCTTTTATGCACAGTGATGTTTGTAAAAACACAGCTTTTTTTTCTACCATAACAAACATGTGAGCAAGAATGGATTATTGCTGCCGGCAATACTTTTTTTTTCCCCTGATAAACATACAGATTCACAGCCTTTTCATACGGTTTCTGCAGAGTCAGCAGGAAGAAACAAAACATTTGCTCCAGAAATAGAAGGGAGAATAAGTTGTTCTGCAGAAAAAAAGATATTCATTAAAAGGGGGTTAGAAATTTAAATGGAAATGAAATTCATTGCTTCAAGCAATCTTTACTAAACATATTCTACCATCTGACAGCCATCCCACAAGTCATTCAGCTATGAAATATGGAAATGTGCGGTTACATTTATTTCTTTCATTACCCTAAAGTGGTGCTACTGTGTGTTGTGCTAAGAATATTAGTAAATACATGATAATGAATCACTTTCACATGTTTTATGTATGTACGTTATGCTAAGCACTGAATATTATTCCAGCTGGAATAATCACTGATCTAATAAAAAAAAGTCACACTGCGGACAGCCTAAGAAAATCATATTCATCCAATACTTAGCAGCCCACCCGGTCCACTGTTCAAGTGTCAATACACACGTTCATAATGGTATGCTAATTCCCAAAGCTGGGGTTTTACAGCGCAAAGCACCCAGGGCCGAGAACAAGTGCAAATATTGCTAAGTTATAGCACTGCCTAACAATAAATTAGCCCCCTGAACTCTAATGCCCCGTACACACGGTCGGAAATTCCGTCGGAAAATCCACCCGTGTGTGGGCTCTATCAGACTTTTTCCGTCGGAAAAAAATTTGGGATCCTGCTCTCAAATTTTTCCAAAAACAAAATCCGATCTGACTTTTTCCGATCGTGTGTAGAGAATTCCGACGGACAAAGTGCCACGCATGCTCAGATCAAATTACGAGACCAAAGCTATTGGCTACTAGCCTCTACGTAGTTCAGTCGTACGCAACGAACGTCACCACGTTCAGAATGATCGGATTTTCCGACAACTTCGTCCGACCGTGTGTATGCAACACCAGTGTCGGACAAAATCCGACGGATTTTGTGGTCAGAATTTCCGACCGTGTGTACGGGGGTTTACAGAGGACCTGTACTGTACCCAAAAGAAGGCAAGTAGAAGACACAGGACTAGTCCCCAGCATTGCCTGTAAGCTCCATTACCAACTTACTGTACTTGTTCCACTGTGCTGTGGAGGAAGCCATATTGGTAGAGGAGCAAGGCTTTGTTCTTCATGTCAAAGCTGCCCCTTAATGATTGGTGGGGGAACATGTCAAAAAAGCAGTAGGAGAAGTGAAGAATGCACAGATCCACAGAATTTATGTAGCAGAAGCAGGGAGATCTTCCACTACTGGTCTGCAGCCACAGCTTCCTCTTCAGCAAGGAGAACAATGAGTAGTACAATAGTGAAATCAACAAATATCATGCAAAAAGCTCCTGAGACTAGCAGTCAAGCATAGAGCCTTAAAGTGATTGTAAAGGATTTTTTTATTTTTTTATAAATGAACACATATGTCATACCTACCTGCTCTGTTCAGGGGTTTTGCCCAGAGCAGCCCCAATCCTCCTCTTCTGAGGTCCCCTGTCGACAGTCTTGGCTCCTCCTTTTCTCTGAGTGCCCCCATAGCAAGCCGCTCACTATGGGCGCACTTGTGTGGGCTTGCTCCTGAGCTTTACTGTGTGCATCTATTGACATACACAGTGGGTTTGATTTACTAAAACTGAAGAAAGCTAAATCTGGTGCAGCTCTACATACAAACCAATCAGCTTTCAGTTTTTTTTTTTTGGTCAAAGCTTATTTGAACATGCTGACATTAGAAGCTGATTGGCTACCATGCACAGCTGCACTAAATAATAATAAAATAAATTGTGACAGTTTCTGGGCTAAATGGCAAATAGGGTGGTTGGGGAGAGACATTTGTAACCCGTAATGCAGATTAGGGTGGTTGTAGGCTCCAGGAAAGCCTGGTGAGGAAAATAGGTCTGTCTCCCTTTAAGAGGATGATCATAAAATTCCTCTGTTGGGCCTGATTTCAGGCTGTGGATGAGATTCTGTGGGTGTGCAGCCTGGCTGTCCTGGTCTACAAGACCATCTGCCGAGATACCTTGGTGGGAAGGCTCACAGGAAGGACTTTTAAAAAACTCTTCAGAGAATAAACAGACCGACTGTTTTCTGTTCAAGAGAATGTGGAGGTTTCTCCTACCAAACTATAAGTTTTTTTTTTAATTATAATCTTTATTAGTTTTTCCATCTATAAAACATGTTTACACCTCAACACAATATTCCAGGACCAGTATCTTTTTTACATACATTTTGTACTTAACACATAGGTATATCTCTTTATGAAGATAAAAAAAGAGCACTCTATATTCCCTCCACTAAAAAGGAGGGAGCCGCTTTTTGAGTAATATTGCCTGGATTTACTCCTGTCTCATTATCCCCCCTTTCCCGCCTCCCCCCCCCCCCCCCCCCCCCCCCCCCTCTATTCCAGCTGTATCTGGTGTATTCCCTCTATCCATGGTCTCCACATCCTATCAAATTCTTTCATATTATATCTCTTTATGTACGCGGCTCTCTCCTTCGGGAGGGTTTCATTCATTATATCGATCCAATTCTTTACTGTGGGTGGCATCTGTGATTGCCATCTCATCATTATCATCTTCCTGGCCTGATACATGCCCCTTAATATTGCCACTGTTGTACTTTTTGTTTCACCCTTTTCCTGTCTATACCCCAGGATACAAAGTACCACTTCCCTTTCCACTTCTTTTTTAAATATGCTCTTCAATACTTTTGTCACCCCTTCCCAGTACCGGAAGAGCTTGGGGCATCTCCATACCATATGGACCAGGTCCCCCTGCCCCTGGCACCTCGGACACTTATCATTAGGCCTTCTTCCAAATTTACATAACAGCTTTGGTGTATAATACGCTCTGTTGAGTAGCATCAGATGTGAGAATTTCTGGGCGGGCGAAACCGATATCATCGGGGCTAGTTCTAGTATTCTCTTCCATTGTCCCTGTGGAATGGCACCTAGATCCTGTTCCCATTTTTTTTTTACCTCCAGCAGCTTTACTTCGCCTAGGGTCCCTCTGTTCAGTAGTTTATATATCACAGATATTAATCCTTTAGTGGATCCTGGCTCCCCAATAACCTGTAGCACTGGTAGTTCCTCCCATACCATAGGTTGGTTTCGAAACTGGGCTTCTAGGGCATGGCTTATTTGAAGATAACTAAACTGTGTATTCTGGGGGATATCAAATTCCCTTTTTAGTACTTCGAATTTTTTTATGGCCTGACCATCGTATATTTGGCTCACTTTTTTAATTCCCCTATTTTCCCACTCCCTGATTTTCCCCATTATACGTAATTCCTGTAGGTTGCTATTGTTCCAGATTGGGGTATATATGTTAGTCTCCATATATTTTAACTTTTTTTTGACGACTTTCCAAACTTTACTGACCATTTTTGTTGTTGGGTTCTTAGCCCCAAACGACCCTGCCTCTAAAGTTTCTATTATGGTCTCGTGTAGCGCGCCTGTCAAAAGAATTTTTCCATTAGGGGACCCTCCCTCTTGGGCACAACATCCCACTAATTGTTGTAACTGAGACGCTAAATAGTATATCTCAGGATTGGGCAGTGCAAGACCCCCTTCCCCTGAAGGGAGTTGCAGAGTCCGAAGCCGTATTCTTGCCTGTCCCCCCTTCCACACCAATTCCCTAAATAGACTCTCGATTTTATCAAACCATTTTCTGGGGATCCATATGGGGGCATTATGGAGCACATACAACAGTTGGGGCAGCCAAATCATTTTTATTAATGAACATCTACCGGCACTAGACAGGGGGAGGGATTTCCATGTTTTAATTTTCTCCCTAAACTTCCCCAATATTGGTATCAGATTATTATGCAAGTATTGATTGGGGTCTCTTGTTATCCTGATCCCTAAATATTTAAGGGAATCTACGACTGCTAATTTAGGGCTATTCCTTAGCATCCCTTCCCTTATTTCGGCCATCGGAAGGAGCTCTGACTTCGTCCAGTTGATCTCTAGACCCGTGAAACTACCAAACCTCTCCACAGCTTTCATTGCTTCCTCCAATGAGTGTTCTATGTCCCCCAGGAAGAGCAATATATCATCAGCATATAATGCTATACGCTCTTCTCCTGAGATCCTACGGAAACCTACAATGTCAGGGCTCCTTCTGATGTACTCCGCAAGGGGCTCCATAGCTAGCGCAAAGAGCAAGGGCGATAAAGGGCACCCCTGCCTGGTTCCCCTTTCCAATTTTATTTGATTTGAAAATCTATTGTTAATTTTTAATCTAGCTACTGGTCTGTCATAGAGCATCTTGATCCACCCGATCAGCGTGGGTCCAAATCCAAACTCTTCCAGTATACGCCAAATGTATTCCCACTCTATAGAGTCGAAGGCTTTGGTCACATCCAATGATAATATCGCCTTCGACCCTATATTATCTGTTGGCGTTTGAAGATTTAAAAAAGCTCTCCTTATATTTGTACTGGTTGATCGGTTTGCTATGAACCCAGACTGATCAGGGTGGACCAATTTTGAAATAACTTTATCCATTCTAGCTGAGATAACTTTAGCTAGAATTTTTGCATCCGTGCACAAAAGGGAGATTGGCCTATACGAAGCGGCATCTAGGGGATCTTTCCCTTCCTTATGAAGTACGATGATGGTAGCTTCTCTCATTGACTCAGGGAGATAACCCACCTCCATTGCCCCCCCTAAAACCTTCAACAGTTCCGGGAGCAGGATATCCCCATAGTATTTATACGTTTCCGTTGGGAGACCATCCGGACCCGGAGACTTTTGATTTGCCATGTCGGCTACAGCCTGTTGTAATTCGGAGAGCGTTATTGGGGAATCCAGACCAACTCTTTCTTCAAGTGTTATCTTCGGAAGGGCTACCTTCCCCAAAAAACTCTCCATCATTGATCTCCCCGCTCCCCTTACTCGTGCGGAGTATAAGTCCCTATAGAACTCCTCAAAGCTTTCCAGTATACTTTTGGAGTTCGAGGTTACCCCCCCCGTCTCTACTTCGAATAGCTGATACATTACTGGGGGCCCTGTTCGCCCTTGCCACCTGGGCCAACATCCTCCCCACCATCTCTCCTTCCATGAAGGCCTCCTGCCTCTGTAACAACTGTTTGGTCTCGACTCTCTGGATTACACATAATTTATATTCCTGTTGTTTTTCCAGCCATTTTTCTTTCCCTTCCATTGTTGGGGCTAGAATATAATTAGCCTCCGCTGCAGCCGCTTCCCTCCTTTTATTTTCTTCCTGTGCCCTTACCCCCTTGTTGTACTTCGCCACCTGCTGAATTAATAATCCCCTCAAGAAAGCCTTAAGGGTATCCCATATAATCCCTAATTCTGCTGTGTTTGCGTTGACTACAATAAATTCTCTCAGTGTTGGTGGGATGGTATCTATACTTCTGAGTATCTCAAACCAGCACGGGTTAATTTTCCACCCCCTCAATATTTCCTCCCTCCCTATCTTTAAACTAAGCATAAGAGGGGAGTGGTCCGAGATCCCCCTTGGCCAATACTCAACTGCTTCTACCAGCTCCAATGCCCTATCGTTTCCCATCACCATATCAATTCTGGAGAGGGTGGAGTGTGTGGCCGACCAGCAAGAAAATTGCTGAGCGTCAGGGTTCCGCACCCTCCAGAAGTCTATCCAACCCACCTCCTCCATAAACCGACTCAACTGCCCTTTCTTCATGTTTTCTGCTACCCTCTGGGCTGGGAATCTGTCCATATTGTAATCCAATACCTGGTTAAAGTCACCTATTATTATGATTGGTGTTCCCTGCTTATCCAACAGGAACTCGTTTAATTTAAGCATGATCTCCATTTTAAATGGGGGGGGGACATACACATTTGCTATCACCATCTTTTTATCTTCAATTTGACAACAGAGAAAAATATACCGGCCCATTTCATCTGAGATGGCTTGCATGCAGGAAAAATTCACCCCTTTCTTCACCATTATGCTAACCCCTCTACTGTATGAGCCATAAACCGAGTGGTACTGAAATTGGTATACCCCATTCTGCCTTTGTAGTTGTTGGGCTGTTTCTTTTGTCAAATGGGTTTCCTGCAGGCAAGCCACATCAATCCCATAGTTCCTCATCATAGAAAACACTATTGCCCTCTTACCCGCTGTGCCTAACCCTCTTATATTCCATGACCCAATTCTTAATATTTTAGATTGCATCATTTTTCACCCAATGTATTTTAATCAGTAGTATTTTATCTCTATAGCAGTGTTTTCACCCATTATCCTAGTGGTTCCCCGTTGAAAAGCTCTATGTGTCTCCCTTTTTACTTCCCACTTCTGTGCGTCTACCGTGATTCTCTCTTTTTTATCAGTGGATGTACCCTTTTTCCCTTGGCCCTTTACACACCTTTGATCTGAAATATTACCCATACCCATCCCTCCCCCCCCCCCTCCCCCCCTCCCCACCTCTCTCGGTGAACCCCCCGGGGACTACCAGTGACCTTATCCCATACTCTTAACCCTTTCTTCACATACACCCTTATCAACATCCTCTCGTACCCGCCCACTGTGCCCCCCCCCCCCCCCCACCCCCCCCCCCCTCGTGTAATCTATTCTGAGTACCACAACTTATCACAATGCCAGTAACCTTTCCCTGTTCTCCTCCACCCATTTCTCTACCCCTCCTGGATCCTCAAAGTACCGGGTTTCCCCCAGGGCCATTACCCTCAGTTTGGCCGGGTATAAAAGAGCATATTGAATTTTAAACTTTTGTAGTGAACGTTTGACCTGGGTGAATTCTGCCCTACGTTTTTGGAGCTCCTGAGAGAAATCTGAATAGAAAGAAATTTTAATCCCATTAAAAAAGATATTCCCTCTGTCCCTGGCTTTTCGCAGAAGTGTCACTTTGTCCTTAAAATTAAGGAACTTCATTAACAGGGTTCGTGGATAGCCTCCTGCTGGTGGTGGGCGGAACGGCACCCTATGTGCTCTTTCGATGCTAAATGATCTTGAAAAGGATTCTCTCCCAAAGGTCTCAGTTAACCAGCCTTCCAAAAATTCAGTAGGGTTGGATCCTTCACTCTTCTCAGGCATTCCCACTATCCTAATGTTATCTCTACGACTCCTGTTCTCGATTTCTTCCAATTTAACGGCTTGCCGGTGTAACTGCTCCCTCATGTTCTTCATCTCTTTAACCAGTGGAAGAACATCATCCTCCACCTGGCTGATCCTTCCTTCCAATACTGTGGTTCTCTCAGCTATCCTTTGCATGTCTTGTCTTACCAGTGCCAAGTCCTCTTTGACCCCCCTCATCTGTTCGCCCAAGTCTTTGAGCGAGTCATTTGAGGTTTTTACTGCTTTAAAAATGTCCATTAATGTGGGTTCTTTCTCCAGAGGTGGGGCGGGTCCTGCCCCAACCCCAATTGCTTCTATGCTTGTTTTTATATTTTGATCTGCGGCCACGGTGTTTTTACTTCCCTGTGTCTGTGTCTTTACCCCCTGGGCCCTTGGTGTTGCCGCATTTGATTGGCTCTGCCCTTGACTCTTTCTCTCTCCTGTACCTCCTTGTTGGATTTTGGACTGAGTCCCTTTTTTTGGGGGAGACGGCGGCATGGGTTGCCCCAGTGTATGCCCAGTTGTGTGTGCAAATTGCTCTAGTTTTGCTGCAGCAGCCATACCTGCTTGTTGGACACTTTTATCTTTATCTTTTGCAGATCGTAGCTGCTGCATTTTCCCTTCTCCTCTTATTTCACACAATATTTATATTTCCCTTCCCCCCCTTTTCCCCCCTCTTCTAAGCACGGGGGTCGGAGGGAGAGAAAAAAAAAAAAAAAAAAGAAGAAACCACGCAGATGGTCAGGTAAGCGGTTGCTAAGGGGGTCCTGTATCAGCAGCAGTTCTTCTCATATAGGAGCACAAGCCAGGAGCCGAGAGGAAAAAAAAAGGCTTTTTCAACACCAGGGGCCAGAGCGGCCAGCAAAAGGAGAAAAAAAAAATAAAAAAAAAAAAAAAAAAAAAAAAAAAGGGGAAAGCGGCCGAGGTTACGCTCAACCGTAGTTATGTCAGCAGCAACAGATCTTCCAAATATAGTCCTCGGGAGAGAGATCACCCTCTCCTCCTTATTTCAGATAGAACACAAACAGCGCAGTTAACTACTAAGCACTACCAGCGGGTACAGCAAGCAAGCAAAGAGATTTTTCCCGTGGGGGTATACGGGCAGCCAGCCAGGTGGTCCGTTGACATTCATGTATCAGCAGTATATCAACAGTATTACTTCATGTATAAGAGCCTTAACAGCCAGACAGGCCAATGTTTTCCTTTTACTTATGTATACTGTGTATGGGTGCAAGCAGCCAGGCACACAACATTTTTGAAATCACAGTTTACCTGCATGAAGGCACTGATAGCCAAACATGCACTCAACAGTATACAATGTCCGCTCCAGCTCTTACATACATAGCCCCTGGCAGATATATAAATAGAAAGCAAGAGGAGAGATTTTTCACGTGGGGGTATACAAACAGCCAACTAGGAGGTCAGTTGATATTCATATATCAGCGGTATATCAGCGGTATTACTTCATGTATAAAAGCCTTAACAGCCAGGCAGGCCAGTGTTTTCTTTTTACTTATGTATGTGTGCAGGCAGCCAGGCGCACAGCATTTTTGAAATCACAGTTTTCCTGCATGAAAGTACTGGTAGTAAAACATGCGCTCAGCAGTATACAATGTCCGCTCCAGCTCTTACATACATAATTGGACCTTTAGTAGGTATACATAGTCCTTGGCGGCTTTATAAATGGCAAGCAAGATGAGAGATTTTTCACGTGGAAGTATACAGACAGACAGCCAGGTGGTCAGTTGACGTTCATATATCAGCGGTATATTAGTGGTATTACTTCATATATAAGAGCCTTGACAGCCAGACAGGCCAGTTTTTTCCTTTTACTTATGTGTGGGTGCCAGCAGCCAGGCATATAGCATTTTTGAACTCACAGTTTTCCTGCATGAAAGCACTGGTAGCAAAACACCTTTAGTAGATAGTATATACTATCTCTCTCAGCTGATAAAGAAAGTCCGCCTTGTGACACCAATATGAACAATATGGCTTTCATTCACTTCATTTCATCATTAATGACAGTTTATAAGGCGCAGGCACTAGACAGCATCGCTATGTTTCCCCTTTATTCCATTGCATGTTACTCACATGTCCAGCACTGAAGGTCTATGTGGGGTCAGCAGGTAGTTTTCAATCTTTTGCAACAGAGAGTCCAAGTCACACAGTGAATCTTAGTAACAGTCCTTTGGCAAACCTTGCTGGGCTTTTTTCCTTTACCTTTCCCCCACAAGCAGAGGACTGTGAGAAGGAGATTACACACAGCGTGTTCAGCGTGGGGGGCAGGGAGCAGGAGGCAGCTCATAGCATACCATAGCTTCTCATGACGGCTTCATCCAGAAGCTAGAAGGGGGAGGGGGTTGCACAGCAGCGTTCCTTCTCACACCAACTCTCCTTGCATCTCCTCAGCACTCCTCAGCACTCAGCCCTCTCTCCTCACATCCGGTCACACCCCACCAAACTATAAGTTTGTTTGGCTACAATATGGAGTCCCTCAGAGAGGTTGTGCTGTATGATGCTTTCCTGCCATAGAGCTACCACCAAGCATGTCCCCTGTCACAAAATATACAATTAATCCATGACAAAGGATTTCCAGAGCATTATTGGTTAGCTAAAGCAAGGGACACAAAAGTAGCTTCCTTTCAGGGTAAATGGACTGTAACCTTCCCCTCAAAACTCCACTGTAACCTCAACCCCGTACTTAACACATGAACTAAGTGTTATCATTTAACAAATTCCTTTGTTCTGTACACTACTTTATCCCCAAAAGCTTATATATATATCGCCATCAATTTAAGCACCGCTTTACATATATATATATATTGTACAGTACATTCACATCAGTCCTCAAGGAGTTTACAATCTAGGGTCACTAATTTACATTCATACATACATACACTAGGACCATTTAGACAGGAGCCAGTTAGACTACCAGCATGTCTTGGAGCCTGTAAGGAAACCAAAGTAACCGGACAAAACCCACACAGGCACAGGGAGAACATGCAAACTCCATGCAGGTAAGTGCCGAAGTTCGGATTCCAACCAACGACCACTTAGTTTTGAAATAAGCAAGGATGCTAGGAGCCCCCATCAATCCACATAGGCGTACAATGTCCAACATTTTCAAACCCCTTTGATTTATATCAGAGTACTAATGTATTGTAATGTAAGCTATTCACTCCTAATTCAACTCCCAACAAGCCAGTCTAACGGGTTTGTTGAGCCAATACTAGATGAGCCAATACTGCCCAATGCCCCCAGAGTTCTAGGGGATGAGCTTGGAGGAGATGTTTGTGCATTACATTTTTTGACAATGTGCATAAGACACAAAAAGACAAGCAAGGTTCCATACTACCTGCTTGTTGTTTGAGTTAATCGGGGGCGGGGGGAATGGAGGCTGCTACAGAAATGTACAGAAACGTCTACAACCCCTGGCAAGAAGTATGGAATCGCCACTCTTGGAAAATGTTCATTCAATTGTTTAATTGTGTAAAAAAAAAAAATAACCACAGACATGCCTCAAAACTATTTTCATTTAACATTCCAACCTTCTGGCTTTACAGTTAAAAAAAGAAAAAAAAAAGAAGAAAGAAAACTGTAGTCAGTTGCAAGTTTTTGTAGATCAAGCAGAAAAATATGGAATCACTCAGGAAAATATTATGTATGAAAATATTATGAAATATGAAAATATTATGAAAATATTATGTTCAATTAACATTTTAACCTTCTGGCTTAAAGTTAAAACAGTTAAAAAAGAAAAAAAGAAAGAAAACTGTAGTCAGTTGCAACTGCTTTTGCAGATCAGGCAGAGGAAAATATTATGGAATCACCATGTACTTTGCAGTTCTAAAACAAACATCTGCATCAGATTACATCCTGAAAAATGATGTCATCATCACCAAACATCCTTTCAATTTAAGGAATAAGAAAAGTGTCCAAAATCTCAATATAAACTGGCATTTATTGAAGATTTAATGACTGTCTTCTCCTCTGTACCTTTACCTGACATGCAACCCCATATCATCAATGATTGTGGAAATGTTCATGTTTTCTTCAGGCAATTGTCTTCCTACATTTTATTGGAACAGCACCAAACAAAAGTTCCAGAATCATCACCCTGCCCAATGCAGATTCGTAATTCAACACTGAATATCACTTTCATCCAGTCATCCAAAGTCCATGATTGCTTTTCTTTAGCCCACTGTAAGCTTGTTTTTTTGCTGTTTAGGTGTTAATCATGGTTTTCATTACTACAAATCAAATGGGAAGGTTGTTTAAGGGAAGCGTACTGGTAGACCAGGGAAAACATCAAAGCGTCAAGTTAGAAAACTTAAAGCAATATGACTTGAAAACCGAAAATGCACAACAAAACAAATGAGGAACAAATGGTCAAAAACTGAAGTCATTGTCTGTGACCGATCTGTAAGACATTGGCTAAAAGGAAATGAGATTTAAATACAGAAACACCAAACTAAAACCATCATTAACACCTAAACAGAAAAAACAAGGTTACAATGGGCTAAAGAAAAGCAATCATGGACTTTTGATGACTGGATGAAAGTGATATTCAGTGATGAATCACCAATCTGCATTGGGCAGGGTGATGATGGTTGAACTTTTGTTTGGTGCTCTTCCAATGAAATGTATGAAGACGATCGCCTGAAGAAAACATGCAAATTTCCACAATCATTGATGATATGGGGTTGCATGTCAGGTAAAGGTACGGAGGAGAAGACAGTCATTAAATCGTCAAGAAATGCACAAGTTTATGTTGAGATTTTGGACACTTTTCTTATTTAATCAATTGAAAGAATATTTGGTGATGATGACATAATTTTTCAGGATGTAATCTGATGCAGATGTTTATTTTAGAACTGCAAAGTACATGGTGATTCCATAATATTTTCCTCTGCCTGATCGGCAAAAGCAGTTGCAACTGACTACAGTTTTCTTTCTTTTTTTCTTTTTTAACTGTTTTAACTTTAAGCCAGAAGGTTAAAATGTTAATTGAAAATAGTTTTGAGTCATGTCTGTGATTATTTTTTATTTTTTTTACACAATTAAACAATAGAATGAACATTTTCAAAGAGTGGTGATTCCATACTTTTTGCCTTGCCAGGGGTTGTAGATTCCGGACATGTTATCCCTGACAACAACTTTATTAAGGTGATGGAATTACTTTAAAGTGGAAGTAAACCCACCTATCGTTTTCAGCCAAGGAAGCTGCCATCTTTGCCTCTGCTTAATCTTCAACTGCCACGGTGCTGCACATGTGATCCGTTATGACACCAGCCATTGGATGGTTTGACTGTTTGGTTGAGAGCACAGCCAATGTGCAGTTAGCATTCCCGGCATGCCTTTTTTTTTTTTAAACTGTTAAATCGATGGGTTTACTTCCGCTTTAAGGGATTTATCACGCCAGCATTAACCATAATCGACCATAATTTCATATACAAGTTTTGAGTAGACGGCCAGGCGGCGCGGCTCTCATTGCGGGAGGGCGTCATATGACGTCCTACCCTTCCCGACCCAACAAGGGGCGTGCGCCTGCTGTATCACTGGGGAATCCGTGCACGTGCCCGGTGGCCGCTATGTCTGCCGGGCACCTGCGATTGCCCGGTAACACAGCAGGACCGTGGATCTGTGTATGTAAGCACACAGATCCACGGTCCTGTCAGAGGAGAGGAGACCGATGGTGTGTTCTCAGTACAGAGAAACACTGATAGGTCTCCTCCCCTTGTGAATCCCCTCCCCCTACAGTTAGAATCCCTCCCAGGGAACATATTATCCCCTTGATCACCCCCTAGTGTTAACCCCTTCCCTGCCAGTCACATTTATACAGTAATCAATGCATTTTTATAGCACGGATCGCTGTATAAATGTGAATGATCCCAAAAATGTGTCAAAGGTGTCCGATATGTCCGCCGCAATATCACAGTCACGATAAAAATCGCAGATCGCCGCCATTACTAGTAAAAAAATAATAATAATAAAAATGCTACAAATCTATCCTCTATTTTGTAGACGCTATAACTTTTGCGCAAACCAATCAATATACGCTTATTGCAATTTTTTTTTACCAAAAATATGTAGAAGGATACGTATCGGCCTAAACTGAGGAAAAAAAAAAAAAAAAAAATTGGATATTTATTATAGTAAACAGTAAAAAATATTGTGTTTTTTCAAACTTGTCCCTCTTCTTTTGTTTATAGTGCAAAAAATAACATTTTTATTTGGGTACAGTGTTGTACGACCGCGCAATTGTCATTCAAAGTGTGACAGCGATGAAAGCTGAAAAAGGGCTTGGGCAGGAAGGGGTTGAAAATGCCCTGTATTGAGGTGGTTAACAAGATTACTCCAATCCATTATTTATAGTGTCTTGTACAACTTTCTATAGTATAGTGTAGTACAAGTTGTATTGTGTAATCATTTGTACCCAATTCTCCATCCAGGTGTTCTATAAATCTGCGATTGCTAAAGAAAATGATCTTTTATTTTTGTGTTCCCTACTGACCACCTAACATGGTTGGGGAGGACTGGTACACAAATTCATTTTTCTTTTGTGCTCCACAAATAGACCGAATCACACAAACACACCTGAGAGGGTTTCGAGAAGTAATAAAATAAATAATAGAACATTAGAATTCTGTCACGGACGCACAGCCAAGTCTACGCATAACAGACATCTGCTCTGTGCGCAGGGTGCCTGGATAACCAGTTCTATATTGCTTTTATGGGGGTTTTTTATGTAGCGATGGAGAAAGTATTTTTTTTAGATGATAATGGGAAATGTGTTAGATTGTGCTGAATCTGATTAATTTAAAGCCGTTTACTGGGCTATATTACCAGGTCCTCCCTAGGGCAGCAGGGGAGAGAGGGAACTGCATCCAAACACAAGAATTATATTTTTTGTCTTAATACTAAACTTTTCATAGTCTGTAAAGTTAATACAATTTAGCTTCAACCTCTGAAAAAAGGAGATCTGAAGATATGCAAGAAACTGCCTAAAGCTGGCCATAAACTGTAAAAATGTCAGGAACAGGCCAACATTTGCTTACTGGGTGGTCTTGTCAGTCCACTTTGCTATTGCTGGCTGGCAGAATACAACAGAAACAGCAGGAGATGGTCCATTTGTGCTGTGTAGTGTACTGTTTGATTTTATTTTTTGTTCAGCCCTTAGGCCAGTTTTGTCACATACCCATCACCCTTACTCTCTGTTTTACTATAAGAATATTAACCAGAGGAGAACTCAAGGCACCGCATCCCAATAAAGATAAAATAGACAAGAAAAAGTTACTTTAAAGGAGTTGGGATTTTCGTGGTGCCGATAAATTGTTACCATAATAAATACAAATATGTTCCATATCAGACATTAAAAAACGTTTTTCTTAATAAAATCAATAGAGAGCATTTTTCATAAACAGACTCTAAAATGAAATATTCACAACACATGTTTACTGTAGATTGTCATGGTGTAGTAAATCTCAACATGTTTCGCCTTTTCAAGGCTTCCTCAGGAGTTATACCATACCACACCTATAGGATTTATACAGAATGGACAATAATTCAGTAAAGTTATACATACTTGTAGCACACCCCAAGTAGCAGCCACTGCTACACGACTAGGCACACAGCATTTCATTCATGCATTCCAAACACAGAAAACAGCCATTGGCTTGTTTTTAATGTTTTGTTAGGGGTTGATAACTTGAATGGGGTAGGGAATTATGGGATGCCGAACTCCAACAATGTCCAGTACTATGAACAAAGAGGACAACTGCCTCTATTTACACAAAGTTCTCTTCTTCCTCCCTCCTGCATAAACTTGCTTCACATGTACAGCTCTTGCTGATCACTCCAGGGGAACTAACAGTCTTTAGTGTTACTACAGCAACTACCCATTACAGGCTGGGAAGATCCTGTCCCTTTGTGGACCCTGAGCCCAGTTCTACTGCTGCAGAAGATACCAGCCCACCTGGCAGCTTGCTTCCCTGGTCCTCCTGGCACACACTTCTCTAGTCCTTCTTGACTGGCACACTTCCATGGAGACTCCCAGGGCAAGGATTAAGACTTAATCACACCACTGTCTTCAGAGAGAACTGCTACAGCTGACAGTCTCTCCCCTTGTGTTGTCTCTGCACTTTGCTGATATTACTTACTGTCTCTGCTTGCTCTTTCCCGCTGCCTCTTCCGGCATGAATCCCTCCAGTTGCTTTCTGTAGTGGGATCCTTCCAGGCCAGCTCTCCTAAGCTCCAGCCCGAGGTAAAACCCCTCCACTCCAGCTTCCACCCGACCCCTTTGCTGGCATGGCCCATATCTATTTATGGGAATTTCTCAGTCCCCTGCCAGCCCATTCCTGGGGATTTGCTGAGGTCCTATAAATATTTAGACAGCCCCTTCTAGCCTCCACCCACTAGTCCTAGAACATTCTCCAATGTCCCAGAAACATGGGGAGGCACCAGAGAGCTGCTAGAATGAGTCATCCAGCCCTGGCCTAGTGGGGACAAGGAGTGCTGCATGTGCCTGTGTAATTCTTTCTGTTTGTTGGTCAGCTTGCAGGGAGATGTGAGTGGGACTGCCACTGACTTCCATTCATGGCGTCTCCGCCATGTTGGAGAGCGGGGCCGGGACCTTGGGATCGAGCGGGTGTAATGGAGCCTGGGAGCAGAAGCCGCTCTTATATAAGTATCAGTCCATCAGTGCGGGGGAAGCCTTGCGGAGTGTCAGTGGGCCGATCCAAGGTTCCTGGTGTTATAAGCTAAATTTGGAGTGGTACAGTGGGAGTCAAAGAGAGGAGCGGCTACTCCATGCAGCACGGAACCAGAAGTCATTTTGAAGTTTGAATGAAGGGCCTCTTACCAATGAAAGCAAAAATGGCTGAAAATTGTATCACACTGTTCTGAAAAATGGCTTACCAAGCCAAGTACTGTTGGCTCCCATGATTTTGTCTTGGCAGGTTCCTGCCAAAACAAAAGTAGGAGACAGTACACCTTTCTTACTTTACATTAACCTATTTGCCAAAACTATTTATGAAGGCATAATTATGCTGTTTTTTTTTTTTTTTCATAAAATCCCACTGAGGTTTTTATCCTTCATTCCCATTTTATTGTAACTTATTCTTCATTACTAACAAATCTTATAAAATGCAGTAAATAAACATAAATAGAAAATACTGCATGGAGCAGGCAAATAACTTGGTAGCAGTGATGTACAGCCTCCGATGTATTTTTACTCTATTCATGCTTGTTATTAATTATTGACAGAAAAGCGACAGCTGGAGACTAGGATAGAGGTATGTGCTCAGAATACATAACACAGCAAATCAAATGGGTCTTGGGCCTGTCATAATCCCTCGCTGTGATTGATGGTATGCTTCAGTGAGAAACATGGGTAGTAATCTGTACATTGTTATAAGAGGGCCAAACAATACCTACAGAAGGTTTTGCCAAGTCATATCTGTCCTCTGATAGCAAGAACAGATGTTGATCAAGATGACTGCTTGAACATTTACCCGGTACACAATATGGGACTGTTTACTAAAAAGTAAAGTTAGGCTAGCCATACATGGTCAAATTTCGAAATAATTTTCTTTTGAAAATCTGAAATTTTGTGCGTTTTGTAATCCGATGTTGTCACCATTGATTTCGAAATTTGATCAACCAAGGCTTCAATTTCACCTCAAAATTATTTCCTTGGCTGGGAATCTTCTTTTCTTTCCGGGAATTTTTTTTTCCTGCACATGCGCATTTCTGTTTTGATTATATTTCTCGCACGATTCTCCCATCATTGATTAGAAAATCATTTGTTTTTCAAAAAAATTCCAACTTGCCCGATTACACAAATTCGATGGCCACACGAAAATCGGCTGTTGCTGGAGCCCACTAATGGTGCGAAATTCGAACACAAATTCTTAGATACGATTTTCGAAAGAAAATTCTTTCGAAATTCGACCCATATATGACCTGCCTAAGTATTTTTTTGACATAAAACAGACAGCTTTAGTTTATTTATTTCTTCGATAGAGTGGAGGAGTCTTTTTATTTTTTATTTTTACTCTATGTCCCCATTGGGGAGATTCACCCTTCCAGTGACCATTGTCTAGATAGAAAGTAAAGGGAACTCCAAAATGTTTGTACCCAAAACAAGAGGTAAGGGAAAATCTTCCATTGGGAGTAGAAGTTATACTTTATTGCTAAATAAAATGCTAACATTCTAAAATGCAGCCAGTTTCGCAGAAAGACCTGTACTGATACCCAGCTATGTGGGCCTGCAAATTCCCAGAAAGATGGCTTGTTTAGGATCACCTCATATTATATAACTCGCATTCACTGCACTTCCCTATCCTCAAAGATTAAAATAAAGGTTAGGCATAATCAATTGGGACTATTATGCCTGAATAAAGCTGTTGAATTTGTGCTCTTTGTCTCCAGTAAATTTGGGCCTAGCATTGTTATTACAATTTGTTGTGGCACTGGCAAGTTTGCACTGTTCTGTCTTCTGTAGTCTCATAATTCTTTAATAAAATTGCCGGTACTTTTCTCTAGTATATTTGAGCCAATTGTGTGGCTGCTGGCCAATCGTATGATGCTGAACTATCTGTGGTCTCTTACTGAGTTCTTGATAGAAATTGACAATTGGCAGGACAGTTTTGCATCAATGAGAACAAGAACAGCCACAGCAAGCTAACAACCAATTTCTATCTGCCAGTCACTACAGGCATACCCCACTTTTAAGTACACAATGGGGTTTATTTACTAAAGCTTGAAAGTGCAAAATCAGGCTCACTTCTGCATAGAAACCAATCAGCTTCTAATCACGGCTTGTTCAATTAAGCTTTGGTAATAAAACCTGGAAGCTCATTGGTTTCTATGCAGAAGTGAGCCTGATTTTGCACTTTCCAGCCTTAGTAAATAAACCCCATTGTGTACTTAAAAGCGGGTTATGCCTGTATTTGATGAAGTGAAATGAAGCAGATTGGGGTGCTGCTGTGTGTAAGCCAAGCAGATTGTAAGGCTCCATTCACATCTATGCATTGCTATTTTTACAGGCATTTTTTCTGGTATTTTCTGGTACTTTTGCAGCATTTTTGTACAGGTGTTTTGAGTTGACAAGTGACCAATGAAAAGCCGTAAAACGCCTGTAATCTGCCAAAAAAGAAGCTCATGTACTTTTTGGAGCAACAGGCTTTTTGCTTAAGGCGACAGAACGCTCACATGTGAACAGGGGCCATTGAAATGAATGGGATTTGTTTAGTTGGGCGTTTTTAGAGCTGAGGCTTAGAGCACAAAATCGCCCAAAAACGCTTAGATGTAAATGGAGCCTTAAATAAAAGAAAATCAATTACAAAGCCAAATATGTGCTGCCAGTCTACACTGTCCCTAAGACTGTCACTGACACTGTTTTCTAACACCATGAATAGCTTTAATGCAACCCAACGTATGTTATTTAACTAAATGGTGTATTTCCAATGCCCTCAAAGTGCCATGAAAAGACCCTTTCCCCACTGTGTGATATCTAAATCAGAGTTTTCATTGGTACATGTCCCCAAGGCACAAGGCAATCCCTGGCATCCAATACCTTTTTTACAGTAGTTTTCATATTAGCCCTTAAAAAGATTAACCCCATCCCTATAGGTTTCAATAGCAATCGCCTCTAACTTTGGGTTTGCTGACCTGCGCAGACTTGATTATGAGATGTTGATCTTCACTGACTTTCAGCCAGGATACCTAATACACATGGCCTATTCTGGGTGACGGACTCATCAAGTAGTGGGAATGGAATGGATAAAGAGGACAGTCCCAGAACTTATACCTCCAAACACAAGCACTGGCAGTTTTCATATTTCTGTTCTGACAGGTTCCTTTCAAAGTGTATCTAAACCCTTAGGGTCCTTTCACGCAAGCTGTCCGATCAGGTCCGCCTGTCAGTTTTTCAGATGAACCTGATCGGACCCTACAGTCTCCCCTATGGAGCGGTGGGTGTCAGTGGACGGATGTCCGCTGACCCCCGACACCCTTCGATCCGATCCTGCCCTCAAAAAAGAGACGGATGATGGCCCTATTTTCCATCCATCCATCGGATCGGGGCAGATCCGATGGAAACGGACAGGCGGTCCATTTGTATCCGATTTCCCCATAGTGGAGAGCGGCACTATGTTTGTCTCCACTCTGCACAGCGGAGCAGACACAGACCTGTCATCTGCCTGCTCAGCGGGGATCAGCAGAACGGAATCCGCTACACAGGCGCTTGTGTGAAAGGGGCTTAAGTGATGTTTTTAGCTGTTTGATTGGTGACCTAGCGTAGATTTATGTGATACTTTTCATCAAAGACAAATGCTAAGCTTTCTTTGCCTAAAATACCCTTTTCTACATTTTTCTCATCACAGTGTTTCCTCTAGCCCATTTCAGACATTTCCTGTTTATGTGCTCTGACTGCAACATTGGCTTAGCATCATTCCTCTGGATAGGATTTTTGATAGTCGCAATTTTTGCACAATATATGTTAGCACAGTCTGGATAAGACAGAGCCTTTGGAAAAATATGGGTGGCCTCTGAAAACGATATCAATGGGTATAAGTGTTAAAACAAGGGTTGTACCATCATCCAAGACTTAATGAGATAAAGGGTTTTGGGTGCCTGGTCCACAGCCAGGACTTACCAAAGAGAAAAAGAGCAAATGGACTATCTCGGTACAATGTACATGGTACATGCAGGTAGGTTAATTGGTTTCTGTCCAAAAATTGGCCCTAGTATATGAATGGGGACCTTGGATTGTGGGTAGGGACCGATGTGAGTGTGCAATGTACAGGGATAGGGACAATTGTAGACACTCACTCAGGTTGAACTGGATGGACTGGTGTTTTTATTCAACCTTACTAACTATGAATGTAAAGGGGGATACAATTGATATATATATAAACAATCATATAACATTTAGAAAAAGTTTATTGATACATAATACATGACAAAAGAAACCGAGATAGTTCATTTGCTCTTCTTTTCCTTGGTAAGTCCTGGCTGGGGACCAGGCTCCCAAAACCCTTTATCTCACAAAGCCTTTGGAGTCAGGGTGCACATGCTCAGTTTGGTGTGTATTGCTAGATAGGTTTTATTTTTTTCTTGGGAGAGTACATGTGATCCCACAGGGCCAATTGGCACTGTCCAGACATGTCCAGACAGAGGGTCAGGAGCCTTGCAGCCTCATAGGACAGCTCAGTGCAGTATGAAAACTCCTCCTACAAGCTTCACCAGGAACTGATAGAAAATCACAAGACTTTATAAGAGTTTATATTAACTAAAATAATTGCATTTCCATGTTCTGTGTATTGTGGGAGACCAGATATAGTGAATGCAGGGTCTTGGGTTTAGTAACACTTTAAAGTGTGTTATCAAAGTGTGCTTTCAATAGAAACTGGTCGACATTTGGCCAGTGTGTATGGCAGACAGAAGTGTCGAAGGGACGTGACTTGAAAAGGTCTGCCCGACCGGATCCCAGTCATCTCTCTCAGCCAATGGCTGATAGCGCTGACCGGAGTGGTCTAGCGGGGGGGGGGGGCACGGACAGCGATAAAAGCTAACAAGAATTTGAAGCCCTCTCCACTCTATCCAAAACTAAAAAAAAAAAGAAAATTGCCTTTAGTAAAAGAATTGGCTTTACAGCTGCAGACTGACACCTAACCTGCACTGCTCAGTGACCTGTGGTAGGTAGACAGCAATCATAACTAAAAGTGATCTATTTATAGAAAAAACAAACGTACTGTGGCTGGCTTCAACTTTTATTGCTTGCTATTACAGAAAACACATGGGTAAGCTTACACTGCACTAACCTAATGCCTTTCCTTCCCCGGCAATAAACTGCGTTGTGATGGGAGAAGCTTTACCCCAGCACAAATAAATTCATCAATATTAAGTGCACTGGGAGAGAGTGTTTCACCGTATTGCCTTTTTGTCACTACATGATGAATTGCCCTTTATTCGGATGTGTGTGTAGTTGTCTTCTGTGCAAAACTGAATTTTAATTTGTTTATGTGTAATGGTGTTTGCCGGTTTGAATTAGGAGTAATGAGTTGCCATTCTTCGAAAAACACCGGGGGGACAAAATTAAAAGTGGTTTATTTTCTAATCTTGGAATTAAATTGTGTTTTCTCTACCACAATTCCAAATAGATATTAACAGTAGTTTATGAGCCACGTGGCCGATGACAAGCAAATAAAAAAAATAAAAAAACATGATATTTTTATTAATCTTTTAGGGCTCATTTACATTGGCTGAGAGAGCCATACACTGTGAAAAGTGTTTTTTCTTCACCCAGGAGTGGCTGGTGTGTAGGCAGGTGCAGTTAGCTACTTTGCCATTAGGTGGCTCTATACCAGTATAAGGTCTGGTTGCAGTAAGGCTGGCCATACATTATACAGGGGGACCCCGACTTACGAACGCCCGACCTACGAACAACCCCTACTTACGAACGGGGCGCTGCGGGGACCCTCCGCCATTTTTCGCCGTCTTCTGGCCGTTCTGCGCATGCGCGGCCATAGGGAGCCTCGGAAAATGCCAGCAAACTTCGGAAATGTCCGTAATTTGCCGCGCATGCGCAGGACGGCATTAGACGGAACATCGGAAATGTCCGGAAATGTCCGTACTTGTCGGTCTGCGCATGTGCGGCCGACTTACGAACATTTCCGACTTCCGTACAGGTGGGCAGTCCCTAACGAGTTCGTAAATCGGTACAATTTTCCTATTCAATTTCCTTTAGATTTACCTTCAACTTTGTAGCACAAGGGCCTGCCTGATTGCAAAGGAATTGAAAGTGTTTTGGTTTGACCTCATATTATAAGGTTTTGGTAAACCTAAAGGAAAATTGTACAACAGAATTGTATAATGTATGTCCAGCTTAAGTAAGGTCTTCAGGTGCTAGAAAAAACGAAAAAAGAAACTGCGCTAAGATAAAAAGATGCACCTAAAGCAACAAAGGGATTTCTAAAATGGAAGCAGCAATTCTCCTGCATAGCATCAATACAGTGAATGAAATAAAAAGAAAAATAGAATCACGCTAAACCTGTGAGTTTTAAAGTGAATATGAACCACAAACTACTAAAACAACCCACCGCTTAAGGAGCAATCCAAAATCTGGCGTAAATATACAAGTGCATATGTGTTATTTGCTAGAACCATTAATCTCATATGCATAAATACACATAAATGAAAAGGCTTCTAAACTACCAAATGATAAATAATCAGAATTTGGCTATACCAAATAACTAAAATGTGTGTGACATATATATATAAATGAATAATACATAATGTCCAACTACTGTATATACTCGAGTATAAGCCGAGTATTTCAGGTGCCTTTTCGGGCACAAGGCACCTGAATTACAGTGGCAGGGGTTGGTTTCGAAGCACCTGATTAGAGACATTAGATTAGAGGCTCTAATAGACGTCAAAAAAGGTGACTCTATCACTCAGCTGTGTTAGAAAAGCAAATGAATATTCACTTTCCTAACACTAAACCCACCGAGACAGGTAAGTGCAGATGGCGGGTCAGCAGGGGGCACACTGGCAGCCTTTTTATAAGGCACAGTGGTTGCGTTTGATGGGACATAGTGGAAGCAATTGATGGGCTCAGTAGCGGCAATTGATGGGCACATTGACTGCATTTGATGGCACAGTGGCGGCAATTGATGGGCACAGTGGCTGCATTTTATGGGGCACAGTGGCTATATTTGATGGCACAGTGGCAGCAATTAATGGGCACAGTGGCTGCGTTTAATGGCACAGTGGCTGCGTTTGATGGGCACAGTGGCGGCAATTGATGGGCACAGTGGCTGCGTTTGATGGCACAGTGGCGGCAATTGATGGGCACAGTGGCTGCGTTTGATGGCACAGTGGCTGCGATTGATGGCACAGTGGCTGCATATGATGGCACAGTGGCTGCGTTTGATGGCACAGTGGCTGCATTTGATGGTACAGTGGCGGCAATTGATGGGCACAGTGTCTGCAATTGATGTTTTTTTTTCAGAATCTTTCAGTTTGTTTGCGCCCCCAAAATTTTTGATCACCAGCCGCCACTGTCCCATTGTTAGTATCAGTGAGTGGAATGATACCCAATCATTGTTGGAGGAAATCATGCCCCAAGAGCCAGATAACAGAAATGAAGAAAATGGCCACATCTTGCCTCCAAGCCACAACTTGTAGACCACTGATACAATACTCAGCTGGTTACTCAGCTGGTTCAAACCTTTCTTGTCAGGGAGCTCACAAAGGATCACAGAAGGAATGCACTCACTCTCGCAAGAGTTTGCCAGCAGAGGAGGGAGGGGGCAGGAGAGTGGAGGAGGAATGAGTCATAGGAGAGCCAAAGAGAGCTGTAGAGCTGGAGGGGGCTGGATGAGGGCGGAGATAACAGGAGACTGCAGCGATCCATGTGTATTACTCGAGAGAAATGTGCAGGCAAGCAGTGGTGTGTATGTCTGTCTGTATATATGTGTAGGTGTGTGTGTGTCTGTGTACATCCAGGAAGAGAAAAGGCAGTCGCTTCAGCATGCTTCATGTAAAATGATGACTATAGGGGGAATTTACTAAAACTGGAGCACTCAGAATCTGGTCCAGTTGTGCATGGTAGCCAATCAGCTTCTAACTTTAGCTTGTTCAGTTAAGCTTTGGCAATAAAACCTGGAAGCCAATTGGTTTCTGTGCAGAATTGTACCAGATTTTGCGCTTTCCAGTGTTAGTGAATAACCCCCTATATGTGCTTTGGAAAGTCTGCCAAGACAATTGCACCAGTAACATATTCTAAGTGAAGATTTGACTTTAGTAACAATATTACTTATATTGTAACAATGAGTGTAACCATTCTGATGGCAGGTCAGAGCATTGTTCTTTGTCATTATTTACAGCTTTGTTCAATCGTACCTCTCTTTTCACACTTATTGGAACATGATATAGCCATGAGTTACTGAAGTTCATATTAAATTGTGACAAGTTCACATTACCTCATTGTTTCATTTTCTATAAATGTGGTACCTGGCATTCTGCGTTCCAGGCAGACCTGCATTCTGGGTACTCTTCCTACATAGGACCTTAAAGGTGAACACCACTTGGTACAGCATCCAGCCCTGCAAAGCTGCAGCCTGCCAGACTGACTGCAGAAATGGATGCCACACCTGAGCCTCCCAGGCTAACTAAAATATCGGAATGAACGCTCCCATGTGCAAGGGGCCTAAAGTGTGTGTAATGCCTTTCATGAAGTTTACACAATTAATAAAGTCAGCAATATTAATTATTTAATTAATCAATATATGACAGTGCCTCCAGCCTACCAGTCTGCTAATCATCTTAAAATAAAACAAAATAGATATACCGTAAATTCACTTCCTGAATGCGTTTAACTGTGTAGAGATTTTTAGCACAATAAAATTATCAATGAAAGCATTGATCCCATAACAAAAAAAAAAAAAAATTATTCACTGTCAAGTCACTAACAATCACATATATGTCTGATTTATCACATGACATAGACAGTTGAATTAATATTACGACAATAAGGCCTCATGCACACGGACGTTTTTGCAGCCGCGTTTTTGAGCGTTTTTTTGCAGCTCAAAAACGCCTGTCCATGTTAGTCTATGGCTTCATGCCCACCTAGGCGTTTTTGAGCTGCAAATGGCATAGGCGTTTTTAAGCTGTAAAAAAAACCCAGGACCAGTGCGTTTCGTGGAGCGGCGCTAGAGCTGTAAAAACACGAATCGCGCAAAAACGCGCACTGGCGTTTTTGAGCTGCAGCGTTTTTTTGCTGCAAAAAGTTGAATGGACACTGTAATCCCTGTATAGGAAATTAGAGATGTGTTTTTCTTTAAAAAACGCTAATTAACGCTGACGCTAAAAAACGCCCAAAAAACACGCAAAAACGCCAATGCAAAACGCGGTAAAAGTCAAGTTTTTTTAGGCTGCTTTTTCCAGGCGTCCGACCTAGCTTTACAGCCCGTTTTTTAAAACGTCCGTGTGCATGAGGCCTAATTAGTACAACTAAAAATATAGGCCTAGGAACTTAAGCGGAACTTCAGTCATTTTTTCATCTTTCCATCTTTTAAATCTTCTGCCCTTGTTATTTTAAGTTTGGATAGTAAGATTATTTTTTCTGCCAGTAAATACCTTCTACGGCCCACTTCCTGTTTCTTGTCTGGTCATTAGCCTAGGCTTATGACATCATGCACAGCTCTCTCACTCTCCTCAGAGTTTGCCAGGAAGGGAGGAGGGATTGCAGGGGCGGACTGACAACTCATGGGGCCCCCGGTCAATAGGAGATTATGGGGCCCCCGGTCAATAGGAGATTATGGGGCCCCCAGGCAATCGGAGATTATGGGGCCACACATTATACACACACACACAGTATACAATCACACAGTATACACATACATGTACAAATAGAGGTGGGGCAGCTATAATTTCTGGATTTTTAGACCATAAGGATGTCGGTAAGGGACATTTCAGAGACAGATGTAAAACAAACACAGGTTTTTACATACTGTCCCTGGTTTTACTGAGACTGGCAACCCTGATGAGGCTCCCTAGTGGCCCGGGACCCTCGGGCAGTGCCCGAGTGGCCAAATGGTCAGTCCGCCCCTGAGGGATTGGCCATAAGAGGGCCAATGAGAGCTGCAGAGCTGGAGGTGGGCCTCTGTGTAAATCCAAGAAGTGATCAGGCAGCAGCTTCAGCTGCCCACAATTAAAATGGTTGCAGCCAGACTCCATGGAGGGAGATTTCTGCAGCATATTTGGCAAGTACAGAATCACAGTATATATAAAATAATATGCAAAGTGGTTGGAGGGAAGCTTCAGAATGGCAAAGATTTTTTTATTACAAATGATGTGAGCCGACTGCAGTTCCTCTTTAGGATGAATTAGATAACCTTTTTTTCATTCAGAAGGTACCATCACCACTGTCTCAGAATACAAACAATTAGATTATACTGGCAGACAACACGGTCCACCCAATCAGATCCTCCCCTCTGACTGTTCTAGCAGAATACAAGGCTTGACTCTATGCTAACAGTTATACAGCTTGACTTAATTACTTGGATCCTGAGGTGACAAATATACCTTTGAAGAGGATCTAATGCCAAAATCTAACACAACATATAATGCAATTTGCATTGCATTAGATTTAGAAGTGTGAGTCAAATGTTGCATTACTAAATTACTAAATTATACGTTACCAATAAATCTATTCATGCTGGGTTTGAAACCACACCCAGGGATTTGCAAGGCCACTTATGTGATGACCTGTAGAGAATATGAAGAAGGCTTTCAAGGAAATCGACCATCAGAGCCTTAGATCATAATAGTGTGATGTTTGATAGAGTGTTTTGTTTGAAGACTCACGATGGTGATGAAAGGGTGATGATAATCGATGGAGAGTGATTTTTACTTGTGTGAGTGATGATGATGAACATTCCCCTTTTATTACCCAAAATTTCCTTATCTAAGGACTAGCCTAGAGGGTGTATTTCAGAATATTTACCCAAATCTGATTGGAAGGTACCGTATTTATCAGCGTATAACACTCACTTTTTCCCCCTTAAAATCGGGGGAAAGTCGTGGGTGCGTGTTATACGCCGATCCCCCCCAAAAAAAGTGACAAAAATAGCGAGCGGCGCTCGTAGACCCGCCTCCCTGAGCTCGCTCCCGAAACAGCAGGGAGGCGGGACCGCGAGCAGAGCCGAACAGTCGGCTCTGTCTTTTCCGGCGGCGCTTCGGTCTTTTCTGGCAGCGCTTCGGTCTTTTTCGGCGGCGATTCGGTCTTTTTCGGCGGCGCACGTGCGGTCTGTCTCGGCGGCGGGAAATTTAAACGTGGGCAAGGCTGCAAATGACGCTGGCAAGCTGCAAATGACACTGGGCAAGCTACAAATGACACTGGGCAGGCTGCAAATGACGCTGGGCAGGCTGCAAATGACACTGGGCAGGCTGCAAATGACGCTGGGCAGGCTGCAAATGACGCTGGGCAAGCTGCAAATGATGCTGGGCAGGCTGCAAATGACACTGGGCAAGCTGCAAATGACGCTTAAATGTAAGTTTTTTTTTTCCCTAAACTTCCCTCCTAAAACGTTTTTTCCTTAAAATACCCTCCTAAACTTGGGGTGCGTGTTATACACCGATAAATACGGTATGTCTGAAAATGAACTGAATGTTTGTTTAAGCATTGACTGTACCTGCCAACCCCATGGTGCTCTGATGCGGAATTTTCGACAGAAAGAGTCCAATGGGAGCTTTTCATCGTATATTCTGACCATGTGTATGCCCCATTGGACTTTTTCAGTCGAAAATTCAGACGGACTTAGATAGAGAACATGTTCTATATTTTTCCAACAGAAAAAATTACTTTCGGAAAAAACGCTCGTCTGCATGCTGTTCCGACGCACCAAAAACAGCGCATGCTCTGAAGAAAGTACGAGACGGAAGCTATTGGCTACTGGCTATTGAACTTCCGTTTTCTAGTCCCGTTGTACGTGTTGTATGCTATCGCGTTCTTGACGGTCGGACCGTGTGTATGCAAGACATATTGAGCGGAACTCTGTCGGAAAAACCTTCAAAGTTTATTCTGACGGCAAAACCGGTCGTGTGTACAGGGCATACGACTAATTCTATTTTAGGTCTTCTGGGGAAAAAAATTGATTTATTCAACTCAACCCTATCTGGGAAATTAATATTTTTTTCATCCCCGGTTAAATCTAAGTATAATCTTCATCTTCGTGTGCATAGGTGCAGACCCTGGTGTGGATAATATTATTTGTGATATTAATCTGTAATGTACAATCATCTTAATCATGTAATATTTTATAAAGATGGGTGATTTATCCAGAGATCAAGTTTGAGGTAATAGTTATTAATCCTTTATGAATATCTGGATCATATCATATCTACATTTTCCCTTTTCACTTCCGATGGCTCCCACTGCTGTCAATCACAGCCAGTGAGGAGGGAACAGGGGGGCAGGGCTGAGCCGTGCTCCGTGTGCCATTGGCTCCAGCTGCTGTCAATCACAACCAGTGAGGAGGGATTGGGGGTGGCAGGGCTGAGCCGTGCTCTGTATGTATTATGGACACACAGAGGTTGCTCAGGAGCGAGCATGCACGAGTGCCCCTAAAACAAGCGGCTTGCTCTGGGGGTACTTAGCATGGAGAAGGGGCTAGGAGCACCATAGGGGCACCTGAGAAGAGGAAGATTGTGGCTGCTCTGTGCAGAACCATTATACAGAGCATGTAAGTATGACATGTTTGTTATTTAAAAAAAAAAATCACCTTTAAAAACCCCATCCCATTATCTTTTTCTACCTGTATCCTGCCTAAGAGATTTCAATTAATTTCTTGTCCTAGAAGCACAACAGGGAATTAAAGGGAAAGGGATCCAATCTGCCCTCAAAATGATCGCTTGTTACCATGACAGTGCTAGGAGGTTAGATTGTGGGAGATTTAGGTTTGACCAGCTTATTAGTTAGTCACAATCTCAGAACTTCACTGTGACACCAAACCTTCTCACAACTTAAACTCCTTCCAGCAGCTGTAGTGACATAAATGTATGAAAAGAATAAAGAAGGAAAACCTTACACAATATACAACATTTTCTTGACTTAAAAAACAAAGGGAACACCTAGTTTCTGTAGAACATTTACATGTGTAGCACCCTCTACCTTAGGTAGGTGCTGGAGTTAGATTTTTGACCAGTGCAGGTAAATTTAGGCAGGTCTAGTTGAAAGCTAGGCCAGTTTGTTTTGATCTGTGGAGCTGGGAGTGGTTTAGAGTAGGCTGGTGACTCACAGGCAGTATCACTTCTTGGTTACCTCCCTCTGGCTCAGCAGAGGAGGGGAAGAGGGCGGAGCTGTCTGGGGTGTGGTAAGGAGCCCTGACCAATCCCCAACTAGGATTGGCAGGGAGCAGGCCTCCTTAAATACCTTGGGTCAGCCCAGCTAGGGAGGAGTTGTTTAGGTGAAAGAACTGAGATGGAGATGTTGGGGCCTTTGAGGGAGCCCCCCCAGTCTGGGGGGGGTGACCTTGGGCCGGGGCTCAGAGCTGTGAGGGAACCCTGCACAACCCATGGGGTTTCCTGAACAGGAGCAGGAGAGGACAGCAGGGAACACTGCCGGGCAAGTCTTCAGGAGGGATCCACCAGGTGTTGGTGAGTGACAGACACCATCGGGAGAGCTAGGAGAGGCATGCCGGAGCAGACTGGGAGTCTGAGATGGATGTAGAGCCAGCGGGAGAGACTGTGATGTTACTGGCATTGAAGTCGGGCTGCTGCAGCTGAGAGGGCTGGCAGGGTCTGCACAGGACTGACTGTAGTAGTCCATACCACATAAGAAGACTTTTTCTATTGCTACAACAAAGGGGCCCGAGGTCCCTGCCACCAAATGGCAAATCCTTAAAGTTGGGCTTAATTTTGAGTTGGGCCTAACCATGTGTTGTGCCAGGAGCCAAGTATTGCACAGGAGAGAAAGTGACAGTCTGCACATAAACGTTGTGCTGGAGGAGTCTGGAGCTTTAGAGAATGTGAATAGAGGTTCACATCAATCATCTCATCGATTAATACTATTGATACTGGGCATCCCATAATCCCTTTACCCCATCCAAGTTTAATCCCTCAATAAAATAACAAAAACAAAGCTGATGGACTGTTTATTGTCTGGAGAGTGACTGGAAGTGAATGCCGGGCTGGGCAGGGTGACAGGTGGAACTACTACACTCAGCGGCCCCACAGGGGTACCGCTACACATGCATACTATTCACTTCTCAATAAAAAGTGTGCTTTTAATTGTTTTTTAAAAAGGAACAATAAAGCTGAAAGAGAAGAGATTGCAAGGTGAGGAATTAATTGTACTGCTCAGTGAAGTGCTAGAATGATTACAATATATATCCATTATTGAGCAAATCCTGGGGAGGCGTCGTGTGATTGATGAAGCGCTGGCTGTGCAGTAATCTCTATGTGCTAGAAAATAAAATCATATTCTCCTATATCAAAGAGGAGTGCTGACATTTAAAGGATGCCAGGCATTTCAGTATTACGGTGGAGCGGTTCACATTATTCACTTCTCCAGTCGAATATTCTCTTTGCCCGGGGTCACAGTAAAATAAATAAAAAGTGATCCAAGGGGCCACTTTCTAATTCTCTATGGGGCAGATACCCATCTGGAAGCACATACTCCAACAGATCTCACTAAATATGGAAGTATATTACCTCCTTGTTAGGTGGCTTTTGTTACAGGGTAAGGTTTTTTATCCCATAAGCTGTGTATTTCTGTTGAAAAGGCAGGGTGTCCTGTTCCCCTTTGGGGGGCTCACTATACAGTCTAGACATGTGCAATTAGTTTCGGTTTTTTTTTTTTCGTTTTTTTTTTTTTTTTTTTTTTTGTTCGTTCGTTTTCGTACGAATGAACGAATCGTTCGAATCGAACAAATCCGAATAACGAATCATTCGAATCGTACGAATCCGATTAACGAATTGTTCGAATCGAACAAATCCGAAAAGCAACGAAAATCCGAAAAACCAAACAACGAAAATCCGAAAAAACGAAAAAAGGAACAACGAAAATGAACTAAAAAATTCGTACATTCGTAACTTTTTTTTTTGTTGAATTGGTAATTTTCCGTGTCCCTTACAATGGTGCTGCTTAACATGCTTCGAATGGATTGAACAAAAAAATTCGTACATTCGTAACTTTTTTTTTCGATTCGTAACTTTTTTTTTCGATTCGTAACTTTTTTCTTTTTTTTCGATTCGTAATGAATGGATTGAACAAAAAAATTTGTACATTCGTAACTTTTTTTTCGATTCGTAACTTTTTTTTTTCGATTCGTAAATTATTAAAATGTAATAATAGCATACACGTTACATAAAATTATGAATTATGCTCCGATTACGAATCTACGAATGTTACGAATGTTACGAATGTACGAATAACTACGAATGCGTTCGAATTTCGAATAAAACGAATGAACGAAAATTAAACTATAGAAAAAACGAATCAACGAAAAATAACTCTTACAAATGTACGAATCGTTACGAATACGAACAACGACGACTTACGAATGTACGAATCGTTACGAATCAACGGAAACGAAAAAAAAACGAAACGAAAAAAAACGATTTTTTTCAGAAACGAAAAAAACGAAACGAAAATAAACAAATTTTTTTGCTGTGCACATGTCTAATACAGTCTTCAAGCTAATCAGGTTTACTGGTAAAGCAAAACATCATCTCCCTGAATACCTAATGCCAGATTGTCTGCAAAATCTGAATCGTGTCGGCTTCTAGAATTGTGTTCATCTCCAAAACATTGCTTGTTCCAGGGTAGAGCTGCAATGTGCAGCATCATATAGTACATGTCTGCCCCAGGACTAGCTGAGAGTTTGCCAATAGCAGCCTAGTCTAGAGCTGGATTTGTCATCACTTTAAAAGCTGTGTATCCTTTTTTAGGGGTCTGGGTTGACGAGCTTTGGGATTCTCAGTGGCATCACTTTGGCATCACTTTGAGAGGCTTCTGAGGTCATTAAGAATTCATTGACAGTTGCATTTGACTTGTAGTTGACCTCCGTCTGACCTGCTGCAAGCAGGTTTTGCGTTACCATAGACTAGTATAGGAATGCAAAACCTGCATAACGTGAACAAAAACTTTTCAAAACAGGCCCTAAAACATACAGTTATGCCGCGTACACACGATCGGAATTTCGGCCAGCAAAAGACCGATGAGAGCTTTCCATCGGAAAACGCGACCGTGTGTAGGCTCCATCGGAATTTTGCTGGCCGAATTCCCGCCAGCAAAAATTTGAGAGCATGTTCTCAGTTTTTCAGACGGAAATTCCGATCGTCTGTAGCAATTCCGAGGTGCAAAATTCCTACGCATGTTCGGAAACAATTTGACGCATGCTCGGAAGCATTGAACTTCATTTTTTCTCGGCTCGTTGTAGTGTTGTACGTCACCGCATTCTTGGCAGTTGGAATTTGGTGTGACTGTGTGTAGGCAAGACAGTTTGAGCGGAATTCCGCCGGGAAAACCATCAGAGCTTTTTCCGATGAGAATTCCGATCGTGTGTACGCGGCATTAGGAAACCTAACTATTGTGACTGCTTTATGACCATTAGGAGTAAAGAAATAATGGAAGGGTGCTATACATTGTAATCTGTAAATAAATGGTTAAAGCAATTAACTGTTTTGCATATATTTGCATATTTTATACTTATTATAGTCAAGAAATAAATTACAAATATGCAATGTCTAATGTGGGTGGGAAAATGGTTTACACCATGCATTGCATCCCAATAATCAATCAAGAAGTATGAGCAATGTAGGACTTTCAAGGCGCATGAATAACACTACAATATTCAAATATTCTTTAAAAATAACAGTTAATTTATGTATACAATCTTCTTTAAAAATCTAATAAAACCAATGGCCATGTGATTGTCTCATTCTCCGGTAGTGATTTGAATAAGCATTATCCATGCTACATAAATGTCACCATTTCATTAATGCTACATTGAAATTACATTCTCAACATGTTTCACCAAATACACGGCTTCTTCAGGAGTTATTTCAGCATAAAACACTGTACATGATAACGCACCCTCAAACTCCCTGCTACCTTCTCCAAAAATGTATCCCATTGGGAAACCCTCAAGAAAAATCATTCATAAATGGTACTATATGCCTGATAAACTTGCTAGTATTTTTCCATCCCAATCATCAAATTGTTGGAGGAATTGTGATACTACTGGTGACATTTTTCATATTTGGTGGTTTTGTCCCATCATAGCCTCCTTTTGGAAGGACTTTTCCACCTTAATTGCTGACATCACCCACACTCCACAAAAGTTGACCCCACAAATGGATCTCTTTGGTCTAGATCTTTCCCTCTGGCCTGTGGTAATACTTCCCACTAATAACACATATGTAACTATGTAACCATGTAACTAGAAAACATATCCTGATAGCAGCGCATATAACCCTAGCACGTGCATGAAAGGACCCACATCCACCATCTTTCTCCTCCCTCATTTCTACCATTAATGACCATTGCCACATGGAATTTCTATTTGCCAAAACTCATTTGCAAAGTGACAAATTTCTCAAACACTGGTCTCCCTGGCTATCCAATCCTAGAAGTATTAAACTAGCATAACTGAACATTATATCCTATGTACTGGACCCACTCACAGCAACACTCTCTCTATACTATAAGCACAGGACCAAATAGAGCCAAAAGCGAATCTATTATGTTTTCTTGTTTATATTTTACCTTTGAGCTACAATATTTCCCCACATTTTAAAGCTGGAATCTGCTATCCTCTTCAAACTTTAAGTTTTCTTCTCCACTTTTACCTACTCCCCCCTTATACTTTATTTCTTTATCACCTTAACACCCCCCCTGGGGTCTGGTGTTGAGGTAACATAACAACTAAAATATGTACACCCTATCACAAATATTACATTTACATAGTTACCATAGTAGATGAGGTTGAAAAAAGTCCATCAAGTCCAACCTATGTGTGTGATTATATGTCAGTATTACTTTGTATATCCCTGCATGTTGTGGTCATTCAGGTGCTTATCTAATAGTTTTTTTAAACTATCGATGCTCCCTGCTGAGACCACCGCCTGTGGAAGGGAATTCTACATCCTTGCCGCTCTTACAGTAAAGAACCCTCCAAGTAGTTTAAGGTTAAACCTATTTTCTTCTAATTTCAATGAGTGGCCACAAGTCTTGTTAAACTCCCTTCCGTGAAAAAGTTTTATCCGTATTGTGGGGTCACCAGTATGGTATTTATAAATTGAAATCATATCCCCTCTCAAGCGTCTCTTCTACAGAGTGAATAAGTTCAGTGCTCGCAACCTTTCCTCATAACTAATATCCTCCAGACCCTTTATTAGCTGTGTTGCCCTTCTTTGTACTCGCTCCATTTCCAGTACATCCTTCCCGAGGACTGGTGCCCAGAACTGGACAGCATACTCCAGGTGCAGCCAGATCAGAGTCTTGTAGAGCGGGAGAATTATCGTTTTATCTCTGGAGTTGATCCCCTTTTTAATGCATGCCAATATTCTGTTTGCTTTGTTTGCAGCAGCTTGGCATTGCATGCCATTGCTGAGCCTATCATCTACTAGGACACCCAGATGAAAAACAGACAGCAATGCATTCCTATGGGCAAATGGATGTAAACAGGCATTGTTCATTTACATTTTTTGTCTGCTTATGTTCAGGTCCATTTTTTATAAATGCCATTTTTGTTCCATTTAAAAAAACTGAAGTGGATGAAAAACTGATAAACAGAATCCGTTTTTTCTTAGCAAATCATGACTGAACGAATGATGCCTAAAAAGGGGCCTAGGTAGCCTTTATAAATTGATTGGACGAGCAGCCACTTGTATTTGTATAGTCACTAAAATGTACAGTAAACCCCAGGACCTTTATAGCTTACTTGAGGTACATTATCTTATTATCTACTTATACAGATCAGTCTTTCTCAACCAGGGTTCCTCCAAAGGTTGCTAGGGGCTCCTTGAGCAATTTTCTTTTTTGCCTACCTGTAAGGAGAGGATTCTTCTCACTGACCAGAAATATAAGTGTAACACTGACCCCCGAAAGAGCTGCTGGTTTGATTTGGGCCTGCACTCTGCTGATAAACCCCACTAACTTGGCTCAGTCCCCTTGACACAGTTGTGGTGCAATACAATACAGTACAATATAATATAATACAATATACCTGTATTGTAACCTCAGGATCCACTGGCTCCACCTGCTGGGAGAAAACAACACTCCACACAACTGGGTACTTAACCAAAAGATATTTTACTGTAAATATATTTTCAAACAGGTGGTTACAGTAATTGTGCTGTCATCCCAACATAGAATGACAGCACAATAGATGTTAGTATCACAATTTCAAACAATATAAATACACGGGAGCTCCCCCTACTTTTATAGCTATGCGTGAGATCTCACTTGAAGTACTTGGTCTTCTGATCTTCGCTAGCTAGAATAGTTCCTTATGATTTGTAATCCAAGGGGTTAAAGTAAATCAAATTGAGTTAAAGATTCTCCTGGTATAACTTCAGTAACTATATTACAAGGCTTGAGATGCAAAGCAGATAGGCCTCATGCCTGCCTAGTGTCAGTTGTTATACTCCTCCTCCGTAGGACTATAGATCCCAGCGAGGCCTGTATATAAGTCTGACTATGTGCAAAAGTTAGTAAACTGTGGGCCACAACCCGCTCACCAACTGGATCGGAGCTCTATATGGTAGCCTTGGTCCGGTGATTACAACTTGCTTCTCCGTCAGCTGGCTCCGTCACTCTGTTCCGCTCTGCTGGGTGAGCCCGGTCCTCCGATACTCAAATGAGTGTCTCTGGATCTACCCAATTCGGTCACTGTATCTCTGGCACCGTCAGGTCACTCGCACAAACGAGCAGGGTTGCGTTCCGCAATGGCTGTAGGTCGCTTCCTCCGGGAGGCCTCCTCACAGCTCCTCACAGGCAGGCCATGCGATCCAAAGAGACCTAAAATGGCCGCTCGGACTCCTTTTATGTTCTAACCAGCATGCACTGTTAGAGAGGGTGTACATGGTGTACCTGGGTAGGTCACCAAGCATCCTGGGTAAAAAGGTCAACCTTCCAATGTAAATAACAGTCACTTCCTGTATCCAGTCTTTGTGCTTTAAAAGCAATAATCATTTAAGATTACCATCAGTATTTGGCCGCTAAATGGCACCAAATACTAAGCCATAGAAATGTCCATAGACTTTTGATTATAACATGCAAACACATATTAATAAACAAGAATGTCAGCGCTACATAAGCAACATTTGTTCTTACTGACCATAATCCTATGAACCATAATTTGTAGAAATATTTATTATTGCCATTGATTCCTGAGACTGGAAAGATATTCCAAGACTGATGTACGTAGCGCTACCCCTGCAGGAGTCGCTTGGTAATTTGAGTTTGCTGTTCTGCGCCTAGACATCAAGAAAAACCTCAGCCCCTCTGATACACCAGGTTGAATGAAAGTCACTGCAAACATTTATAAGAACATAAATATTGACACCTTTAACTTGGCTGTGAATAAGCACCAGGTAAAGGACAAGTTCACTTTTTAGCAAAAAAAAATAATTTGCAGGTAAAAAAATGTGCATTTATTTATTTTGGAGCCTGTAAAGCATTGCACCATCGATCAGGCCTCCTGAACATCTGCCAGTGTATCTGTGTGGCTGTACATCCCATACGGGCAAGCAGATACACTGACAGGAAAAATCAATGTACTACCACGGTGATCCACAGAGCTGTCGTAGTTCTTTGAGAACTACAAGGCGACAGCCACAAAGAATGTTGGGGCTTGTAGTTCATTCACACACAGAGTTGCGTCAGTAAATGCCCCTGCCATGTGGGCGGAGCTCCGCATGGGACCACACTGATTTCAAAAAGTGACTGTGCTGTGGGGTGGGGGGGGGGGGGTCAATTTATCCTTTAACTCAATGTATTGGTACAGGTTAGAATAAATGGTGGTTTGAGCATAAATGAAAACAAAGAAGGTAGGTTCAGACACAGTCTGCTAGACAGTATAATTTAAAATAGAGTTCTGTACCACTAGACTGGGCTTAACTCATGAATCAGTAGAGTCAACAATAAACAGTGTATATAAGCATTTACTGCAATGTGAATAATAATACTATAGCTAGTCTAGAGGGCACTCTAGGAGAATGGCTAGGATATAGTGCAATGTCCCCTGAGAGGTACCTCTTAGCATGAGCGCTAGGTGAAAGTCTCTGTGTAGCTGTAAAGGAACAGTCTTTAGTTTTAACTCTTCAGCCGGCTGGCAGCGGGGCCCACTTGTACCATTGCTGCATGTGAGAACAGTCCCAGTAAAGTCTGCAGGCAGCAATAAGGCTACTAGATGGCTGTATGGTCAGTTCCTAAAGGGCTCAGTCTTTCTAGCAGCGGATCACAAATCCCCACAGTAGCAGCTCACCAGTCCCGGTGATATTGCAGCTCACCAACTGGTCACACACAGCGATCAGTCCACTCTCTGCTCTGCACCCAGGTGACTCTGTCGACACCCCGAACTCTGCGGTCCAGATCCTGCTCAGGCTACCGATATACGGCAGTGATGGTGCACACTGGAAAATAATGTGCACTGACTGGTCTCCCTCATGGCAAGAGGAAGCTATACAGCCTGAGAAAATACAGCTCTTTCCCCTCCTCCTGGCAATCTTTTTCTGGGAAATGCAGTTCAGAAGTTCTTGATTACAGTTGAGTTCCTCTCCTCTGGACTACAATTTCCACAGTGCAGTGCTGCCTGACTATCTATTGAACTCTTCCTGCTCAGCAGCTTCCTCCTTTTGCTGATATGGCTAGTATGCAGTTCAGCACTACAGATAGCAGCTGCAGCCAGTCTTTCTCTCACCCTCCATTATTAGCCAGGCACCTGGCTACATGAAGATGATACAATAATTTGTATATAACCGTTGCACTTTATTTTATCCAGTCTAAGATTAGGATCCAGAATCAGCTCTTGTCATCCTCCATGATCACTTCTCACTCCACTCTGCAGATCAGAATCGTATACTAATGAAATGATTTATATCAAACATGTCCAACTAACTTACTGTTTGGACAGTAATGCAAAATAGTCTGTTATAAAACACTTAAAGCCCTACAAACCATTCAGCCCAATTAACCTGCTAATGACCGGACAGAGATCTGCTAATATACAACAAACTGATAAGATAATAATGGCCGTGTCCCTTGATACTACTTTTAATAGATTGGCAGCTCTGAAAATTGGCATTTATGTAAATACAATAAAGACACCAAGTTTGAAATAATCGGATAATGACAGTTGATAATGACAGTTGATAATGACAGTTGATAAATGTGTATCTGTTTTGTAAAACCAAGTATGTTTTTAACCAGCTATGTTCCATGCAAATTCCATTTAACGGATGCTTTTTTCCCCTCACTTCTGTTTGATTCCACTGGTATATTGCCGTGATTATACTAATTTACTCAATATGCTTGAAAAGTAATTAGTGAAGGCAAGACAGAAATGCAAGAAGCTCACGGTGCCAAGCAAAACAAAAACAAGATTATACGCCGTGTATGCAAACAGTCCAAATACCCGCAAGATGTTATGACATGTTTGAGTTTTAAAAAGTCAACTTCACTAAACTTATTATCATCAAATAAGGTCGCAGCATGGCAAACTGCAAACTACAATTACTTACTATTTTCCTAATTTATGAAAAATACTAACATCTTCTGTCAGCACGCAGGAGCATTCACATTCCTAGGTGTGATTTACAGAAAGGAATCAATATACACAGACACACTGCAGACTTCTTATGTACTTAATTTTCCTATCAAATGTCCAACTGCATCAGCTGGAAGATGTAGAATGAGAGTGTGCCATGCGATCTCTTGCCACCTGCTAGATGAATTTATGCTTAAAGCTGAACTCCAGGTATGATCTTAATTCATAAAAAATTTAAAATATCATCAGTGTGACACTAATAAATTATTCACAGTACCGCATACAAATCTTACAAAAACATATATATATATATATATATATATATATAAAAACAATAATAATAATAAAAAAATTGAAAATAAAGTCCATGCAAAAATAAGTTCAGCAAATAAATGAGTCCTCTCAGTGAAAGTCCAAGTCTTAATCACACACCCGTGTGAAATCTTGTAAAAAATAAATACACCTTGAAGCTGCCACCAAAGTGATGAAGTGAGCCCTTCTCCCTTTGGAATAACACTCACCAAGCAAAATTGCCCCCAGTAGGCAATAGCATTTTAATCATTAGAACCATGTAATAGTGCGCTGTTTCTATTGGTTCACCTTAAAGCGGTTCTGCACTGCTTTTTTTTTTTTTTTTTTGGGCTATATGCCAAGGCCATATAGCTAAATTGGGGGACTTACCTGTTCCATCTTCCGACTCGATCGCAGACGGTTTTCCTCCGATAACATTCTTGATATTCTTCTTGTCTGCTGGGGGCCATCTTGCCTGTGGGCATGTGAAACCCCACAGGCACTTTAGATGGCCCAGCATGCACCGCCGTCACTGCGCCGAGCTCGCGCGTGCGCAGTAACGGCAAAGTGCAGCTCACGTTCTCCGAAATCTCGCGAGATGTCGGCACATCTGCCGACATCTCGCGAGATTTCGGAAAATGTGTCCGAAATCTCGCGAGATTTCGGAAGATGTGGCCGAAATCTCGCGAGATTTCGGAAGATGTGGCCGAAATCTCGCAAGATGTGGCCGAAATCTCGCAAGATTTCGGAAGATGTGGCCGAAATCTCGCGAGATTTCGGAAGATGCCCGCACTGACTCCTGGGATCAATGACACCAGATCCCAGGAGACAGTGCGGCGTGACGAGGATCCCCGCACAGACCCCGCCCACCCCCGAAGAGACAGAAGACAGGAAGTCATTGATTACAAGGTAAGTAAAAAAAAAAAAAAAAAAACACATTTCATTTAGTACTCTTTGCCTGATTTGGAAGGCAAAGAGATTTACTAAATGAAATGTGTGCCGAACCGCTTTAAGTGATTTTAAGAGATAAGGGGATGAGGGTGGGAAATGCCAGTTGCTGAAGCTGACCCTATATCTCAAAAATTATGATGGACTGTCTTGGTACTAATAACAGACATATAGATAATATAAAAATTATTTATTACATATAAAAAAGACATACATGGTACATTAAAACTACAATTATTAGAAGAAATTATATTTCAAGAAACAAATACTTAGGGTTCCCCCAAAAAAGTATCTGTTGATGAAGTAAATCTCGAAATTGACTTTTCCTCTACTAGTTTTGCGGTGTTGTTACCGCTTCTTCAGGAGGAATAATCTATAAAATAGATTTTTTGAGTAAGGCACAAGTCAAATGCATTACATTCAAAAATAATGAACAAATATAATTCAGCAAGTAGTATATAAAAGGTAATGATCAAATTGCTCACCAGGCTGGACAGTGGCCAGATGTGAGGCCATAGACCCGAACTAGAGGTTAAGTGATTTCAACCACGTGTTAAAATTGGCTATATCATATACCCAACATCATAATAAATATCAAGCTATTGCATTGCCCATATTAATTCAAAAAGAGATTCTGTGAAACTTTCAACTCATAACTAAAATGCTAAGTGCAAAATTCAAAAGTGCATATATACATATTTAAGTACACATAGGGGTTTATTTACTAAAGCTGGAAAGTGCAAAATCAGGCTCACTTCTGCTTAGAAACCAATGAGCTTCCAGGTTTTATTACCAAAGCTGAATTGAACAAGCTGGGGTTAGAAGCTCATTAGTTTCTATGCAGAAGTGAGCCTGATTTTGCACTTTCCAGCTTTAGTAAATAAACCCCATTGTGTACTTGGGCAGTGGGGTATGCCTGTATATATATATATATATATATATATATATATATATATATATATATATATATATTATATATATATATATATATAAAATGTGCCAGAAATCCAGTTCATTAAAGACTTAAAATATGCTCCAAAGTTCATATGATTAAAAATGTGCTCCAAAGTTATGATCTCCTTGATATGTGGGTCCAACTTCTCCACATGCAAGAAGAAAAAAAGGGCTTTGTGCAAAACAAATAAACCAAAAGTGCTTGAGCATCACCACCATGCTTTAAAACAGAAGATTGGCCACTTACCAGACACGTAGATCCCACATAGGGGACAATTATCACATAAACAAGATCACAACTATGAGTTGACCAGCCTTAAAGATTTAGAATGAGTCCAGACTCACTCAGAGTGTGTCATAGTAAAAGCAATGGAGAGGACTCATAGTGCAGTAACGTTTTTAAATATAGTTTAACCACTTAAGCCCCGGACCAATTTGCAGCCAAAGGACCAGGCCCCTTTTTTGCGATTCGGCACTGCGTCGCTTTAACTGACAATTGCGCGGTCGCGCGACGTGGCTCCAAAACAAAATTGGCGTCCTTTTTTTCCCACAGATAGAGCTTTCTTTTGGTGGTATTTGATCGCCTATGCGTTTTTTATTTTTTGCGCTATAAACAAAAATAGAGCGACAATTTTGAAAAAAATGCAATATTTTTTACTTTTTGCTATAATAAATATCCCCCAAAAATATATAAAAAATACATTTTTTTCCTCAGTTTAGGCCGATACGTATTCTTCTACATATTTTTGGTAAAAAAAATCGCAATTAGCGATTATTGATTGGTTTGCACAAAAGTTATAGCATTTACAAAATAGGGGATAGTTTTATAGCATTTTTATTAATAATATTTTTTTTTTTACTAGTAATGGCGGCATCAGCGATTTTTATTGTGACTGCGACATTATGGCAGACACATCGGACATTTTTGACCCATTTTTGGGACCATTGTAATTTATACAGAAACCAGTGCTATTGCGATTATTGATTAGTTTGCGCAAAAGTTATAGCGTTTACAAAATAGGGGATAGTTTTATAGCATTTTTATTAATATTTTTTTTTTTATTAGTAATGGCGGCGATCAGCGATTTTTATTGTGACTGCGACATTTTGGCGGACACATCGGACATTTTTGACACATTTTTGGGACATTTGTCATTTATACAGCAATCAGTGCTATTTAAATAGCACTGATTCCTATGTAAATGACAGTTGTAGTTAGGGGGTTAACCACTAGGGGGCGGGGAGGAGTCAGTGTGACGTGTTGTGTTTTTTTTACAGTAGGGGGGCGTGGCTGTACGTGTGACGTCATTGATCGGCGTTCCCGATGACAGGGAACCGCCGATCACTGACAGTCAGTGTAGGAAGCGCGGGGAGAGGTTTGTTTACATAGACCTCTCCCTGTTCTTCCGCTCCGTAACCCGATCGCGGGATACCAGCGGCGATCGGGTCCGCTGGTCCCGCGGCCGGGGTCACGGAGCTCCCGACCGGGTCGCGAGCGCGCCGCTAGCGGCGCGCGCGCGACCCACGGGCAGGCACATGCACGATCACGTACAGGTACGTGATTCCTATGTAAATATGCAGTGGCCGGTCGGGAAGCGGTTAAATGCACTGATTCCTATGTAAGTGGCAGTGAAGGAGTTAACCACTAGGGGGCGGTGAGGGGTTATGAATTAGAGCAGAGACTGCAAGCCAGGCCTTCTTGTCCAACATCAGTGCCAGACCTCACAAATGCGCTTCTGGAAGAATGGTCAAACATTCCCATAGACACTCCTAAACTTTGTGGACAGCCTTCCCAGAACAGTTGAAGATGTTATAGCTGTAAAGGGTGGGCCAACTCAATATTGAATCCTATGGACTAAGACTGGGATGCCATTAAAGTGCATGTAAAGGCAGGTGTCCCAATACTTTTGACAATATAGTGTAGATGGTTGAGTGAGTTTTTTTTAGAATATTAAAAAAATAATGAATTTGTATTTTTAATTTGTGGTGCTCAGATGCAGTTGAGTTCCTCTTTAAGGTCAGTCCATAATTATGGTTGCTGACATCAAAGGTTCGCATTATTTGTTTCCATTTTGCGTATACTTAGGTTTAAATTTAGCCTAGAACTATCATCACCAGGGGCGGACTGACAACTCATGGGGCCCCCCGGCAATAGGAGATTATGGGGCCCCCAGGCAATCAGAGATTATGGGGCCACACAGTTTACACACATACAGTATACAATCACCCAGTATACACATACATGTACACACAGTATACACAGACATTTTTCTATTGGCTGAGAAGGTACTGGAGAGGTGGGGCAGCTATAATCTCTGGATTTTTAGACCAAAAGGATGTCGGTAAGGGACATTTCATAAACAGATGTAAAAAAAACACAGATTTTTACATACTGTCCCTGGTTTTACAGAGGCTGGCCCGGGGCCCTCGGGAAGTGCCCGAGTGGCCGAATGGTCAGTCCGCCCCTGATCCTCACATATCCTAATATTATCTTACTTTATCCAAAGGGTTTCATATCTTTTCATCAGGGTTAGTAAGAACTAAACAGAACATGAACATTACAAGATATATACCCTTTGCCTTGTGTACGATACCCAGTATGCAGTGATTGCAAATCAATACTCCTCAAATGTAGCTGTCTCTGTAGACAAGCTTCTGTGGGTGACATTGGAAAAGCAATGAAACAGCAGTCATAAATTACAAGAAAAATGTCTTATTTTTCCAGAAAGTAATTTTGAATAAAGGAAAATAGGCTGACGTTTACCAAGTGCCAAAGAGGAAAACATGTATTACTAAGGAAAAAAAGAGAAGAGCAATAAATAAACGAATTAAGGTAGAACAAGCAGACATTTAATAAGGCAACAATGAGCAATGTGCTGACTGGTTGTTGCAGGTTTCTGCTCCCTTCACATTATCTTTGGATTTTTTGGCTGCCACCGTTGTTTATAGGGCTGTGCTGCACATATCACCCCATATCACCTCTCTGGAGTGGGAGAGATGGGAGAAAAGCAGAGGATGGAAGCACAAAGCATAGAGATTTATTTACTACAACTACAGTATTATGATGCATTCACTCAACCTTCCATAAGACTCTATAAAGCACATTTAATTTCATTTCGTTTTTTTTTTTTTTCTGTTACACGTAAAGTAGATGTAATCTCAATCATTAACATATCACGTAATCTGCCAGTCACAGACTGAGGGGTCCAGGACAACCTGGTCTCATTGGAGTTGAATGATGTGATACACCAGGATCGATCGACAATAAAAAGTTCTGCAGGGAAAATATGAATATTTCGGCAAAGACTGGTTTTGTTATTTTAATGGCTTATTCATTTTTAGACTTTTTTTTTTTTTTTAGGGTGATATTACTGGCATTTTTTTTTTTAATAACAAAGATGCCATACTTATCTGCTCTGTACAGTGGTTTTGCACAGAGCAGCCCAGATTCTCCTGGCCCCCTCCCTCCTGCCGACTGCCCCCAGAGCAAGCAGCCTGCTACGGGGGGCACATGAGCAGGCTCGCTCCCGACTAACTGCTCTTCATCATGCCCATTCACACAGAGAGTCGCAGCTCAGCCCTGATAAACATATTTTCTCATCAGCAGTATATAGCAGTCTTGTGACTTCTATCAGTGTCTGGTTAAAGCTTGTAGGAGGAGTTTTCATTCTCCCCTGATTGTCCTATGAGGATGCAGGACCCCTGAACCTCTGTCTGGACAGTGCTGATTGGCCCTGGGCCTTGCACCCTCCAAAGAAAAAGAAAAAAAACCTCTCTAGTAATACACACCAAACTGAGCATGTAAGCTTGTCCCCTAGCCTCTGTACTATCCGGAGATGGTTTGGGGACTGTGGAAGAAGGGGAGGATCAGAAGAGGCAGGATCAAATAGCCTTTTTACACAATGCAGAGGATTAACCCCTTAGGTTCCACAATGAGTATAACAAGCATGCTTTACTGCATATACACATTGATTTTACTGTTGTGGGTTTAGTGTCAGTTTAATATTAGCTGCTAGATTGCTCTAAATTGGTGGCACGGGTCCTACTGCACATAAAATCTCACTGCAATGTATCAAAAATGAATGTGTTTTTGATGTACATTTAACATGCATTTTCAAGTCATCCATTTTTACGTGATCCATTTTTACGTGATCCATTTTTACGTGATCCATTTTTACGTGATCCATTTTCACGTCATCCATTTTCACGTCAGCCATTTTCACGTCATCCATTTTCACGTCAGCCATTTTCACGTCATCCATTTTCACGTCAGCCATTTTCACGTCATCCATTTTCACGTCAGCCATTTTCACGTCAGCCATTTTCACGTCAGCCATTTTCATGTCATCCATTGTGAAGTGGCAGGTGCATGGAAGGGTCAAAACACTAACAACAATTTTTCTTTATAGCTTTACTTTCACTTGCGCTGCATTTACATGAGTTCAGATGCATTACATTAAACTGCAGGCAGACTGCATTTTAATCACTACTAGGTCATCACTAGTGACACAATTGATTTCTATGTGTCCCATAGGAATTTTCTTCACCGTATGTCACCACACAGCAGAGCAATGCACTGTGCTGCTGTGCTAATACATGAATGCGTCACTATGTGGCACTTCAAATAAAGAAAAAATATAAAAATAAGAAATATGATGCGCTAAAAAGCGCACTAAACAGCTCTCTATCACAGTCAACACTGACACTAGCATTTCACTGTGCAGACTAGTATAAATGTAGCTTACTGTAATGCAATGTACATGTACACAACATTGTGGTGTGTGAACCAGGTACTTAGAAAACCATTGTTTTGTAATTAGCCTTGCAGGGACCTGCGTTGATCGGATGCAGAAAAATGAAGGTCATTGCACATGGTGTGAACATGCCCTTAGGCCCCTTTCACACTGGGGCGGTTTTCAGGCGGTACAGCGCTAAAAATAGCGCCTGTACACCGCCTGAAAAAACCGGCCCCATTCACTCCAGTGTGAAAGCCGGCGGGCTTTCACACTGGAGCGGTGTGCTAGCAGGACGGTAAGGCCCCTTTCACACTGGGGCGGTTTTCAGGCGGTACAGCGCTAAAAATAGCGCCTGTACACCGCCTGAAAAAAACGGCCCCATTCACTCCAGTGTGAAAGCCGGCGGGCTTTCACACTGGAGCGGTGCGCTAGCAGGACGGTAAAAAAAGTCCTGCTAGCAGCATCTTTGGAGCGGTGTAGGAGCGGTGTATTTACCGCTCCTATACCGCTCGTTCCCATTGAAATCAATGGGAAACCGCGGGGATACCGCCCGCAAACCGCCGCTGCAGCGGCGGTTTGCGGAGGTTTTTAACCCTTTTGCGGCCGCTAGCGGGGGTTAAAACCACCCCGCTAGCGGCCGCATACCGTGGGTAAAACGAAGGTAAAGCAGCGCTAAATATAGCGCTGCTTTACCGTCGCCGCCCCGCACCGCCCCAGTGTGAAAGGGGCCTTAAGGATCATAGTCACCTGTTGCTTGATTGATTGTCTGGGGAGCTACTGGATCACTGCATTTTAAAGGAGGAAAAATATCTACATCATAAGCAAAATGAGTATAGGCAGGGGAAGGGGCAGTAGCACTTTTTGAAGTCAATGGTGTAGAGGAGGAGAGTATTACAGTGCAGCACCCCTTTGCCATATGCAGGCTCCTATAGAGTCTTAATGACTCTCTCCCTTTGCCACTTGTGTGTTTTATACACTCTCTTCAGACATTGGATTTTTTTTTCAAAGCTCTAGTTTGTAACTTTAGTTCATATTGTACACACACTTCAATCAAACCGGATATACTGGTTTTATTTGGCAATGATACATTAGTATCTTAGTGGATTTACATTGTAAAAGTCAAACAAGCTTTGGAACAATTGACAAGACCTTATAAATACAAAGAAAAATGAAAGCACTAAAAAAATTGAAATGGAGATTTTAATCTTGTATAGCATACCTGTCCTCCTTAACCCGCTGGCTCTCTTTTGGTTGTCAAGAGCCTGTTATATCTCCAAGCAATGGAAAATCACATCCCCAGCAGGAGATTATTATGTCACCCAATGATTAATACATCTTATATTTTCTACTAGCATTAAAATTTCCCAGGTAATACCCGTCATACCCCCTTGGTAACACTTTACTCCCTCTTCCAGTTTCTCGGCTTACGAGACTGACAAACTTTGCCATCCAGACAAGTGACAACAATGATTGGAACCTCCGGGATAAGAATGACAGCTCAGATGAGGTAGGAGGAGTTGGGCAGGGGGGAAGGGTTAAGGACAGATTGGGTAATATATATATATATATATATATATATAGGACTGACTTCCATTAACCTCCCTGGGGGTATGATTATGTCTGGAATTTTGTGCTGACAGCGGTACAATTATTTTGCATGGAAATTTGGCGTTTTTATATTGTAGGCTGCAATTCTTAGGAATAACTCACTTAAATCTGTCCAAACCAGAGTCTAGTAGACATCCCGGGTATGATAAAGTTTGAAACACAAAATCATAAATTATAATAAAATAAAAATATATATAAAAATTATTCAATAATGTAATCAAATCAAAAACACTAAAATTTGCTCAGTTGCAGAATAGTCGCTGTCATCAAATTTTGTGTTGATGAATTGTGATTCTAATTTATTATCGTTGTTTTCTAGCTGGTCTAAAACCACTTTTGACATAAAGGGACACCTTTTGGTTGCTATGGACAATCTCCAGTTTCCAGGCAGAAAAAGGCAGAAAAAAATCTATTTATTATATAAAACTACATGCAGGGCACTGGGCAGACCACTAGGGACAAAGGGGATGTGTATTTTTTGTATACAGTACTGTAATCTGTAAGATTACAGTACTGTATGTGTGTTGTGTTTTTTAACTTTTTTGAATTTGGCGCCGATCTCCGCTCCCGTGCGTCGTAACGTCGCAGGGAACGGAGATCAGCGGCACTCGGCACTGTGTGAATCGAGCGAGCAGACGGCTCGCTCACACAGCGGGGAGACGTCGCAGGATCCAGGGGACAAGGTAAGTAACTTCCCCCTGTATCCTGCAATGCAAGCCCGAGTCTGGCTCGGGGTTACCGCTTTTGGTACTGAAATCTCACCCCGAGCCAGACTCGGGAATACCGCCAGGGGGGTTGAATAGCAAAAGAATAACCAAGAGCATAGAGGTTTAAGGTGGACCTATACTCAAAAAGTATTTTGTCCTATAGGGAATATCAAGTAAGGTTATTTGATTCTGAGCACCGCTGTACCCTGAAAAATCTCCATTTTGTCTTGACTTCTTTATGAGAAGTTACAATGCACTGCCTGATATGTTACAGTGTCTAGGTACCCATGTTCTTGTTGCCTCATAACTGAATATCTGTGCTGTGAGATCATCTAAGGTCACCTTTGTAAGCCTTTTACCGCAGAGAAATACATTTTTGTGTTTTTTGGTAAAACCTATTCAAGGGTAGTGGGAGAAATGTCCCTTACATTGGTGGCCAGTGGAAAGAATGACAGTGGTGGGAATTCTACCCTTCTAGTTAAAAAGATCATTGGGGTCCCACAGCTGGCTCTGCCAAGTGGTGCTGGCCCCAGAACTATGCAGGCACCATCAAATTGGAGCTCAACCAGCCACAGCTCAAGAAACTACAATCAACCTCTGGGGGAACCCTGTTTGAGGATGGCTGATCTAAGGCCAGTCCCGCCTACTCCTGCCTCCTATGACTGCAATTCTCACCAGATTTGGAGTGTTTTCCTTGGCAATTGGGGTTGTCGCCATTGTACTGCCCACTGTTCTTGAGAGCCTGCTGAGATAAAGCTAAAGGTAAGGACCTGCAGGTCAAGGCTTTACCTCTTCTACATCTGTGGATCTCTCCTGCTGCTTATTAATCAGCCAGACCTGGAGAAAAAAATGAGTTGCAGGGAGGTTACATGTAATATTGGAGACTTGTTCTTGTTCCTCTGCTTATATTTTTCAAACAGAGGACATCTTTCAAACAGGGAGTAAGAAAAACATGACCAGTATGTATTCCATCTTACTGGCTGCTAAGCTCGAAAACTAAATGTGTACACATGTAAATGTGTAGCTATTAATTTTATTGCAAGAAGAATTATACACGTCTAAAGCCCCATACACACGCGCGGATTATCCGAGGACCAGGTCCGTCAGATCATGTCCGTCGTACTTTGTCCGATGTTGGTTTTGCGTACACACGGTCGGACAAAGTTGTCGGAAAATCCGATCATTCTGAACATGGTGACGTTTGTTGCCTATGACGGGACTACGTAGAGGCTAGTAGCCAATAGCTTTGGTCTTGTAATGTGATCTGAGCATGCGTAGCACTTTGTCCGTCGGACTACCGTACACACGATCGGATTTGGTGTGATCGGACCTTGTTGTCCAAAAATCTATCCAGCAGGAGATAGGACTTTGTCCGTCGGACAATCCGACGTACACTGTCCGATGGTGCATACACACGGTCAGATTTTTCGACAACATTGTCCGATCGGACAGAATCCATGCGATAATCCGACCGTGTGTATGGGGCTTAAAGGTTATACGCAATTAAACCTATAGTAGTTTAGGTGCATATTTTACAAAGGGGCTTCTGCCAGTTCTTCCAGCAAGAAAATGCGTTCATGCAGAAAATATGCATAGGCCCACCGGGAAAAGGAGATTTATGGTATTTTTTCAGTTAATACATGATATAAATCATAGTTGTAATTACCAGGTAAGTAATTTGTAATGCAACTACTATTTTTACATATATAATATTTCAATTTTTCATAATTGTAGTTTTGGTGGCTATATACTGTATATTTTAGGGAGTATGTGCAGCATCCCTGCTGAACAGCTGCTGAGATTACAGGATAAATCGCATAGAGATTATAGTCTCTGTCTGTGTTTAGGTAGTGTGTGCAGCAACCATTCTGAACAGCTGTTGATATTACAGGATAAGCTACAGAGAGATTGCATTGATTTCATTCAGTCTGGGGAAACTGATGGATTTGCACTGAAAGAGGACCAGCAAAGCCAAGTTACTGCGTGGTTCTACTAAGCAAGCGTGGCTGTATATGTAATAGGCAAATACAACTACCTCCATGTACATAAACATTTATAAAAGTACATACAGAAATATTAAAGTGCCCCTATTCTAATCAAACCAAATATATAATTCCACCGATTACTGCACCGCAATAATTTCACATTAGAGATTTGCACTGTAGCGCCACAAAGATCCTCTCTAAATGAAAACGTTTTTGGAAATCGAAATGTGCATATTTCAAGACACTCCCCCTCCTCCCTATGTGATAGTGATCGAACCTGCTGATTGGCTACTAAGGCACCCACCACCACATTGTTGGGGAACCAAGGGTTGTGGTAAGCTGTAGTCTATACGTGGAACAATGTGGATCTAGGCAGTGGACACAGGTACTGCTGCCGGGAAGTTAAGCCACTGGTAAGTGCCTGCTGTGTGGCAAAGGGGTTATTTTTTTGATTTGATTTGCTGTAATGCTGGTCATATTAAACTTTAAATGGATCAAAGATTACCATTTTAAAAAGTTTGGCTTCCTCTGTGGAATTTTCACGTGAGCATGACGCTGTTTGCTTTTAAGGCATTTGTTTGTTTTTGGCTCCATTTCTAGCAATTATTAAATGTTCTTTGTTTGAACAGTTCAGCTGTCAGGGCATGGTGTCCCAGATCCATGCAGCTTCATCATACCTTTATTCTTTCCTGCCACACAGCCAGCTTTTTCTGGAGATAAATATTCTAAATGGTCTAATGACTTCATTCTTTCCCATCTTTGTTATGGAGGAAATGTTGCCCTATCAACATTTTGCTATAAAAGATAAAAAAGGAAGGCAGGGGTGGAACAAACGACTTCACAGAAAATAAAGTTAGCCTTTGCCCCTTGTTAATAGGCATGTCCACTATTTTTATTCAAATCCAGTTGCCCCGTTGCTCAATTTCCTTATCAAAAATCACTAGAAAAAGAACCCTTTATGGCATTTTTTTATAACAGGCTAACAACCATTACTAAATATTAGGATAGGCAATGTGAACAGTACACATATCCTGTACACAAAATCTATACAGCTCTCTGCCAATTTGGCTTGCTTCTAGCAGGAATGTGGAGGCAGGGCCGGATTAACATAGGGGCTATTGGAGCTGCAGCTCCAGGCCCCTTTCTCAAGATAGGCCCATTTGCCCCCCAAAAAAAAAAAAAAAAAAAGATCGACTTTGAGGGTTGTAGCTCAGCGATCAGGAGTCACAGAGACTCCACATTTGGGGGGTAGGTAGCTAAAGACCTATTCCAGCACTGGTTAAAATATGGGGCTGCTATAATCTATGGCTCCGGAGATATGGGGCTGCTTGCGCAGTCGGTCAGAAGCTACATACAGAGCGGCCAGTATAAATACAAGCTGGAACACTCTGCAGCAGACTGAGAGGATGAACTCACAGGGCTTATAATAATTATTTGTATATTACTTATGATAATTAACCCCTTGCCACCCAGGCCAATTCTGACACTTCTCTCCTACATGTAAAAAATCATCTTTTTTTTTTTTATAGAAAATTACTCAGAAGCCTCAAGCATTATATATATTGTTTTAGCAGACACCCTATGGAATAAAATGGTGGTCTTTGCAACTTTTTATGTTACACGATATTTGTGCAGCAATTTTTCAAAAGTTTATTTGGAAAGAAACTGTTTCATTCATAAAAAAAAACACTAAAGTTAGCACGATTTTTTTGGTGTACTAAGCGATGCTTTAAAATTTTTTACAGGTTACATGTTTAGAGTTACAGAGGAGGTCTAAGGCTAGAATTATTGTTCTCACTCTAACGATCGTGGCATATGTAACCTGTGTGTATCTGGATCTGATACTAACCAGTGCCTACCCAGCCACTGACTAGTATCTCTCCCCAGCCTGTCCCCCACACACCCTCTCACCTGCTGACCTGTGAATGGGGGAATCACTCCTGCAGTGTTATTGTGTTCTGCCAGTGAATACGATGATCAGTGTTGCTAACTATAGCTGGCAGCACTGATTGTTTTGGGGAAAACCTGACAGGCTGGTTGTACTCAAGTCGGTTAATAGGTTGACTTGTGTAAAACCAGGTAGCCCATACATAGATCGACTATGGCTGGTCTCTGCTTAATTGGTGTAATTTCAATCCATGTATGGCCCGCTTAACCACTACACAGTCCCTAAACATCCTTCCACAAACCTTTACATTTTTCCTTCCCAGATTCCTTCATCCTCCTCTCCTATACATAGTGCCCACTGTCATACTCTCCACACTTCTCTCCTGTACATAGCGCCCGCTGTCATATCCTACACACTCCTCTCCTGTACATAGTGCCCGCTGTCATACACTTCTCTCCTGTACATAGTGCCCACTGTCGTACCCTCAACAATCCTTTCCTGTACATACTGCTCACTGTCATACCCTCCACACTCCTCTGCTATACATAGTGCCCACCATCATACCCTCCGCACTCCTCTCCTGTACATAGTGCCTTCTGTCATACCCTCCGCACTCCTCTCATGTACATAGTGCCCACTGTTAGACCATCCACATTCCTCTCCCTCACCTGCACATACTTCCCACTTTTATACCATCCATTCTCCTCCTTTATGCCTCTTACCCACAAAAACAGTTCTTTAAAATTATACTGAATATCCTCAATGTTACCAGCTCTATAATGGGCACACTTTTGTTAGTTGAACTAAAGGAAATCTCAGTCCTCATATTTGTTCTGCCCCATTATTAGTACTTATTTAATTTTGTAATTACTATTGTGATGTATAGAGGAACATAGGGGATGTCAGCTACTCTAAATATAGCACTTGTAAAAAAAGCGTCCCTGAAAATATTTTTGAAATGTTGGCAACTATGCGGGTCAGTAGGGGGCCCCATGAGAGGCTCCTGGGTTCCAATGATATTAAAGCGATAGTAAACTTTTCTAGCATTACTACTTTTTAGAGGCCCTTAGGTAGGTTATGCCATAATGTACAAGTATGCACAGCATATTAGCACATTAGGGTACACGTAAATTGTCAGACTGAGCCCTCCAGTGCTGTGCTGTGATCAATCCGGCCCGGGCACTTCCATCTTCACCCGGTCTTCCTTCTGGGTTCTGTGCCTCCGGTCACTGGCCTTGGCTGGGCTGCGTTGATGTTATTCCCACACATGCTCATGTGCATCCTCTTTCTCTCATCCCGCCCTTTCTCTCTCATACTCTTTCCCTTACCCCTTACATCTCATTCATCCCCTTTCTCTCTCTCTCTCTCTCTCTCTCTCTCATCCTCCCTCTCTCTCTTTAATTTAATTTGTTATAACAAAAAATTGTTTGCATTTTTATTTATTTATTGTTTATAAAAGGCCCCACCAAAATCCTCAGCACCAGGCCCATGATGTTCTTAATCTGGCCCTGTGTGGAGGAAAGGGATTGGTAAAACCCATGGTGTCCATTCCAGCCTCATTGACCTCTGTGTGGGCAGTTTCTCCAATAATGTTCATATCCTACCCTGATTAAGTGCTACTACTCAGTAAAAATGGTTATTCGGTCTGGTAAATAGGGAATTTGCAATTAACTATTAAAAGGCAAGTATGGGGCAAATATGGAGATTTTTTTTGGATAACCATCAATGCTAAAATAACCTAGTGAGGGAGCAAGAGCTTTATTGTGGAGTCTAAGGCCCCATACACACTATTAGATTTTCTACAGATTTTTGTCTTCAGATTTACCAAAACTATGTAGTGCAAGGGCCTCCCTGATTGCATACAAATTGAAACTCTTAAGGTTTGATCTCATATTATATGGTTTTGGTAAATCTGAAGACAAAAATCTGCAGAAAATCGAATAGTGTGTACGGGGTCTAAGTGTCCTTTAACCTGTAGCCGACCGCCCACTGTCTATTGACGGCGGAGCGGTGCGGCTCTTGTGGCGGGACGCCGTCATATGACGGCGTCTACATTTTGGCCACTGGGGGCATGCCCGCCGCGTCGCTGGGGACCCGATGAGCATGCAATGCAATGCATGCATGCGCCGCAATGTCCGCCGGGCACCCGCGATGATGTAAACACACAGATCCACATCCTGTCACTGGAGAGGAGACCGATGGTGTGTCCCTTGTACATAGGCACACCGGTCGGTCCCCTCCCCCAGTCAGTCCCCTCCCCCCACAGTTAGAATCACCAACATAGGGAACATATTAACCCCTGCAGCGCCCCCTAGTGTTAACCCCTTCCCTGCCAGTAACATTTATACAGTAATCAATGCATTTTTATAGCACGGATCGCTGTATAAATGTGAATGGTCCCAAAAATGTGTCAAAAGTGTCCGATATGTCCGCCGCAATGTCGCAGTCATGATAAAAATCGCAGATCACCGCCATTACTAGTATAAAAAAAATAATAATAAAAATGCTATAAATCTATCCCCTATTTTGTAGACGCTATAACTTTTGCGCAAACCAATCAATATACGCTTATTGCGATTTTTTTTACCAAAAATATGTAGAAGAATACGTATCGGAAAAAAATTGAGGAAAAAATTTGTTTAAAAAAAAAAAATTGGATATTTATTATAATAAAAAGTAAAAAAATATTATGTTTTTTCAAACTTGTCGCTCTTCTTTTGTTTATAGCGCAAGAAATAAAAACCGCAGAGGTGATCAAATGCCACAAAAATAAGGCTCTATCTGTGGGGAAAAATTATGAAAATTTTATTTAGGTAAAGCGTTGCATGACCGCGCAATTGTCATTCAAAATGCGACAGCGCTGAAAGCTGAAAAATGGCTTGGTCAGGAAGGAGGTGTTCGTGCCTGGTAGGCAAGTGGTTAAACTTGAATACACTTTTAGATCTTTCATTAGATGTGACCAAATATCTAGCATCTGCAAGGGGTCAGCCTGGTATAATATATCTGTTTCACTTCCATGACACTTGGGCATGCAGAAGGAGCCTGTGCCCAGAATGCAGAGAAGGCAATGCAATATCAGAATGTCGGAAATTATTTTCAAGCCCTTAGATGGAACTGTCCAGTATATCCAGTTGTTTCTGCAATCATTTTACTAAAGATTCCATTGTCTGGGGAAATATGGTATGCAAAGGGGTATGACATTTTGAAAATGGATGCACTATACAAAATTCACAGTATTGCTTGGCTGATCTTTTCATTTTTTTTTTTTTTTTTTAGCTATAAAGTATTGTTGAAGGTACATATATCTTCAAGCAGTATGAATGTAAGCTGCAGCAGTACAGAATGACATCTTACCATAACTCTAACAGAACCCCATTTTAGAGTAGTGCCAGAGTCCCTTATAAGTCATCTGAGCACACGAGGAGAGTAGTAAAAGAAGTCTGATACAGTGAATGTGCTGCTACAGGAAATGAGGATAATGTGGCCAAGTACCAGGGAAACAACACAATGGTCAATTAGATAAATCAAATCCCAGCTGTCAGACAAGTGTTCTTGCGCTCCTTTTCACCCATGAGACTGGAGTATTGTTCAATAATAAGTCCCTGTCCCTGGATACACACTTTTTTTCATCATCAACATTTTGCTATAAAGCCCTTTTTCTTGTTCAAAGATTCTATTGAGCAGTATAAATGATACAAGCATAGGTCTATAAAAGGACTAGAGACAAGTAAGTAGTACAATGGTAGCTATACATGGTCCCAATAAGAGGATCCAAGAGAGCAAAAATGAAGAGCAAATCATACATTGGGGTGCCTTAATGTTGTTCGAATAAAATCACACAAGTTTGGAGTGTGTAGGCCATGCATAATCATGTTATAGTGAGAAGGGGATTTCGCGTAATGCGGCAATAGTGGAGCTAGTGCTCCCAAAACTTGAAGCTTCAAACTTTACTAATGTAGGGAAGAAAATGATAGGTTTAATCTGTCAAATCAAGGATGCAATCTTGTATGTAAAATAAAAAAAGAAGGGGGGGGGGGGATGTGTTCAGCGATGATGCCTATAGGCTATCTGTCACGTACCTTACAGCGGAGTCCGAAATGACGAGGGCGGCCTCTTGCACGGTCCCGATCCTAGAACCCCCGGAGGTGGAGACAGGAACTGCTAGGGTAGCGGAAGGGTGCAGGTGCCTGTAGGCAGGTAGATAGCAGGTCAGGAACAAGCAGGAGTTGGCAACGGGCTGGCAGAGAAGTACACAGACGGCAGGCAGGCTCGTGGTCGGGGACAGGCAGAGGTCGGCAACAGGTCAGGCAGCGAAGTACAGAATCAGGAGACAAAGCCGAAGTCAGAGGTTCAAGCCGGGGTCGGTGCAGGTAAACAAGGCAGACAAGGTTGCAGGGGTGATATCAAGAGAGTAGTCAGGAAGAGCCGGGTGTTCAAGATCAGGTGAAGTCAGACAAGGCAACAGCAAGGTATGCAGGAACAAGCTGAGACAATCCAGCACTGATGCTAAGTGGCTGCTCGTTTAAATAGGGCGCCGTGCGCTATGATTCGCCGGCGTGCGTGCATGCGCACAAGAACGTGCATGTCCGTTTCACAAAAATGTGCCGGTGCGCACATCCGTGCGCCGATGTGCATATCTATACATATGATGAGCCGGTGCGCACATATGTTAGGAAAAGGTGCGCAAATGCGCATATTGGATCCAGGATTCACCTGCTTGGTGTGGAGGTTCCCTGACACTATCGCTCAAATGGACGACATTAGCCTCCATTGTTAGTTGTCTACCAGAAGACACGAGAGTTAAGAGAGAAGAGTAAGAGGAAATAAAAAGAGAGAGAGAAGTGGAAAGAAAAAAGAGTATTAAGAAAGAAAAAAAGGGGGAGAACCCCAGGTACTTCTAAAGATAAAGGCCTTTTTTTATGCAGGTAAGCACATTACTGGTCTCCACCAACACAGTGCTTGGTCATTGAGCGCTGTGCTCTTGGTTTTTGAGCAACCTATCACTAGGCCTAAACACTGACTTATGGTAAGTTTAGGACATGCCTATACCTGTGAAAATGCCAACTTTAATAAAGTTGCCATTTAGAAACTGAATGCTGTGCTCAGGATAGGGGGGAGAGCTGTCAGCTGTCATAATAAAGCTTTGAAGCAGCACTTTATAAGGCCTGAACTGCAGACCTAATTTATATTACTAGAGGGCGATGCACATTTACGATAAGTTAAAAAGGAACCTCAGAATGTGCCGATGTATTTATTTTAACTTTGACTGTCCTTGAAAAATATATTCCACTTCAGTGTCAACATGATAGCAGCATGAGCATTCAAATAAAACCACCTATATCCTTTAATCATTAATGTCTGCATCCCGCAAGAATATAAAAAAGCATTAACTGGCACTGTGATAAACCACAAATGTTCTCGTCTGGATTTTCCAGTAAACTGAGATTCTAAAAAAAAATAAAAATAGTAGGAAAAAGGAACCATACAGAGTTTTTCCAGCTATTATTCATTATGTAGGATTTTCACAAAATATATTTACAGGACTGTAATGGGTTGAGTCTTTTCTAGGAGTTGAGGGCATACCTTTTATCTGATGTACAGATTTTCAGATTAATTCCAGTTTGTGAAGGTTGGAGATGTTAGCAGAGGAGGTTTATCCGATGGCCACTCGGGCCGATTAACTAAAAAAAGAATCAAAGGAGTAACTGCCTAATACAGCTGCTAAGGTGGCTGGCTAATGACAGATTGTGAGTCAGCAGTGGGTAAAACATGAAGGATATACAGTAGTAGTTTTCCAAGACTAGATTTACTTTAATCGCTTGCCGACCGCCGCATGTAGATTTACGTCGACAGAATGGCACGGCTGCGCAAATGGGCGTACCTGTACGTCCCTTTGATTTTCCGCCGTGCCATCCTGTGCACGCCACTGGCGGCATGCGCCCACCGCGAGCTCCGTGAGGATCGCGGGTCCCGCGGACTCAATGTCCGCGGGGATACCCGCTAACATCTCACGGAGAGGAAGAACGGGGGAAATGCTATTGTAAACAAGCATCTTCCCGTTCTGCCTAGTGACACTGTCACTGATCACAGCTCCCTGTAATCGGGAGCGGTGATCAGTGATGTGTCACACACAGCCCCCCCCCCCCCCACAGTTAGAATCACTCCCTAGGACACACTTAACCCGTACAGCGCGACCTAGTGTTAACCCCTTCACTGCCAGTCACATTTACACAGTAATCAATGCATGTTTAATCGCACTGATCGCTGTATAAATGTGAATGGTCACAAAAATGTGTCAAATTTGTCCGCTGTGTCCGCCATAATGTCGCAGTCACGATAAAAATCGCTGATCGCCGTCATTACTAGTAAAAAAATAAAAATATTAATAAACATGCCATAAAACAATCCCCTATTTTGTAGATGCTATAACTTTTGCGCAAACCAATCAATAAACGCTTATTGTGCTTTTTTTTTACCAAAAATATGTAGAAGAATACGTATCGGCCTAAACTAAGAAAAAATAAAAAAATTTTATATATTTTTGGGGGATATTTATTATAGCAAAAAGTAAAAAAATAATGATTTTTTTTCCAAATTGTTGCTCTTTTTTTGTTTATAGCATGAAAAATAAAAACTGCAGAGGTGATCGAATACCACCAAAAGAAAGCTTTATTTGTGAGAAAAAAAAGAACGTCAGTTTTGTTTGGGAGCCACGCCGCACGCCCGTGCAATTGTCAGTTAAATCGACGCAGTACCGAATCGCAAAAAGTGCTCTGGTCTTTGGCTAGCTAAATGGTCTGGGGCTGAAGCGGTTAAAATGAGAGCTTCAAACTGCTTTTGCCCAACCTGCAATGGCTGGGGGCCCCAATGTGTGCTTCTATGGTTTGTAATATACTTTTTTAATGGTGGGGATTCTTGTTGAATTTGGAAAGCCCCTTAAATGTAGTTTGTAAACAATTTAAAGTAAATCTAAAGGCAAAACTTTTTTTTTTAAATGTTGGATGTATTATGAAAGCGAACCTCTGTCAAGTTTTTATCGATTTATGTGTCTCTATCAGGAAGATTCTCTGTCTCTATTTGTTCTATTGACTGCTGCCACTGGGACTCAAGGCAAGAAAAAAATCCCGAATTTTTAGTTTGCCGCCAGAATAGGAATAGAGTATATAGGCAGGTTGCCTATTGCAGTTTAGTGTAGTGCTGCCCCAGCCTGGAGGGTTAGAGTTAATTATATTCCCCGGGTTTTTCTTGGCAGGTTTCTTGAGTCTGACCCACTGGTCCTGTGTTATTATAAAAGGGACAAGGGTCTGGTTCCCAGGGGCAGTTTCTGTAGTGGTTGCTGTTGCTGACATGTGACCCACACTTGGCGCCCAATGAGGAGGATAACATGGAGGGAGTGTCACCCCTCTACCCTACAACTAGGACTCTTCCAATGGGGACACTTGTTCCAGTGACCTAAGATCAAACTCACCTCAATTTAAAGAAATTTCTTCTCATTTTCTCTTGTGTTTACAGGATAGGAAGTAAAAGAAATTCCCTCAAAAAAGTTTTAGCTTTAGAGCTATGTTAAACTTTTGAAATTACATCATTATTAGAAAGAATTCTAGTTTATGCTTACGTTCTTACATCTTTTTCTATTTTCTAAGACTATGGGACTCCTTCCTCTTCTGTAGTGCTCACATGCAACAATTTGGAAATGTTATAAATGTCTAATCAATCTTTGTTTCTGTTTTGCAAAGCACTCTTTGCAGTACATGGTTTTTGCACTAGGACGGCTCTTATTTCGGTAGAGGTACATGACATTTTCCAACTCATCACATAATATTATTATGTAATTCTATTAAAAAACAGCTAAGCGTCACATCATTTCAGCAGAGGGTTATGCCCCGTACACGCGGTCGGAAATTCCGACGGAACCATGTTGTTGGAAAATCCGACCGTGTGTGGGCTCCATCTGACTTTTTCCATCAGAATTTCCGACGGAAAAAAATTGAGATCTGCTCTCAAATTTTCCGACAACAAAATTCGATCGGACTTTTTCCGATCTTGTGAAGAGAATTCCGACGGACAAAGTGCCACGCATGCTCAGATCAAATTACGAGACCAAAGCTATTGGCTAATAGCCTCTACGTAGTTCCGTCGTACGCAACGAAGTCACCACCTTCAGAATGATCGGATTTTCCGACAACTTTGTCTGACCGTGTGTATGCAACACCAGTGTCGGGCAAAATCCATCGGAAAAAATCCGACAGATTTTGTGGTCGGAATTTCCGACCGTGTGTACGGGGCATTAGGCTCATCAAAATTTGACTTTACTATCACCAAAGTATCTCACATTCTGCCTATCCAGAGGCTGATAATGATTTATTCTGTCTATTGACACCCCCTGGACAACCAATGTTCGGGATAAAGGAAGCCAATTGCTCAGAAAGGTTTTTTTTTTCCTGATTTTCTCTTAGGCAGGCCATAGATGATTCAATTTCCTTTCCTTCCACCTATCAACACATTCCACCCATCAACACTGAATGTGTTGATGGGGGTATGCCTTCCGCAGCCCTACTGTGTTCTGGCAGTGGGGGGGGGGGGGGGTCAGAGGGAGCCTTTCCGGATGGTAGAACACAATGATTACTGCTAGCCGCTATAGCTGCCGGAAGTAATTGCATGGCAAAATTCCAACAGGCTGGTTTTTCCCAAGTCGACCAATGAATCGACTTGGATACAATCAGCCTGCCCATATATCGTTTGGTCCCTGCTGAACCGGCTGAATTTCGAACCATGTATGGTCGGCTTTTTTTTTTCCTTGAGAGAAAGAAGTGTCTTCTCAGCACATTAACCTGCATGTCCCCCCCTGCCACTTCCTGTCTACATGCATGCACTCCAGCAGCTGCTGTTTCCTAATGGTGTCAATAGTGAAGCTTGTCATACTTCAACACTGGAAAACTATTCCAACAGTTAACGTTACTGATGTTACCAAGAAAGTTCACCAAAATTACACATTTGAACGACTATTAGCAATTAACTCACTTAAATGTGCCATAAATGTGCCAAGTTTGACAAACTGTGGGCTATATGGACTGACAAATACAATATTGCATAACTATCTGAAGAATTTCTCACAATTCTGGAAATATGAATATGATTGCTCTGGTTATGTGCTTCTTTATGTGCTTATTTATGTTCATTATTTTTGTGTATATCTTATACTTTTACTATTTCCCTGTATTTTATTGAAAAATCAATAAACATCTTTTCAATGAAAAAAATAAAAAAATAAAATAGTGAAGCTTGCCTATGCAATGTGCATGAGCACGGTTACTTGTAGTCTCCATTGGTAGAACAAGTGGCAGGCTGACAACACAGAAAAACTATTGGAAGAGAAGAACAGAACAATGTCACTCTAATGCCCCGTACACACGGTCGGATATTCCGATGGAAAAAGTCAGATCGGATTGTGTTGTCGGAAAATCGTAGGGAATTCCGTAGCACAAAGTGCCACACATGCTCAGAAGAAATTTGGAGATGAAAGCTATTGGCTACTGCCCTGTACGTAGTCCCGTTGTACGTTTTGTACGTCACCCCGTTCAGAATGATCGGATTTTCTGACAACTTTGTCCGACCATGTGTGTGCAACACCAGTTTCGGACAAATTCCGTAGGAAATTATCCGACGGACTTAGGGATCGGAATGTCCGACCGTGTGTACGGGGGCTAAAACATTAAGTGCCTGCAGGGGGGCCTTCATGGCATTGTTTTAATTACTATTCCCCCACAATGCATCGCTTTCTGGATAAGAAGCAGTTGAATGATACGATCTCCACTGTCTATTCACAGAATGTGATGCATTGAGTAATGCCCCGTACATCGGACAATACATCGGACAATGTTGTCGGAAATTCCGACCATGTGTAGGCTCCATCTGACTTTTTCCGTCGGATGTTCCGACGGACAAAGTTTTATCTCCTGCTCTCAAATTTTCCGACAACAAAGTCAGACTTTTATCAGACTTTTTCCGATTGTGTGTAGTGAATTACGACGGACAAAGTGGCACGCATGCTCAGATCACATTACAAGACCAAAGCTATTGGCTACTAGCCTCTACGTAGTCCCGTCGTAGGCAACAAACGTCACCACGTTCAGAATGATCGGATTTTCCGACAACTTTGTCCGACCGTGTGTATGCAACACCAGTGTCGGACAAAATCCGTCGGAAAAAATCTGATGGATTTTGTGGTCGGATTTCCGACCGTGTGTACGGGGCATTAGAGTTGTAATACGAGCAATACGAATGGTGGAAAGGGCAGAAAGTGATGGGTGAGCTGTGCAACTTTTCTCAGTTACAGCAGCTGCTCATAACTCTCACAGCACCGGAAGACAGACTATCTGGCAGTTATGAAGGAGGCGCTGCTGGGAAGATTTGTACCAGAAATGGGATACACTATTACATATATACCTAATGTGTTTGGTGCTGTACCTCCCCCCCCCCCCCCCCCAAAAAAAATGTTTCTTCATATATGTACTTTATTGCTAAACTGACATTCCAAGGGACTGGCGATGAAAATGTGGCTATTTCTGCAATAAGATACTGTTGAGGTGTCCAAAGCAAAAATAGGAAAGGCTTCTTTCGCAACAAGTAAGGAACTTGTACAAATCATTTCCTTTGCAAACGGCATAGAAGGTTTTGAAAGAAAGGCTGTATATCATTTGGACATACAGGATGACACATAGCCCAGTTGTGTGCTGCTGTTCTGTGGTTATATATGGAATGTGCAGCTGCTCTGCTGAAACACTTGATCAGCAACAACACTGACGCATTTTAAAATTGTTCTTCTTTAATCAGAGTGTAATTAAGGGCTAACAAAATGCTGCCTCTGTTAAGTAAAGCTGCTATTATGGATTTTTGTTGTGGTGCTGATATATACTTTGGATACATGGGAAGAGCGCGGGCTGCATACGCAGCAGGTATAGGGCCATAAATTGATCTTCAGAAGGTGAGCTGTCAATCACTGTTAGGCTGGAAATGTAAAAAAATCTTGGTGCAAACCAAAAATCTGAATTTCTCACAAGACATTTGCTGCTCATTTTAATGACTCAAAAAGTTCTTTATGTATAGTGGAATCCAAGTGCTTTACCCAAGCCTGGGGATGCAAAGCCTTATACAGGAAATGGAATGGAGCTTGTATAAAGATACTTTTATTGATTGTTGTAATCTTATCAAACACATCTTTTGGGTTTACCATACCCTATTCATCTGGCCTTTAAATAATGAGCTGAATTTATCGGTGTAAAATTTAAGGTCTGCAAGATTGGATTTGCTGTGCTGACAATCAATTTATAATACAATGTGATAAAAATTGAAAAGCAACTCTAATGTGTCAAAGAAAGTGAGTCCAATGTGATGAGTAGTCCATTAAAGACATCCCATAAAAGTTTTCAAACATGAAAACTCCACTGTATATAGACTCCCAATATGTGCATCAATATTGGATGTAGGTAACAAGCAAACAGGCGAAACACCCAGGTGCACCTCCACCGAATAGTAAAAAATGCCCTCCTACCAGAAATAATGGACTCTTACTATGAAGAGTCAAAAGCTCTGTGTGCATAAATACCTCTTAATATGGAAAAAAAATTGGTGTCACCCCCCCCCCTCCACCAACTATAGTCCCCCTTCAGTACAGACCCCCCTCCTTCAGTATAGACCCCCCACTAAGTACAGACCCCCCTCCAGCAGTATAGATCCCCCTCCCTCCGTACAGACCCCCCCACTAAGTACAGATCTACCTTCATCAGTATAGACCCCCTCAGTGTAGACCCCCATCAGTAGAGACCCCCCTCCCTCAGTACAGACCCCCCTCAGTGCAGACCCTCCTCCATCAGTATAAACACCCCATCAGTGCAGACCCCCCTCCTTCATCAGTGCAGACCCCCCTCCTCCATCAGTGCAGACCCCCCTCCTCCATCAGTGCAGACCCCTTCCTCCATCAGTGCAGATCCCCCTCCATCAGTGCAGACCCCCCTCAGTGCAGACCCCCCTCCATCAGTGCAGACCCCCCTCCATCAGTGCAGACCACCCCCTCCATCAGTGCAGACCCCCCCTCCATTAGTGCAGACCCCCTCCTCCATCAGTGCAGACCCCCCTCCATCAGTGCAGACCCCCCATCAGTGCAGATCCCCCCTCCATCATTGCAGACCCCCCTCAGTGCAGAACCCCTTCATCAGTGCAGACCCCCCTCCATCAGTGCAGCCCCTTCTCAGTACAGACCCCCTCCATCAGTGCAGACCCCCCTCCATCAGTGCAGACACCCCTCAGTGCAGACCCCCCCTCCATCAGAGCAGACCCCCCGCCATCAGAACAGACCCCCCCATCCATCAGTGCAGACCCCCCTCAGCGCAGACCCCCCCCCTCCATCAGTGCAGACCCCCCTCCCATAGCGCCCCCCCAGCACATTTTTACAGACCTCAGAACAGCCCGGGATAGGGACCGCAGTGTGCCCCTTGGACTCCCTCCTCCTCCTGTGTAAAATTTGGGAGGCGGCTTCAGTCTGCTCTGCTGAGTGAGACAGGGAGACAGCCGGAGAGATGCGAGATATCAGGGTAGGGGGTGAGGACTGTGCGGCACTAGTGGTGCCACTTCCCGTGGGTGTCACCCCTCTGGAGGGTGTCACCCGGTGCGGGCCGCAACTCCCGCCCCCCCTAGCGATGCCTATGATTGTGAGTTACCAGTGTTTCTTTGCTTTTAATAAATATATCATATGGTTTTACACTATGTGGATACCTCTGATTCATCCTTTATGCATGTTACAATGAAGCAATTCCCACCATTAGTTGCAAGATCGATCTTCTAGATCTAGAGAGTCTATAAGTGATCTGCTATTGTATTTGGAACCCCCAACTCTCACCTTCTTAACCATTCTGCAATAAAACTTTAAAAAAGACAAAGGTGACTGGCACCCAATGTCCTTTCTCGGTCCCCCCATTTTAGCCATGGATTCAGCCCTGGGGTGAAACGGAAGACAATATACACTAGCAAAGTACACAATCTATTTGCCTTTAGTAAATTCACTTCTTTGATTCTAGTGCTAAGTTTAATAAAAAGAATAACACTACCATGGACATTCATAGAAAACAGAATAAGGAAATCGAAAACAGGAAAGAGCTCTGGAGCAGACATTCCAGGAACCAAACAGCAGTCATTTCATAGAATTATTATAGTCACCCTGCCAAATACTGCTCGCTAGCTCATGGGAGTCACTGGTAGTATAGAAAGGTAGCAAATATATTTCTAATCCAATCCAAGGGGGCCCAAACCATCAGTCCAATGGCTGGGCCTTGCCATTCTCCTTTACAAAGTGTTTGCCTTAAAGGGAAATCTGTTACTACTGGCTTATTCCATCAGTCACCTGGAGGGTACACCTTCTTGAGTGTAATAGTTATTCAAGGTGTGGTAACCTGGCCACACATATCTGAAATCACATGAGTGCCATCCTCCATAGCCACACTTTAGAAGATCACTAGGTCATCTAATTTTCCTAACAGTCAGAGACACTGTTGTTGCGCCTTTCTCTAGTTAGGCTATTAGGTTAAACTTAGCTCTTGGCTTCCCTGTAGTGAGTGGAGCAGTAATTGGTTGTGTTGGTCTGTTCATGGTTTCCTTAGCTGAGAGTTTGATTCTGTCCACCTGCCTCTGAAAGAAGTTTCCAGAGTATAGGGCAGGACAATTCAAATGATCAGTGTAAATATTTAACATGCCCAAGCCAATCCCTGGAAGGAGGCATCCAAAAGGTGGCTGGGGAGGTGATAAATGTTTAGGAAGTCTGGCCAGAGAGACAGGAAACTGCAGTCTGTGCCTTAGTAGCTGCTGGGCTGAGGGCCTGGAGAAGATTGCTAGATGATTCAGAGTTCAGAGGTAGCCAGATAAGGCTAGTGTGTGACAGAGAATGTAAAATCTCTTTATAGGGTGTGCTACTGTTGATGTTTAAGGAAGTGAAAAGGGGACTGAGGCATTTACATATATATGTCCCTATCATATTTATTTATTACAGGTATTTATGTAGTCTGTCAATTTACCCAGCCCTTTAATGTGTACAATAGTCTCTGCTCTCAAGGAGCTTATAATCTAAGGTCCCTATCTCACATACACTATATTGTCAAAAGTATTGGGATGCCTGCCTTCACACACACACATGAACTTTAATGGCATCCCAGTCAAATGCTGCGTACACACGGTCGGACTTTGCGACGGGAAATGTTCGATGTGAGCTTGTTGTCGGAAAGTCCAACCGCGTGTATGCTCCATCGAACATTTGCTCTCAGAATTTCCAGCCATAAATGTTTGAGAGCAGGTTCTCAAATTTTCCGCCAACTTCACTTGCTGCCGGAAAGTCGGATCATGTGTACACAAGTCCATCGCACAAAAGCTCACGCATGCTCGGAATCAAGCAGAAGGAGCCGCACTGGCTATTGAACTACCTTTTTCTCGGCTTGTCGTACGTCTTGTACGTCACCGCGTTCTTACGTTTGGAATTTCCGACAACATTTGTGTGACCGTGTGTATGCAAGACAAGTTTGAGCCAACATCCTTCGGTAAAAAATCCATGGTTTTGTTGTCAGAAGTTCCAATCGCGTGTACGTGGCATTAGTATGTATGGTTTAATATTGAGTTGGCTCCCCCTTTGCAGATATAACAGTTTCAACTCTTTTGGAAAGGCTGTCCAAAAGGTTTAGGAGTGTATCTATGGGAATGTTTGACCATTCTTCCAGAAGCGCATTTGTGAGGTCAGGCACTGATGTTGAACGAGAAGGCCTGGCTCGCAGTCTCTGCTTTAATTCATCCCAAAGGTCTTCTATCGGGTTGAGGTCAGGATTCCCAAAAAGTGGGGAGCATGAAATCGTCCAAAATGTCTTGGTATGTGAACGCCTTAAGAATTCCCTTAACTGGAACTAAGGGGCCAAGCCTGAAAAACAACCCCACACCATAATCCCCCCTCCACCAAATGATTTGGACCAGTGCACAAAGCAAGGTCCATAAAGACATGGATGAGCGAGTTTGGGGTGGAGGAACTTGACTGGCCTGACCTCAATCCGATAGAAAACCTTTGGGATAAATTAGAGCGGAGACTGCGAGCCAGGCCTTCTCATCCACATTAGTGCCTGACCTCACAAATACGCTTCTGGAAGAATGGTCAAACATTCCAATAGACACACTCCAAAACCTTGTGGACAGCCTTCCCAGAAGAGTTGAAGCTGTTATAGCTGCAAAGGGTGGGCCAACTTAATATTGAACCCCACAAACAAACACTGGGGTGCCATTAAAGTTCACGTGCGTGTAAGGGCAAGTGTCCTAATACTTTTGACAATATAGTGTAAATACATACTCATACTAGGGCCAATTTGGACAGCCTTATACCCAATTCCACCCAAAGAGCTTAACTCCAATGTGCTTTTTGTCCAAAGGAGAAAGATGACACATATTAAGAGCATTTAGTCATTTTACTTTTAATAAATGAACATTTGAATTGGAAGCAGCATTTATTTTACATATGTCTTCATCATTGCTAAGCAGTACACATCATTCAGTACAGTTAATAATAGGCTCTCCAGAACTGAATATTTTAATGATTATTACTACATCAACCAATTTCCGAGTACTGTAATTCGGCAGCAAGCTCGACAGGGGTACAAAGATGTTTCAGTGGCTCACTTCAGTTCTCACTTTACCCATCAATATAATATTGATTAAAATGTGTCTGCTGGTGGAATAGAGTGTTAAGTTTTATTCTACCACTTATAAACAGATTTAGCAAGATAAGCATTGTCTCTGTTGCTGGGGGAATATTCCAACTGGGTTGCTAAAATTTAAAATCCAAAATTCAATTATGAAAATGTAATTCATTTTTGAAAATGCAGTCAGTAAATGCTGTCTAATGGTAAAGACCACCTGTGCTCGTAGCAACGCTTGTAAAGCAGGTCTTTGCAGGTACAAACATCCTTAGTATATTTCCAAAAGAAAACATTATTATTCAAGATGCTGTATTCAAACTGTAACCAAAACCTGAATTGTTGACCTGCCTCTCCCCTCCTGCCCCACACACCTATGTGTTAGTCACTAATGCCGCGTTCACACGATCGGAAAAAGCCCTGATGGTTTTCCCAACGGAATTCCGAAAGAATTCCGCTCAAACTGTCTTGCCCACACACGGTCACGCCAAATTCCGACCGTCAAGAACATGGTGACGTACAGCACTACAACGAGCCGAGTTCAATGCTTCCGAGAATGCGTCAAATTGTTTCTGAGCATGCGTAGGAATTTTGCGCGTCACAATTGCTACAGACAATTGGAATTTACGATAGAAACCTTTTCCGTTGGAAAAATTGAGAACATGCTCTCAATTCTTTGCTGTCGGAAATTCGGCCAGCAAAATTCCGATGGAGCCTACACACGGTCACATTTTCCGATGAAAAGCTCTCATCTGTCTTTTTCTAGCCGGAATTCCGATAGTGTGTACGCGGCATAAGTGTAATTGTTGCCCTAATAGGCTAATGGGGAGGTGCATAGTGTGGAATTTAGGCAAAATAAACTAACTTAGTAAATGTATCTTTTGGAAAGAAAATAATTCATCAGATCAGTGCAGTAAACAAAAATTGTCAAATCCTGTTATATATAAGCTGAAGTTGAAGTTTCTAAATTGAGCTAATAGCAACAACTGACAGATAGGTAGCAAATGAGTTACTGAAAAATTGATAAATTATTAATTGATTTTAAAACTACCATTGTTTCAGTAAATTGAATAAAGGAATAATAATTGTCAGTAGCGTTTTATTAAAAAGGAACTGTACTGTGGCAACTATGCCAACAACAGGTAGAGGAGAAAGGACCAGTCATAAGTAATGCCTCTAGACTCCTTGCATCTGATGTGTCTTGGTGTGGAAGTGGCTAGCTTGGTAGAAGCAAAGTTTTACTTTAAAAAAGCACTGATGATGTCACTATTGTGATGTTCACTGTTTTCTCTACTGGAGAGGAAGCTGTACCTGAGGAGAAAAGCACTGATGACTGGTTAAATAATGTCTGGTGGGAAATAGTCATGAAGAAGAAGAAAAGGCACATTTCTACAGAATTACTGAAACAGAAGAGGGCAGACGATCGCACTGCAGGTCCTCAGGTACAGCTTCCTCTCCAGTAGAGAGAACAGTGAACATCACAATAGTGACATCACCAAATTTCACTCCAAATCCTGTGAGACTAGCAGTCAAATATACATCTATAAGCCTTTGGTCACCTAGGAAACACTTACAAAAGTGCACTGCCATTTTTGGGAAGGCATTCAGAACGGATCATAGATTTTTCATTTAATAGAGCCATATAATACAGCCCCAGTTTACTGGCAACTCCTATTTGTCAGCATTTCTTAACTGAGCTGGTCTAAATATGAAACATGTACCTACATGTAGCAGAATCTCTGACCTCTTATGCCCCGTACACACGATAAGATTTTCTGACAACAAAACCGTGGATTTTTTTCCGAAGGATGTTGGCTCAAACTTGTCTTGCATACACACGGTCACACAAATGTTGTCGGAAATTCGGAACGCCAGGAACGCGGTGACGTACAATACTTACGCCGAGAAAAATTTACTTCAATAGCCAGTGCGGCTCTTCTGCTTGATTCCGAGCATGCGTGGAATTTTGTGCGTCGGAATTGTGTACACGCACTCGGAATTTCTGCGAAACAAATGTTTAAGCGCAGGTTCTCAAATTTTCCGACAACAAAACTTGAGAACCTGCTCTCAAACATTTGTTGGCGGAAATTCCGACAACAAATGTTCTATGCAGCATACACGGTCGGACTTTCAGACAACAAGCTCACATCCAACATTTGTTGTCGGAAAATCCTATCATGTGTACAGGGAATAACAGTCTAATGGGAACCTTCAAGGCCAAAGATAGCTGACATCCTTCAATATGTGGTAGATTGTGAGGCATAGTGGGTGCAAAGGTGGTAAAAGTCATTGGGGAGCCAGACACTTCTTGGATGTAAAAAAGGTTTTATTTCTTTGACAGGCCTTTTTATATTTTGCAAGGGAAAGAGGGTTAGGACCAGGACACCCTTAAGTAGTTGCAATTTCAAATGGCAGACTCCGAGACTTCAACAGGAGGACAGCCGTACAGGGAAAGGCCCCAGCAAGGTGCCACTTCTGCACTTGCAGGATTGCTGTCTCCTATGGCAACAGTACTTAAACAGTTCCTAACTCAAAGTAACAGTTCTCTCAACTGTACTACAACGTTTCCTTGTAGTTCTTCAGCCCGTTGAGCTCCTGGTCTCTCTCTGGACCCTCTGATTCACTGACTCTGAATCCCGTGAGCTCCTCAAGGCTTTTGCGGTGGTATCTTCCTCAAGCATCACCCACGCTTCCCTGCTGGGTCCCTGGCTCAGCACTTCGAATACCTTCAAGCTTTACCCCTGCTGACCGGCTCGGCCCCTAGTTTGGCACACAAGGCTGCTCCGTCACCTCCACTGGTTGGGTCTCTGACTTGATCACCGCCTGAAGTTTCTCAATTCTCCACCGTGCCCGTTCGGTGAGAATACTGCTCCAGTACTTGCTTCAGTTACTCACTGTGGTCCCTGGTAAAGGCGATTGGTCCCTTAGTGGCGAAAGCTTCCCTACTACCTAGAACTACGACAGGTTCTCCGGCCGGCAGAATCTGCACTTTTAGTTGGACTGCAGTCCCAACCCTGCGCTGCCCTCTTACTTCTGGATAGGCCCTCAAACAGCCTGGCAGCCTGATCCCCCGGGATAGGCCCAATTTCTGGCCTAGCAGCCTGGTGCAGAAGACACAAGAACCTGGATCACCTGAACCTCCCCCGAATATATAAGCTCTCTCAGCAGGCCAAGGGATTCAACAAAATCCCTCCCCATTGGCTGAGAAACCCCATATACCCATAACCTGACCTTGAGTTGTCCTTCTCAATCTAATACCTCCAAGTGCCTGGCCGCCTGGTGGTAGAAGAGGAAAGTACAGCCAGGCCACACTTAGGGAGAAGTCAATGGATCCCTAGTAATGAACTACAGTAGCTACTCCTGACAAGGAATTTGGTGAGGAGCTCCCCGACTAAACCCCAGGGCGCTACATACAGAAGCATTTTTTTTTTCATTCTGTAACTCAGGAGTGTAATGATAATGCAATGAAGGGCAGGGTGAAGGCTAAACTTAGCATGGCTGCCAAAGGCTCCCACTGATCTTAGAGTACAAGGGTACTTCCAGGAGAAGTACAATAACCCACCACACACCTCCTGCTGAACCGGCTGAGATTCAGACTGTCTATGGCTGGCTTAACTGTGCATAACACTTATTACATGATTTACAACAAATGGGATCAACCATTAAAATAAAAGGAGCGCATAAGAGAAAAGAAAGAGACAAGAAATAGAGAACAACTTGAAGAAAAGAGAAATAAAGTTTAATACAAGGGGGAAGAGAAATAACGAATAATAAAATGGAGCAGAGAAGTAGCCACATTCAAAGCTGCCAATGACTTCTATTGTGTAGAAAGGATAAAAATACAAGCTTGATACATCATTGATGACTTCATGTTTCATATTGAAACAGGAAGATGCAATGCCAAGGAAAGAGGGATTACAGAATTTCTTTGATGTATGTGATTCTCTGAAGTTAATCCCGCAGAATCATATGCACCTAAATAGGTCATATTTTCCATTGTCAGACATTATAAACTGCTTAAAATTCATGACAGAATCCAGAGTGAGAGACCATTCTAAAAGAGTCAAAGAACCCTTGGGTTTTCAGGGCCTAAGAAATGTAAGTCTTGTAGTTAAAAGAAAAAAAATCTCATAATTTAGTGTTTTATTAGTGCTGTTGATCCCAGAATCACAGAAAGAGCAACATCCCAGAGATAGTGTTAAATCTGGTAAGGTCATACACCTAGAAAAGCTTTTCTCGAAATTCTTAAAGTACGGAGCATAAGCACCAAGTAAATTGCCAGCAAGTCCTGGATGACTAAAAGGGATTGATTTACTAAAACTGAAAAGTTCAAAATCTTGTGCAGCTCTGCATAGAAACCAATCAGCTTCTTACAAAGGGGAAATACAATGGGTTGATTTACAAAAATTGGAAAGTGCAAAAGCTGGCACATCTCCCTTGTGGCCACAGACAGGGGCCTCAGGGAGCAGTTCCTTAAAAAATTGTACTATTGGCTCGAATTTTACTACTCAGAGGAATATGCGAGGTTGACAACATAATTAGGGGGGCTCAGTGACCCCTAGTCGGTTGTGGCGACACAGATGGGGGGGCTGGAGGATGGGCAAATCCCCCCCTACTCCCCCTCTCTCCCCCTCCTTCCCCTTCCCCCCTTGGCCTACCCTCCCTGCTGCAGTCTACCCCCTTTCCTATCTCCTTCCCCCTCTTTAACTTACTTTACCCTCACATTTCTTTCTCTATCTATCCCTTTAAAGGAATGTTGACTCATGTGTTGACATCAAATATCACCCTATACTTGCTAATGAACCAAAAATACCAACACAAGGAGCTTCATACTCACGAGACTGTTATCTCAGAATGGGAACACAGTAGTCTCGATCCAGGGATGTAAAATGTTATAATCTTCTTATGCTCTGGAAAGTCGAGACGCGCAGATATTGTAAATACAACAAGTTCTGTCCTTTGTAACCAAGTATGATTACATTACTGTATTGTTATTTCCAAAGAATTAAAAAATAAAACTGGCGCATCTCTGCATAGAAACTAATTAGCTTCCAGGCTTTTTTTGTACTGTCAAAGCTCATTTGAACAAGCTGAAGTTAGATCCTGATTGGCTACCATGAACAGCTGCACCAGATTTTGCACTCTGCAGTTTTAGTAAATCAGCCCCAAAGAGTCAAAGCAACTTCAGGCTTCTAAGGGCACAAATGTTAGCCACACAGCTAAAAGAGAAAATGTGATAATATACAGTTTTAGAGGTATTGGTATTTCCGCGCTAATATGGGGTGGGCAAATGGATAAAGGGGATGGTTTGCAGCAACACCGAAAGGTCAAACAGTACCCAGAAAATAAAATAAATTAATATATGGTGTTGCGCTCCCAAAGGCTATACCAAACAGTTGGACTAAATATCAATGGTATACAGCATACATTAGAGGTGCAAAGAAATATTGGCACAATAGATAGATGCACGTAAATATAAAAGTAAATAAAATATATAAATAGTGACGTCAAATGTAACTAAAGTGCATACAATTTACTAAAATCAAATATAAAGAATAAAGAGTGATATATTGTGCAAATTGCTAAACAATCAAACGAATTGTGCAAAATTGCTGGGAAATCGCATGCACACTAAGCAGTGTTGCAAGTGAAAAGTGAAAAAGGGGAATGCAGTAGAGGTATAGAGTGCATAAAATTATCAAGATAAAATTATTATAATCGCATGTTAAATAAATAAACGCATAAAAAGCTCATAATCGCATCAAAGTTCATCATCGCATAAAAGTTCACAATCGCATCAAAGTTCATAAAACGCATAAGCGTGAGATGACTGTGAGGGGGGAGAAGAAAATGAATAGAACAGTGGTGCTGCAATGGTATTAGCTCTGCGACTCACAATAGTGCAGATGCAGCGTGGAAAAAGGAATTGGTGCTGGTGAATCTTCAATACGGTGACAGTGTAGGTAATGGGTGCTTTGTGCTGAGCCGATGAAGTCACGTGACGGTGACAACACGCGTAGGATACACGGACACCGGAAGTGACGTTAGACGCGAGCGCGCTGCTCGTTCTCCTACCCTGATCCAATACTGATTGTAAATGTGAGTTTTATTTTTTATGCTACTGAAAAATAAATAGCTTTGTAAGAAATACTACACCAGATAGTCCTCTCCTGCTTTTATATTAATATGGGTGATGTATGCTAAGCGGTTCCAGTCCTTGAAGTGACATCCAGCCCCCATTACCAGAGAAGGAAGAGCCTTTCACCAGACCCCATCCCCCTGGAGTGGCCATACACCTCCCTGTTTTTTTGTTCAAGGCTGCTTACCTTGCAGCAGTAAGGTAATAATTTAGGACACCCTCGGGTGTCCAAGATCACCGAAGAACCTCAATATACAGTTTTACTGATGCTATGGAGCCCTACCCCTGGAGATGGAGTTAAGTTTGGAGAGGTTATAGACCTGTAGGCTTTAAAACCCTTTATTGAAAACTTATTGAAAACTTTTGAACTACAGAGCATGAGCACCAATCATATTGCCAGCAAGTCTTGGAAGAATATACCATTTTGGATTTGCATTTCAATCTACCTTCTGCACTAAATGACAATTGGATGCCACATCCAACATCAATCTAGAAAACAATGAGATAAAGCAACTATGTCCACATCTTTTCTAGATCTCCAGTGTGCATTAGGAAATTAAGTACTGAAAAATTGCCTGGTCAGTTTAAAGAATGTGAGTGCCTAGCTTGGGGCCTGGAGTTCCTGGACAGAACATGGCCAACAAGTAAAGAAGGAAGCTAAGGGTTGTTATAAATAGGGACAGATGGCGTGGTCTGGATTAGAAAACAAATTATATTAATAGTAAAGTATAGGTGGCATTAAATAATTTCTTTGTAATTTGGACTGCTGTTGTGAGATAACAAGGAAATTTGCTCATACCAGTGGTGGCCAGTCCATACGGGGAGCAGGGGCACCACCCCCCTAATCCATGCACCCGGCTCCTAATCTACATGCAGGCCGCCGGATACATGGATTCCAATAGGGTTTTTTTCATTTATTTTTTTATTTTTTAGAAGCACACTATTAGAGCTCTAATTGGCTTAAAAAAGGGTGGGCTCCAGGGAACAGAGCACTGCGCCCTGAGCCCACCCAGTAGTGTGACAATAGCGAATTAATATTCGCTATTGTCTTCATGACTCTCTTCCAGCTCGTCACCCGATTGGCCGAGAGAAGTGATCCTATTGGCCGCCTAGGTAGAGGAGGGAGGAGAAACAAGGTGTGATGGCGAAGAGGAGGAGACGCAGGGGAAATCGCTGCCCGCCACCTGGAGGAAGTGCTGCCCGCGACCTAGATGGGGTAAGTGTGGGGTTAGTGAGGTTGGGGGGGGCGGGTGCATTGTTTGCCGTCCCCTCCAAACAATATACAACCAGCCACCACTGGCTCATGCATACAGCAGGGCTAAAGAAACCCAACTCTTGCTATTATGAAATCAGTTTAGGACCATTATAAGGACCGAAGCTTTATGATAAAGTTCAGAGTTATAAATGCTAAAGCCTAGTAAATATGATGCGATTATCGGACGAATGATCGTCCGTTTTTTTTATTGCATGCTAGTCTCCATATCGAAAACGAAAAGATTACTAAAGTACTAAATTCTCACACGACAGAATAAAAATTTGGAAGTGATGTATTGTATTTGTATTGTATTTTTGGACGAAAACTGTACAGATTAAAAAAAAAATCGTACGATCTGGTATTGTACGAGAAATCGATTTGTGTTTGTCCCTTCGGAAAATTTCGGACGAAAGCTGTGTACTAACGATCAGATTATCGCGCGAGTGATTCGAAAGGGGTTTTTTTTGTATAATATTCTGATCATGTGTATGGGGCTTTAGGCTGGACATAGACGAGGCATATATCTCCCTAAGGTGTGAAGGTAGATGGGTGAAGAGGAGAGGCATTTGCTTGTCTCAAAAAGGAGAGGAAAGGGTCAACTGGGTCATTCAAAAGAGATGTTTTTTATCTCTCAAGGTGTATTCATTAATGGTCTGATTCTTACCCAAAGACCAATCAGATTCGGTCTTTGGCTTTTTATGGCCTACAGAACTCCTCCTTGAGGAGCTACTGTTTCAGTCCAGGATGTTGGGCTCACCAGATAAATGCCATGAAATCTGACTGATTTCCAGGAAAAAAAGGACATTAATTTGTATGGTTGTGATTTGTACACTCTTCTCTTCCTATATATACATTCATTCATTCTGCAGTTTTTTTGCTTACCCTGGTACAGTGTATCAACATCTTATTTTTTTTTTTACAATTTAAAAAAACAATCCATTCCAGCATCCACAAATTGAATGAACATGTGACCTCTTCCCATGATGCAGTGCTCTGGCCTTGCGGCCAATTAAGAGGTTTAACATTGTCACATGACGAAGGAGTGACATCACTGCTTCCTGTAAGCTCCAACCCCAGCCAATGGCTGGTATTTTGCAGAAGATGTAACAGAGAAAGGTGCATTGGAAGCACTGGTAAATTGAGTATTGCGGCAGGGGGTGGGCATTAAAGTGATTGGGAGGAGCTACAGTAGTGACTTCATCAAACCCGCTGGGGCGTCTGCATGTGATTGAATACGATTTTACTCCTGCCTTCTTGTAAGTAGTTTTAACCTTCATTAAAAAGCCTGGATTTGTATTTACTACACTTTGAGTTCCTCCTTTGTCTCTCCCTTTTGCTGAGCCCACTATTGAACATCCTGGTCGTATGGTAACCCATCCTGGAACCTTGGCTCCTGATATCCATCCATCCCATGGGGGTACTGGGATAAAGTGCAGCCAGACCCCCATCTTGGAGTCAGAATAGCTGGTAAGCGGCTTGAGAGTTGGGTGTGAAGATTTTGCTAATCCACACTGAAATATGGATTTTTGTTGATACACAAGTATAAATTAACTTTTTGTACAAGAGCACTTCTCTTCTTTTTTCTGATGGACTTTACTGGATTACTTATGAATGTTTTTTTAACACATTCTTATTTACAGTTTTTAATATACAGTGGAACCTTGGATTACGAGCATAATCCATTCTAGGAGAATGCTTGTAATTCCAAAGCACTCACATATCAAAGCGAGTTTCCCCATAGGAGTCAATGGAAACTAAGATAATTTGTTCCGCATTGACTTCTATTGCAAACAATACCGCATGTGGCCAGAGTGGGGGGGGGCGCCGGAGAGCCTCGGAAATACAGCTCGGCTGAACTCGGAAAGCCTCGGAAAGGCTCGGAAACACTCGGTAACTGAGTATTTACGAGTGGTTCAGAGTATTTTCGAACGGCTCCGAACCATTCGGAGTGTCACCGGCACCCCTGCACCTCTGGCCCTCTGGCCAAATAGTAATGTGACTGTCAGTCAGCATCACTCCTGCTCTTCTCCTCCACGCTCACTGGAATGCTGAGCTGGGGAGGGGCAGCCGACTCAAACGCTCATTGAGAGGCTGAGCCGGGTGTCATCCAGGCACCTGGCGGATCCAGACTTTATTGTCGGGATGGCGCAGTGCCTGGACTGACTTCTGTGACATCAGCAGAGAGCTGACTTCAGCCTGTTCTCTGCTGAAAATGGGTCACAAGAGTGCAAAACGAATTGCACTCCTGTGACCCATAGGAGAAGTATAGACAAACGAGCTTTGGTTATACTTGTCCTTTAAAGTGATCCTGTCTGCGCCCTGAATGGTCTAGGTGACCGAATTTCTTTTATTTTATTTTTTTTAACTACTTGACGACCACCCGCTGCAGATGTACTGTGGCAAGGTGGCTCAGCTGCGCAAATCGACGTACTTATTGGCCAGCGGGGAGACAATCAGGGTTGGGCTGACTCGATATCCGCCGGCTTCCCGCAATCGTTCCCAGCAGAAACAGAATGGGGATCAATGGGGAAGTAAACAAGGCAGGTCTCCATTCTGTCAGGGGATGACACCGAGATCTGTCTTCCTGCTAAACAGGAAGACGGATCTGTGTGTTTCCCCAGTCGCACAGTCCCCCATACTGTTAGTAATCACAAACAAACAGGGAACACATTTAACCCCTTGATCACCCCTTCCCTGCCAGTGCCATTAGTACAGTGACAGTGCATATTTTTAGCACTGATCACTGTATTAATGTCACTGGTTCCCAAAAAAGTGTCAAAAATGTCAGTTAGGTGTTCGATCTGTCCGCTGCAATGTCGCAGTCCCGCTAAAAATCGCTGATCGCTGCCATTACTAGTAAAAAAATTATAATAAAAATGGCACTTTTGCGCAAACCAATCAATATACTCTTATTTAAGATTTTTTTTATTTACCAAAAATATGTATAAGAATACATATTTTCCTAAACCGATGAATACATATTTTTTTTTTTTTTTATTGTTGGTATATGTATTTTAGCAGAAAGTAAAAAATATTGTTTTTTTTTTTTTCAAAATTTACAGTCTTTTTTTGTTTATAGCGCAAAAAATAAAAACCGCAGAGGTGATAAAATACCACCAAAAGAAAGCTCTATTTGTGGGGAAAAAAAGACATAAATTTTGTTTGGGTACAGCGTCGCAGCACCACACACGTGTCAGTTAAAGCGGCGCAGTGCCGTATCGCAAAAAATGGCCTGGTCATTAAGGGGGCAAATCCTTCTGGTCCTTAAGTGGTTAAAGTGATCCTGTCTGTGCCTTGAATGGTCTAGTCCAGGGGTCTCCAAACTGTGGCCCGGGGGGCCAGATGCGTCCCTTTGCTTGCTTTTATGTGGCCCTTGGGGGAATGTTTCATCCCCTGATACTAACAATGGGACATAATAAATCACCCCCCCCCCCCCACTCACTCCAATGAAGGGACACAATTTCTCCCAATTACACCAAAGATGGTGCACTATTCCCACCCAATGATACCAATGATGGGGCAAATTTTCTCCCAATGATACCAATAATGAGGCCCAATGACACCAATTTTGGGGCACAATTCCCCCAATGACACCAAAAATGGGGAACACTTTCTTTCAATGACACCAATGATGGGGCACAATTACTCCCACTGAGACAAAGAATGGGGCATTATTTTTCTCTCAATGACGTTGGGGCCATTTCTACACCCAATGGCAACAGTCCTGCCCCCCTAAAACCTGAAGGACAGTAAACCGGCCCTTTGTTTAGAAAGTTCGGAGACCCCTGGTCTAGTTGACTGGATTTCTTTAATTTATTTAATTTTTGTTAAGAACCTATATTTTTATTTATCCCTCAGCCTATTTTCAGCTTGAGATTACATATACAGCCCTGATAATGTCTAATCAAGAAGTATTTTCTCGTGCGTAAGTGGGCACTGTAAAAGTAGAGAGAGCCCCCCCGCTACAATTTGTCACTTGAGTGACTAGAAAAGTTTTTATTGTTAGCACCATATTATTTACAACAGTGGGACGTGCCCTAATTTCACTAGAATAACCACGGGATATATGAACTGCAAAATAAACAGCAGAATCCTCGGGCTCTATGTTGTGTGGACGACACATGCACGGATAAACACATGCTGCTTGAGTGCTCTGAGCTGCGCAGTGTGTAATTCAGCTGGAGGGCACTGGAATAGTAAAACCTATTTTTGTGTGTTGCAGAGATTTGATAAAATACTTAAGAGGTGCTGGGTTATCACGGCTTCCAGCTGCAGACTCTGGAGCAGAATCCGTGCCCACAAATTACACCATCTGCGTCACTCAGCTAACGTCTTGTGGGGGGTTTTTTTTTTGCTTGTTAGCTGAGAAGAATCTCATAAATGAACGATTGTTCAGCCCCGGTGCTGACAATTATGAAATCTGGATTTCTTTCAGATTGGAAAATTATAGACAATGCAGAATAGAAATAATGACTAGACACATATGTAGGGATTTAAAGATGACTCTACTCACAAGAAAAAACAAAAAAAAAAAAAAAACAACAGTATTAGACCCATAAGTGTGTGGAGCCTATTGTATTAGGGTGTGCACCCCAAATCTCAAACACACATGCATGTGCGTGTGTGTCTACATGTATATGGCCCCGGTACATTAATCTCTCTGCTGGCGCAGCGAAGTGCGTAAGTAAACGGGGTAAGAGGGAGATTTTTCCCATCTCACTGCCGGTGTTCTGTCGGATAGTGTCTGCCTATCGTATAGTGCACAGGCACACCCGGCACACTATGTGCGCACGCCTATGATTAGACCCCTTTCACATTGAGGCAGGTTTCAGGCATTTTAGCGCTAGAAATAACGCCTGTAAAGAAAACTGCCTCCCATTCATTATAATGGGTGCTTTCACACATTCGGAAAAGTCCTGCAAGCAGCATCTTTGGGGCAGTTTGGGAGCGATGTGTACAGGGCTCCCAAAACGCCCTGTCCATTGCAATGAATGCCTGAAAAGCTCTTCGGAAGCTTATTGAGTTTTATAATACAAGCATACAACATTAAGCCGCACAATGAAAGCGGCAACACAAACAATCAGGTCACATTGAGTTGTGACCAATTCCAAAAAAAAACCCCAACCCCCCCCCCCCAAACACAGTCAACCTTTGCCCCAAGAAAAAAAATATGTTTTTGAATATATTGATATGCACATTCTTTGAGCCCCCGGAGGAGGCAGATATATTATCCACTTGGGTAATGATGCCCCCATCAACCAGAGGAGATGAGGCATATATTACAGTTCCAAACCCGCAAAAAATGGCCTGGTCATGAAGAGGGGTAAACTTTTTGGAGGTCAAGTGGTTAAGTCTGTGACGTGCATTCACGGATCATGGCGCAACAACAAGAAAAAGGACAACAAAAGTATCCAATATCCAAAGCCCAGACCTGAAGATTAAACTGGTTTTCTACCAGCTGAAGCCCTAAAGAAGGAAGAGTCCTAAGAAACCCTGAAATGCATTGGCTGTTTAAACATAGTTTTTTGTAATTATTATTCAATTAAAATGTGGATTTCTAACAACTGAAAGTCTTTTAAACAATATTGCAGCACCCCTAGTCCACCTAACTTTTGAAAAAGACTCTAAAGCTCTAAAGAGGAAACTATCTGCTATCCCTGAATCCATAGGCGTGTGCCAGGTGTGCCTGGGCACACCCTAATCATTGTATGCGGTATCGATTCCCCCTATTGCCTGGGCTTCCCCCTGTGTTGCATCCCCCCGCAGTGCTGCTGGCCTCTCTCCCCGTAACTGCTGAAGGGGATGTTTCAGAATGGAGAGTGGGGGAAAGTGCTAGTAAATATGTAATTTACTGGCTCCTTTCTTTTCTAAATGAATACAGTGAACACACTCACTCACTGTGTTCATTCATAACTGAAGTGTAGTAAACGATGTGTACTATGCTTCATAAACAGGAAGACGCTCTGCACAGAGCACTTCCCATTCATTTACTGCCCCCTACAGGTGAGACTGCAGGGAAAGGCATGTGTGTTTGAGCTTTGGAATGCACACCCTAATGCAATAGTCTGCGCACACCTATGCCTGAATCCTAAGTTAAGTGCCACCCCACACATACACATAGGGGGTTATTTACTAAAGGCAAATCCACTTTGCACTACAAGTGTAAACTACAGGTGCAAAGTGCACTTGAAATTGCACTGAAGTCTGACCCCAAGTGACACTTTTTTGGGACCAGTCACATTATTAGTCTAAAAAAAACTGCACTGATCAAATGTCAGTGGCAGGGAAGGGGTTAACACTAGGGGGTGATCAAGGGGTTAACTGTGCTCCCTGGATGTGTTCTAACTGTGTGGGGGATGGGCCTACTGGGACAACACAGAGATCGCTGTTCCTGATCACTAGGAACAGCAGATCTCAGTATTGTCCCCTCTGAGAAAGGGGATATGCCTTGTTTATATAGGCAGATCCCCATTCTGCCTCTCTGTACCGCTTGCGCCCACACTACCACATGCACGGACCAAAGTACAGGTACATTGGTTTGCGCAGCAGAGCCGCCTTGCAGCAGTATATATGCGGAAGCCGGTTGGCATGTGGTTAAATGTGCTGTGGCCCAGAGGCGAACCATCGTTGCTGTGGCATGTGAACAGCCCCACACTGACTGTATAGCCATTTTAGGTGGGCGGTTAGAGGCCAGTAAAACCGCAGCTCAAACGCCTGCTTTACCACCTCGTGCGAAAGAGCCTCTTAATCTTTTGTTTTTTTGAACTCTAAGAAAAAAAAATCTGGCCTGAAATCATGCTAATGTAATTTGACATTTGGAATTGTGCAAATAAATGGTTTAAGTAAATATTTAGGAAGCCATTTACAGTATCTAGTTATGGATCAAATCATATTTGAGATTACTCTTTGTTTGCTTTCCTTGTAATCTCCGTATGCGGATGTGGAGGCGATGGAATGGTTTAATCTCCGCAAAAAAGAAAAAACCCTATAAAATCAAAAACCAGATTTTAAAACTTCCCTGTCCAGTCATATTCTTTTCTACTTTGTGGGGAATGATTGTTTTGCGGTATATAATGTGTCATGGCAAGGTGTAGGTGTGGCTAATTGGCCGTGCTTTAAAGTAGTGTAATCAGATTATAAAGAGTACTGTATATGCCGTATATCCCATGCCATCTCACTATCATGACCACGTTGATATCTTCGGTGCTCGTCAAACCTTCCCTCTAAAGATCCCTCTTTACTTCTGTGCCTCCATGTTGGAACTGAGTATCAAAGCTGCATTAGCCACTCAACAGAGTGTATCAAGGTCTGTCTAGAAGGCTAAGGCCTCTTTCACACGGGACGGATCCGTGATGATCCGCCCCGTGAACATCCGCTTGCTCATCGGCGATCGCTCCGTTGATCCCCGCTGAGCAGGAAGATGACAGGTCTGTCTCTGCACACTGCGCAGGGACGAACCTGTCAGAGCGCCGCTCTCCACTATGGGGAGATCGGATGACGACGGACCGCAGAGTCTGTTGTCACCCAATCCGATCCGCAGACGGATGGAAAAGTAGTTTTTTTCTCCGTCACACTTTTTTGGATCAGAGCGGGTCGGATGTCAGCAGACGTGTCACCGCTGACATCCGATGCTCCATAGAGGGCTATGGGGCATCCGTTCAGGTCCGCCTAAATAACTGACAGGCGGATCTGAACGGATCGTTCGTGTAAAAGGGGCCTAAAGTTGGGATTTTTAGATCCATACACATGCACTAGGGCATATTTTTGGAATGTGGGAGGAAATTTGAGTATATGTAGGAAACCCACACAAACACAGGGAGAACATGCAAACTCTGTGCAAACAGTCTCCTATAAACCCAAGGAAACCATTGCTGCAAGGTGTAAGTGCTAACCACTAAGCCACTGTGGTGCCCCTTGAGTCTATACTTTATGTAGCACTACCCCCGTAGGAGTTGCAAATGTCAAGGTTCCCCACTGCTGCACAGTCAGTCACATAGCATTTCCTTCTGTCATCCAGGCACAGAAAGCAGTCCTTGAGCTTGTTTTTGTTGTTTTTTTTATTGGGGGATGTCAACTCAGATGGGGTTAGGGATTATGGGATGCCCAACTTGAAAAATGTCCAAAAAAACCGGGACAACTTCCTCCCTATTTACACCCTCCACTTCTTCCTGCTACACAAACTTTGTTCCTTTGCATAGCTCTGCTGGGTTCACTCCTCTGAGAACTAACAGTCTTTTTAGTTTTCTTAGCAACAGCTCATTACAGGCTAGCAGGGGCGTGCAGTCAGGGGTGGCAGGTGAGGCAGAGCCATGAACACAAAAAAAAAAAAAGGGTCATAGCTTGGCGAGCTGGGGTCACAGAGACCCCAAATTTGGGGGGGTAGGTAGCGGAAGTCCTACCCCACCACTGGTCAGCTCCTGCCACCTATGGTTCCGGAGATACGGGGCTCCTTGCACAGCCTGTCAGAAGCTACATACAGTGCGGCCAAGGGCCCCTAAATATGCAAGGCAACCCCCCTAGCTTCCGCCCACTAATTTCTAGAATATTCTACAACATTCTAGAACCAGGGGGAGGCACCAGAGAGCTGTCAGGACGAGTCATCCGGCCCCAACCTCTAATAACCGTGACCCAGATTCCATGACTCCCTGGGCCAGCTATAATTTACCTGCACTACCGCTAGTAGCACACTAGAGGATGCTACAATGATATATCTTTTTCTACGCTGCCTCTTGACTGATGAATTGATTAATCAGGTGGAAGCTTTGCAGATAAAGCAGACCCTATATTGTGTCCAATAGAACAATATTCTTTTAACATTCATGCTAATTATCAGGTTATCTTGTTGGCGTTCCCTTTTAATTGCCAACAATATTACCTAACTATTAATAGACAGAACCTTCAGGAAATTGCAGTGTTGCAGTCTGATCAATGAGGAGAGGGGACTGAGAAAATTGTCCATTCTACCAAAAACTGATGACATCATCCCGGCCTGGGCAAAGTCACTTGAAAGAGCCTAGAGATTGCTTTTTAATGATAAAAGGTGGAACTTTTAAAAATTATGATAATGTATATTTTGACATGTCAAGAATTTATGCAGAATTGTAAAGCACTCAGAGGTAATCATGTATTCGTACCCTATTGTTAAGTGTGTTTAGACAGTATAGTGAAATTTTGAGTACCTCCACATTTAGATGCCTTCAGAACTCAGAACTAAAACCCTCTGAAAGCCTTATCCAGGTAAGCGATTATAGGAAGTTAGAAAGCAGCAACAGAGGATTATACTGTTGTCCCCTTGTTCCTTTGAAGATGATTATTACTGTAACTAGTTGAAGTTAGTCACATTCTATTGGGCTTGTCCTGTTATTGTTGAAGACATTCTGATGCTTATCCAAACAGCTTCCTTAACACTAATGCTGCTTGGATCTATAACATTACATAACAGGTTAATTTGAATGTGACTGACTAATATTAGCTATACCATGACCTTGATAAAAGAGAATCTTTATGGACACATCAACATTACTGCAACTTTTGCTAGTAAGTTCTGTGAAAAGAGCAAACCTGGATTATAAAGCACACCAGCCCATTTATTTTATGTAACTAAATAGGTGAAAGTAAAAGCCACAGTCCCAGGATAATTAATTTAAAACTGGGTATAAACCAAGTGCAGGTCTTTTAACTTTCACCCCCACCCCACCCCAATGAGCTGCAATGTACTGCTGCAGCATAAATTGCAGTTCTTGCCCTTATTCCTCTCCATCCTGCTAAAGCACCAAAGTCAGCTTCCTCTATTGCCTACCCCTTGGCCCAGCCCTGGTCAGAACCATATCTTATTTTCTTATTTGAAACAGCGGATAAAAGGGAAAGGGGATGTAAAAGACAGAGAAATGTTAATGTAAGCACACAGCTGGTAAATAGCAGTCTTGGTTGGGTCAACCAACTTTATGGGCCCGGTTGTAGTTGCCCTTTCTGCATCCTTTGTAGCTACCTCTTAGTTTGTTATGTTCAGCTGGGCTATAGTTTTGTTTAATCAAGTTAGGCTTGTTAGGCAAATATGCTCAAATGTTGGCTCTGGATTAGGACAGAGTATAATGCAGATTGGAAGATAATGTTACACATTATTAGCAGAGCATGCATATAAGGTACATTATCAAAACCTTTTAGGTGGTTTATAGCAAATAAACAGTGCCATATACACTATCAACTGAAAAGGAAAAATAATGGGCCCACCGGCCCAACCTACTTAATGTAAGATATGGTCTTGTAGGTAATACGTAAAATGGGCAATCTTTTAATGAAGACATGAGGAGAAAGATAGGTAGGAGAAAACAGGGCAAAAAAGAGAGAAAGTAGAAGGGAAAAAAAAGAGGGGAAGCCAATGGGAGGTTATCCGAAGCGACTAAGCTTTCACACTTTTGAAGAGATGAATGAGTCAAACTCAGAAAAGTATCTGAAATGGGACTACACTATCCCCATAAGATTGTAGGATTCTGTTTTATCCTCATCCTATGCAATCATACGTTCCAATTAGTCACTTTTATCCATTTCACAAGCCCATTCAGCCAGCGATGGTGCTTCGACCTGTCGCCAGTGTCTTGCAATCACAGAGTGGGCAGCGGTGATGAAATGCCTAACTAACCTTTTCTTAATTTGTTTATAGGAGCCTGGCAGCATTGGCAATGATCTAGGGTTTGTTGGGAATTTTTTGTCCATCAAGGTTATCAAACAAGTGTAAAATTGTATCCCAAGATGGTAACATTTTCAGGCATGTACCACAAATATGAGTCATGGTGCAAAGAGCCTGTGAACACTGCCAGCAAGCGTCAGGAACAGATGAATCCATTTTATGGAGGAGTGTAGGGCAGCAATACCACCTTGCTAAAATACGGTAGTTTCACCCACGCCTGGGAAGAGATTGACATCTGGACTATAGCTTAAAAAATATATGGGACATTTTGTATCAGTACAATATTTCAGTAACCTAGAGGAGCCCCCGCCAGACCTCAAATACTTTCAGATAAACCAGTCTTTACTACAAATGGCAGCATCGCCACATTGCCAGTCTAAGCTATTTTCAGTCATTCATGCATACACTTCAGAGATAGCCGCATGGCATTCCTGAGGACAAGTTTCCTAATTGTTGCAACAGTTGACCATGACAGGATTATGTGGCTTGAACCAAACACTTAACTCTATGTGACAGGGTGACAATGCAGAAGAAAAATTGGAAGGGACAAAGGTTTGTCACCCTATAACAGAAATTGCTTTAAACAAGGACCTCTGTGGAAAGAACACAAGGAATTATTTTAATGAAAGCTGCAGATATAAAAAAAATATTGTAAAATTACTTTTTTTAATTGAAAAAGATTGGGAGATTTTAGTGTTCAGACTTACATATACTTTAAACAAAAAGTGAAACAGGCAATTTTCCTTTTTTCATACTAAGTTCTGGGTTTATGAAAATTGTAGTAGTGATGCAAATGTACTGTACCTATGGGAGTGTTTATTTTATAAAAAAAATGTATTTTTCCTGCATAAAATACTTCTGGGGTTAGGAGTTTATTTTTAGTAGAAGGGAAGATGATGTTTGACTATTCATTTATCCCAGACAGGGTCTATAGAAAAAATACATTAGTCATGTGTTCTTCCTAAGAGTACCTTGTGATACATACACATCTACACAGTTTCCTCTATGAGAGGCAAAACATTTAGTTAAGTGAAGGAGTATGCACAAAGAAAAAATTAAGCATATTTAAAGAGATAGATCCGCTGTGTAGGTAGTTAAAGCTAGACTAAAGACTTGTACACACTATAAGAAAATTGGGCGAACATTTCCCTCCAAAGAATTTTCCTACGATTTTAGTATAGTGTGTACACAACTTTTGACAGCCAATTCCGATTTTTCTTATGAAAATTTCCAAAGGGATAAACGCCAAAAAAAATTCTCGTACAGGAACAGAACAAACGATTTTCGTTTAATGTTTACCGTTTTCGTACGATTTACGTACAAGAAATTTCAGAAAAGAAAGACTGCGCATGATCAGAAACAATAAAGAATTTTCATATGAATTTTAGTTTCCGATTTGCTGTGAAACAACGAGGAGAATCAGATTTACTTATAGTGTGTACCCCACTTAAGGCTGTAGATATATAGTATGCCTAGGTCCCAACTTTCCCTGATTTTGAGGGACTGTCCCGGATTTGAAACAATGTCCCTCTGTCCCTCTTTCCTGCGCATTTTCCCCTTATTTTGGTCTGATCTATATAGTTGTATATAAAATGTTATCTTTCAAAAAGAGTTTCCCAGTGCTAGACCTTTTTTTTTAATGTCATAATGTAGAGTATAATATTTCCTATCATTTGAGCCCAGTCTTACCCCAAAAGTTAATCCAGCTCTGAGCAATCCTCTTTTATTGTTCAGTGAGATAAATCTTGACAAACAGAGAAAAACGTTGTCAAATCCTCCCCCTTGCTGTGAGTGACAGGTGATTTACATATCTCGTGCACTAGCCTAAGAGACATGTATTCTTTTTTAATTTCCTCCCACTCCTTTCTTCTGCTGCTCTGCAAGGATTGGCTGTTCCACACCTCAGCATGATTTGGCATGCTGAAGTAATGTGGGGACTTTTCTGGGTTTTGACTGGATGGTAGTGATCATAGCAAAAGTTCAGTGTAAGAAATACACAGGAGAAAATGCACGTTGATAAGGGGAGTGTAGAGGTGGGTGGGGAGTCTACTGACATCACGACTCCACCCATTGAGCCCTGGAAAACAGACCCACCCACAGAATCTGCGGTTTTTCGGGTCTCATAGCAGACAGAGGGGAGACATTTGACAGATAAGTATACATGCAGGAGGCATTGTATATCCTTCTAGATAACCAATATTGCAGTAGTTTAGAAAGGACGAGAGTGGGTTTACATCCACTTTAATACTTAAGTATAATGTTCAGGGGAGGGGGTTGTAAATGTTTAAATGTACTTTAATAAATAGGCATCATGAAAGAGAATCCACAATTGCTTGCCTCCTTCTGTAAATCTTTGCTATCCCAAGCAATTCCTTGAAAAATGTTCCCTTTGTCTTGAATTCAGTGTAGTTCCTGGCATGTGACCGTGCCTAGGCACTCCTGTGCTGTGCCCTCCTAGACATATATATCTGCAGTGTGAGATATTAGGCAATGCTGCCTCTGCCTGCTGGACTGAAATGATCAGCACTTAGATTGGATGATGTCACTACTGTACTGCTCGCTAATGATCATGTTTACATAACATTGGATTTTCACCAGTCAAGAATGTGCTAGGAGGGGAGATGTTATAGGACATTGTTTATCCAAAAATATAGGAACTAGTATGCATGGTTTATAATACTCAATACCTTAATTGTCAATGAATTGGAGCGGAAAAAGAGGAATTGGAGTTAGGGTTGCCACCTCATCCCTTTAAAACCGGACACATATGAATTGCACAGGTTCTCTGGCTGATTAAGGTAGTAATTAAACTCACTTGGTGCCTTATCAGCATTAAATTAGCCTCAGAACATGTGTAATTCATATGTGTTTGGGTTTAAAGGGATGAGGTGGCAACTCTAATTGGAGTGTGAAAATGAATAGCGATAGAAGAGTTAGAGAGAGGATAGGGCTTGCATTAGAGAGTGAGGGGATCAATATAAGATAAACATTAGAGAAGAGAGAGGGTTCAGAGAATAGGATAGTTTAATTGGGGGGGGGGGGGGGGGTGAGATCCCAGAAGCCATTAGGAAGGGTGTCCTAGAAGGTGAAAGACTGGGTAATAGGGGTTATAGTTGGAGCATGAGTGTCTTCTGGAAAGGTTGAGAGTAGTTGAGCCATGACTGCCATGTCAGTAGGAATTTAACATGATTATCATTTATTATTGCCCTCAATTTCTCACTAATAAGCATATGTTGTATTCGAGACTTTTGACCTCAGAAAAGTTGGTAGAGGAGATTTCCAAACGTGATCTATTGTTTGTTTTGAAGCAATAAAGATATGGGTTATCAGTGCTCTTCTATTGTGAGGAATGTTATCGAGTAAAGAAGAGCTTCCCATAGGTAATTGCTTAGATTAATTATAAGAATGGTGTTTTATCATAGTGTAGACTAATCCACAGATATTGAACCTTGGGGGTCGGTCCACCATATGTGTGTAACTTTGCTCTCATCTAAGTCCCATTGGTAGCATCAGGTAGAGTTTGTGGGTATAGACTTTGCTATTGGTGCTGGGATAAAATACTAGTGTGAAAGATCTCTCTAAAGCTTGTACGTTTCTTGAGCTTTTAGGAAGGGTAAGCCATATGTCATCACATTCTTTTAGATATAAGCCTTTGTTCCATCTCCCAGCATAAGAAATAGGATGGGGTGATATGGGAGACATTTGGATAGAAGTATGCATAAAGGTCTTTCATTGAGGGGTTGTATCTGCAAAGGGTTTCAAAGGCTGTTAAAGATAAAGGTGATTCACAGTTTCTTAGTACATTTAGCATGGAGTATATAGTTTTAAGGCCATTTTTGTTCCACCAGTAAAATTGATGAGGGTCTTTCACTCTAGGACAGGGGTCTCTAAACTTTCTAATGAAAGAGCCTTTTTATTGTCCTTCAGTTTTTAGGGTGGGCCAGACTGTGCACAGTGGGAGTAAACAATGCCTAAACTTTGGTACTAGGGGGAAAAATAGTTGGTGTCAGTGGGAAGAATAGTGCCCTATTTTTGATGTCAGTAGAAGGAGATATGCCCAATCGTTGGTGTCAGTGGAAGGAATAGTGCCCCATTGTTGGCATTAGTGGCAGGAATTATGCCCCATTGTTGGTGTCAGTGGCAGGAATAATGCCTCAAGGGCCGAATAAAGGCAAACAAAGGGCTGCATCCAGTCCCAGTGCCACAGTTTGCAGACAACTGCTCTTAAAGGAAACAAAGAGGAGTGTAGTAGATAAAAATTTGAAGTTGAGGTGATATTAGTCTCAATGAATATTTGAGTCCCAAACCAGGATTACACTTGGGTAGTAGTTTTCTAGAGGGTTAGAGTTAAAGGTGATGTTCAGAACATTAGATATTGTTGACATAGAGTAACAAAAGTACCACAGATTTTTTGAGGAGTGATAGGAGGTTCCAGGCCTCCTATGTCATTATGCTGAAGAATATGTTCTGCTAGCATTTCCAGAACAAATGCGTGTGACATAGACCGCAGGGCTCAAGTCCTGCAGGAACGCATGGGAACGGAGTTCCTGTACTTTTTCCACAACAGGAACTCAGTTCCCGTTAGCAGCCGTGTCCTGCAAGACTTTGAAGTATGCGAGCTGTGTGGCAGGTGCTACACCAGCAGCTGCCGACACAGCTCGCAATAGTACAGTAAGTGCCCCACACCTGACTATTCAGGCATTGCCAGTAGGGGGCCCCATGACAGGGTCTGCTTCGATCTACCTGTCAATCATAGCTAGCTGACAGGTAGATCAGGTCCCTGCTGCTAAGAGATTGTATTTAGTTAGACCTCTCGTGATGCGCTCCTCCCCGCCGACCCCTCCTGATTTTCTGTCTCCTCATCTTACCCCCCCCCCCCCCCCGTCTCCTGCATACTTGCTCTGTGTGTCCCGCTGAATCCCCCCCTCCTCTATCTTCAGTGCCATATGATGAGAGAACCTAGAGGAGGAGCACAGCTATTCTGCTCACAGGACATGCAGGGAGAGAGGTGAGCTGAGGGAGGAACATCAGTTTGGGGTGGTAAGCTGAGCACAATACCTGCCAAAGTTTAATGCCAGGAGGGAAGTTTATGTGGAAATATGTGAAGGGTTGGAATGGCAGCGAGTGTGTGTTGGAGCCCTGCAGAGTTTGCAGCCCCCCCCCCCCCCCCCCAAGCTAACATACATCTCCTAAGCAGGAACACATCACTATCTCCCCAGCTCCAAAAACCCCTTCAAGGACCGAGAGGTGCTGGTGTTAAGGGGTTAAAAGAACAAATTCACGTCAACTTCAATTGTTCTTTTAGATCTCTTGCACATGATTCTCCTGTTTGAGCAGCTACTTTGTACTTTATGTATTTGTGCGTTTTTCTGCGCATTTTCGCGTATATGCGTTCGTAAATTTTTTGCGCAGATATGCAAAAACGTATTCTCATGTTCTCATTTTGCACAATATGTAAATGAGCATTTGCACACATTTATGTGCATTTGCGCACATTTTCGTGTATTTTCGCGCATGAGGTGTAAATTACTGACCAAAAAAAGATGATTTTTCTTTTTCTTTTTTTTTTTTTTAATGGAAGAATGCATGGCGCTTGTTTACGCGCCTGTGTGCATAGGCACATTACAATTAATGGTCTGTATTTTAGCTCATGAAAAAAAAACTGTACTGAGCTTTTTCAAACTGCTGTCTGTCAATGGACGCAGCAGCAGGACACGGAAGCGCGCCGGCACAAGTGCCCCCAGGGAGAGTGAAGCGCCGCAGAGGGACCCCAGAAGAGGAGAATCGGGGCCACTCTGTGCAAAGCCAACTGCACAGAGGAGGTAAGTATGACATGTTTGTTATTTAAAAGAAAAACTTTACATATCCTTTAATGCATCCTTCGCCTTTCTTCCCAGACTTTCACTCTTTCCTCTGACATGGTCCCAGCTGGCTCCTTTTCATACTGCAAAGGCACACCTTGGCTCTATTCATTCCTATGGGTAAGGGGTAATCCAAGGGACGGCAATTAGTACTGATACCCATAGTAATGAATAGGACCATGACACACATGCTCAGAGACCTAGGAAAATTTATTAACGTACAAGTTAACTAATGGTAAAGTTGTCTTTAAAGTTTTTCTAATGCTTGTTAATAATACTGTATGTAAGAAATGTATTGTCCATAGTATAAGTACAGTTGCACTTTAAGGGGCAGCGCTAGAGGGAAGAGGACAGATAGATTCAGTTGTGAAAGTGGGACGTTTGGGACCCCTGCTCTGTGATCTGTGCACCATTAGCCCCCGTACACACGGTCGGAAATTCCGACCACAAAATCCGTCTGATTTTTTTCTGACTGATTTTTCCGACACTGGTGTTGCATACACACAGTCGGACAAAGTTGACGGAAAATCCGATCATTCTGAACGTGGTGACGTTCGTTGCGTACGACGGAACTATGTAGAGGCTAGTAGCCAGTAGCTTTGGTCTCATAATTTGATATGAGCATGCGTGGCACTTTGTCTGTCGGAATTCTCTACACACGATCGGAAAAAGTCCGTTTGGATTTTGTTGTCGGAAAATTTGAGAGCAGGATCTCAAATTTTTTCTGTCGGAAATTCCGACGGAAAAAGTAAGATGGAGCCCACACATGGGCGGATTTTCCGACAACATGGTCCGATCGGACATTTTCCGTCAGAATTTCCGACCGTGTGTATGGGGCATAAGAGGAACTGAATTTATTCACTCTTGAGAAGAGGAGATTAAGGGGGGATATGACCATAACGTATAAATATATAAGGGGTCCATATAGTGAACTTGGTGTTGAGTTATTCACTTTACGGTCAACACTGAGGACAAGGGGGCACTCTTTACGTCTAGAGGAAAAGAGATTTCATCTCCAAATACGGAAAGGTTTCTTCACAGTAAGAGCTGTGAAAATGTGGAATAGACTCCCTGCAGAGATGGTTCTGGCCAGCTCAGTAGACTGCTTTAATAATATAATATAACGGGGTACTGACATTTATAGGTAAAGTTGATCCGGGGAAAATCCGATTGCCACTCTGGGATCAGGAAGGAATTTTTCCCCTGCTGTAGCAAATTGGATCATGCTATGCTGGGGGTTTTCTTCCTTCCTCTGGATCAACTGTGGGTATAGGCTTGGGTACAGGGGGTCCCCGGGTTACGAACCCATTAGGGACTGTCCTCCTGTTTGTAATTCGGAAATGTTTGTAAGTCGGCCGCGCATGCGCAGAACCACAATTACGGACATTTCCGATGTTCCGTCGAATGCCGTTCTGCGCATGCGCAGCAAATTACGGACAATTCCGATGTTCCGTCGAATGCCGTTCTGCGCATGCGCAGCAAATTACGGACAATTCCGATGTTCCGTCGAATGCCGTTCTGCATATGCGCGGCAAATTACGGACATTTCCAATGTTTTCCGTCATTTTCCTGGCTGCGCATGCGCAGAACGGCCGATTTCCTCGCAAAGTGGCAGAGGGTCCCGCAGCGCCCGGTTCGTAAGTAGGAGATGTTCGTTCGTAGGTCGGGCTTTCGTAAGTCGGGGACCCCCTGTATATGGGATTGTAGGATATTTTTTATTTTATTTATTTATTTATTTTATGGTTGAACTAGATGGACTTGTGTCTTTTTTCAACCTGACTAACTATGTAACTATGTCGGATGCACTTGTACGTGTTCCAGATTTTTAGATTCAAGACTAAGGCTGTAGCAAAGCAGAATCTTTTAGCTGGTAGGTATTATATTAATAATAGAAATTCCAATAAAATGAACATGGCAAGCTGCCTGCTGTGATAAAGCTTCAAGCAATTACAAGGCAAAATAAAACCAAGTACTATCAAAAGACGATCCTTTCTTCTGTAATTGGTTAAGTCTCTGAAGGCCCTGACATAAAGTGTGCATTAATTAAAGCAGACCTTGTAGTAAAATGCAGGGTCCGCTAAGAGCCCATTCACACTAGAAGTGTATGTGAGTCGCACAAGAATGCTGTGCAGTTCCTGTGCACTTCACATGCGGTTTTGCGCAGTGCGATTTCAGCCCCATTAATTTTGAACAGGCTGAAATCACACCGCACCAAAAGTAGTGCATGCACTTTGGTACCATGCGATCCAGTGCAGGCAGATGCAGGCAAACGCAATGCATTTGCGACCTGCACTTGGGGTTTTGTTAACTTGAACTGACCCCCCCCCCCCCCCCCCCAGCAGAGATCGCAAGGGCATCGCTCCATTCCAGTGTGATCGGCCCCTTACACTGTGACTGCCCGCACCTTCACAAATCACATACTATTAGGTGTGAAATGTACCTGTAAAGAAAAAAGTTAGGGTTCCTATTTACCCGATGCCCCATCTTCTGCCCATGGCGCCTGGGCAAGGGTGACATCACACACTACTTCCGACTACAACCTGAGGAATACACAGCAACTGCACTTATACATTTTACATTAACAGTTGGTGATTTGTAGAGGTGGGGGGGGGGGGGGGACCAGTATATTTGAGCAATTTGAACTAATACAGAATTCTCATCTGTACACAAGATAAACTTTGAATAAAATAGCTATCGGTTAAAGAATTTGAGAAACGTGCTATCAAGAAGTAATGTGCATGATGGGTATTAACTGTACTTAAAGTGTTACCAAACTCATTGCAGTAAAAAAATCAGTCTGTATATGCAGTAAAGCATGCTTGTTATACTCACTGTGGAATGGGTTAATCCTCTGCATTGTATAAAAAGGCTGTTTTCCTGTCTTCTCTAACCCACCCCTTCTTCCACTGTCCCCAATCCATCTCCTGGAAGTACAGAGCCTTTGGAGTCACTCATGCTTGGTGTTTGGTGTTTATTACCAGAGAGTTTTTTTTTTTTTTATTGGGAGGGTGCATGTGATTAGTACAGAGCCAATCAGCACTGTCCAGACAGAGGGTCAGGGGTCCTGCAGCCTCATAGGACAATCAGAAGAGAATGAAAACTCCTCCTACAAGCTTTAACCAGACACTGATAGAAGTCACAAGACTGCTATATACTGCTGATGAGAAAACGTATTTAGCAATTTATATTTACTAAAATAATTGCATTTCCATGTTCTGTGTGAGACCAGGTATAGTGAATGCAGGGTCCTGGATTTAGTAACACTTTGAATCTGCAGCTTTTATTAAAATAATACCTGGTGATCCCGCCATTGTTCAGGCTCTTTCTGTTATAGGGTGACCGCTTCCCAAGTGTGATGTTTCATTAACACCCTTTCACATATGACCCTGATGGTGACTACTAGGGATGAGCCCACGTTTCGAGTCGAACGTAAGTTCTACTCAAACATCGGGTGTTCGTTTGTTCTAAAACTAACTGAACATATGGGGCGGAATGCCCCATAATGCACTGCGAGATGCATTGATACATGTCTCCTGGGGCAGGACCCAGGTCCCCATACACTTTTTATGGCAATACCTTGCATATAAGCCATTAAAATTAGCACTTTTGATTTTTTCACGTTTGTGTCCCATAGACTTTAATTGTCTCCCATAGACTTTAATGGTTTTTGCATGTTGGCATGTTCTGCTGCGAACTGAACCGGGGCGGGGGGGGGGGGGGGTTGGTAGGGTGCTCGTCTTATCTTGAGTGACTACCAACAGCCATCCCACTACACTTTAAACAGGCATAGCCCACTGTTGTCACCATAAGGAAACCCTCCATGACTGCAAACCACAACCGCCCTGCAATCACATGTAACACACAGAGTGGATCACCAATTTCCATGTTAAAATGGGCAGTGAGGAGGTGACATATCTTTACGCCCTGTCAAAGGCCCTCTTAAAAATGATCAAGGAGCTGCCGCATGCGAGAACAAGCACCGAGTGACTTGTTTTTTCATTTTCTTACAGAACATAGGCATAGCTCCCAACTGTCCCTGATTTTGAGGGACTGTCCCAGATTTGGAATAATGTCCCTCTGTCCCTCTTTTCTGTCCATTTGTCCCTCATTTTGATCTGATCTATATAGTTGTATATAAAATGCACTTTTTATCTTTCAGAATGTGTTTCGCAGTGCTAAACTTTTCATCCAATTTCTAAATGGTTGCATTTGTAAATGTCAAAAGCCAATATAAAGGAATAGTAGCGGTAAAAAAAAAAAAAAAAACACTTGTGGGATTAACTAATAATAGTTTTGTATAATTCTCCTTTAAGGGGCGTGGCAGGGGGTGTGTCCTATGCCTACGTACTTTTGCTACCCTGTTTCCCCGAAAATAAGACCTAGCGTGATTGTCGGTGATGGCTGCAATATAAGCCCTACCCCTCAAATAAGCCCTACCCTGTTTCCCCAAAAATAAGCCCTACCCTGAAAATAAGACCTAAAGGACTTTAACTAGGGCTTATTTGGGGGTAGGGCTTATATTGCAGCCATCACCGACACTCACGCTAGGTCTTATTTTTGGGGAAACAGGGTAATAGGTGTCCCTCATTCCCATCTTAAAAAGTTGGGAGGTATGCATATGTGATCACAGAGTCACTACGGTAAGTAAATACTTCCCAGCTATTATAGAGTCCAGGATATTTGAAGATCAGGGTTGTAACAGAGGAATTGGAATAGACAGGTTCTTAAATTTGTTAAGCACCTAAAAGCTGCATTGTTAGGTTGTTGACACTGTGAATGAACAAATATGCTTATGATGAAACCATTACAAATGCCTGGCATTGGACTATGCACTTCTTTTCCCATGATCTAAAGTTACCTGGAGGCATTAGGAGACACTGACCTTATTCTATTATTTATTTCTATTATTATTATTATTATTACTCTGTGGGGAACATTTGATCAGGTAGGTTGTAGGCAGTAGACATGTGCAATTCGTTTCGTTTTTTTTTTCGTTAAAATTCATTATATTCGTTCATTCGTTATCGTACGAATGAACGAACGATTCGCTAAAAATTTTAACGAATGTTCGGATCGAACGAATCCGAAAAACAACGAAAATCCGAAATAACCAAATTAGAAACAACGAAACTACGAAAGAAGAAAATCCGAAAAACGAAAACAGGAACAACGAAAATCAAAATGAACGAAAAAAATTCGTACATTCGTAACTTTTTTTTTTTTTGTTGAATTGGTAATTTTCCGTGTCTCTTACAATGGCGCTGCTTAACGTGCTTCGAATGGATTGAACGAAAAAATTCGTACATTCGTAACTTTTTTTTGTTTGTTGAATTGGTAATTTTCCGTGTCTCTTACAATGGCGCTGCTTAACATGCTTCGAATTGATTGAACGAAAAAATTCGTACATTCGTAACTTTTTTTTTTCGATTCGTAATTTTCCGTGTCTCTTACAATGGCGCTGCTTAACGTGCTTCGAATGGATTGAACAAAAAATTTGTACATTCATAACTTTTTTTTTTTTCGATTCGTAATTTTCCGTGTCTCTACAATGGCGCTACTTAACGTGCTTCGAATGGATTGAACGAAAAAATTTGTACATTCATAACTTCTTTTTTTTTTTTTTGCGATTCGGAATTTTCCGTGTCTCTTACAAGGGCGCTACTTAACGTGCTTCGAATAGATTGAACGAAAAAATTTGTACATTCGTAACTTTTTTTTTTGATTCTTAATTTTCCGCGTCTCTTAAAATATAATAATAGCATACACATTACATAAAATTATGAATTTACGAATCTACGAAAACAATGTTACGAAAGTACGAATGTAACTAAATCTACGAAAATACGAATGCGTCCGAATTTCGAATAAACGAAAATTAAACTAACGGAAAAACGAATCAACAAAAAAATAACTCTTACGAAAATACGAATCGTTACGAATACGAACACCTATGACTTACAAATTTACGAATCGTTACGAATCAACGGAAACGAAAGAAACGAAACGAAAATAAACAAATTTTTCTATTGTGCACATGTCTAGTAGGCAGTGTTGCCAACCTACCAGATTCAAATTTACTGACACGACACCCAAAATTTACTGGCACAGCCACGTTTTTACTGGCATTTCCAAAAGTTTCATAATTACAGTTTTAAGTGCAAATTTCAGTATTTAGGCCACAAACAAGTACAATATGCAATTAGCAATGTGATTAAAGGGAGATATTAAGGCAAAAAACATATTTCTTCTTTTATTTCTGATATAGTAAGGAAGTAGCTCAGGGACAGGACTCAGGAGGACAAGAAACTAGAATGGGCGGCACACACCTGAAATTGTCTCTCGCAGTGACACTGACAGCAGTGTGCAGCAGCACAGATGATGATGACACGTCACCGACACGACGCGTCCCCTCCTGAGTTACAGTGACAGTCTCTCTCCATGCCAGGTGGTCCCTTCAGTCCAAACAGCACTGACCTTCCCGCTCTTGGCTTGCTTTGCCCCGCAGACCCGCACACAAGGCTCCGGCTGCTCCGCTCGGCTCCCTTGCACCATGACTTCACATGACACACTCAGGCACCACCTCCGCCAGACCCGCCCCCTGCTGGTGCTTCCCAAACACACTGTAGCAGGCCCTTGGATGGTTCTGGTCGGCTCCGGACCAGAAGCGCGCATGCGCAGTTTCAAGCTGAGCGCCACAGCCATATTTTTTACTGGCAACCTTTTCCTGTCACTGGCATTTACTGGCTGGAGAAAAGTGCCCATTTTTTACTAGCTGCCAGTAAAAATACTGATGGTTGGCAACACTGGTTGTAGGACCTCTCCAGATTGCTTGTATTTCCCCTTGTCCTTCCCCACTCACCTCTTCCTAACTTAAAGTGATACAAAAGTCTCATTTTTTTTTCTTTAAAAAATAATAAAAAATGTTATATTTACCTCCTCTGTGTAGTGGTTTTGCACAGAGCAGCCTGTATCCTCCTTTTCTCGGGTCCTTCGCCGGTGTTCCTGGCCCCTCCCTCCTGCCGTGTGCCCCCACAGCAAGCAGCTTGCTATGGGGGCACCCGAGCCGAGCTACGGCTCCGTGTTTCCATTCAGACATGAAGCCGTGGTTCGGCCCTGCCTCCTCTCTCTCTCTCCTGATTGGCTAACTGGCTTTGGTTGACAGCAGTGGAAGCCAATGGCACAGCTGCTGTGTCTCAGCCAATCAGGAGGGAGAGTCCCGGACGGCCGAGGCACTCGTGCACATCGCTGGATAGAGATGGGCTCAGGTAAGTATTAGGGGGCTGAGGGGGGCTGCTACATACAGAATGCATGGAGATAAAAAAGCCCTCTGCCTTAAAAGTGCCTTAGCACTTTAAAGTGATATTTAAAGCAGAATGTTTTTTACCTTAATGCATTTTTTTTTGCATAAACGTTTACTGTACAAAATAAGGTCAGTTGGCATGGACCATAGGGTGAGTACATTGATTGAAAGCTGGCTACAAGGGCCAGTTCAGAGGGTGGTGATAAATGGAGAGTACTGGGAATGGTCAGGGGTGGGTAGTGGGGTCCCTCAGGGTTCTGTGCTGGGACCAATCCTATTTAATGTGTATGCCCTTACCGGAACAGATGGACTCCAATGTCGACGACATGGAGTCAAACTAGCAGAATGCAGAAATGGCAAATGTGTAGACCTCAGGGTGGTGGAATGCCTCCGGAACGAAATCCAAGAACACCAAACGCGACCGCGAAGGGATCTCCAATCAGGCAGACATCAAAGACTGGATCCTGGTATGGATTCAACCGAATAGTGGAGCCACTTGAAGTAAAGCAGTCTAAGCCATGCTAGCTGTACAAGCATAGATACAAATCAAACTGGATAGCCGCGGTGTGACGTTTAGTCACCCCTACTGAAGAAGTCTATGCCTTGCGATTTGACAATACGCATATAGGAGATGGAGACCACCGCGGCTATCCAGTTTGATTTGTATCTATGCGTGTACAGCTGGCATGGCTTATAGTGCTTTATTTCAAGTGGCTCCACTATCCGGTTGAATCCATCACCAGGTCTATACATTTGCCATTTATGGCATTCTGCTCGTTTGACTCCATGTTGCCGACATTGGAGTCCACCTGTTCCGGTAAGGGCATACACATTCCCCATTGTTGTTGATGATATACCATCTTTGGTGTCTCTTCACTGAACAGCGTTTCATCTTCATCCCCACTCCTGCGTTTTTCCTATTACTTGGTGTTGGACGTTTTTTTATATACATTCTTTACATATGTTGGACAGTATTTTGGATTTCACATTTCACTTACCACTGGATTTAGGTTCCTTGGTTGGTCAGATTGTTTTGTGCATCTTAGTGACACCTTTTACTTTTCAGATGGACTTTTTATTTTTTTATGTCATTATCACTGTATTGTATTCATTTATTTTCACATATATTTATATATATTTGTGTTGACTAGTTAGGCTTCACCATTCACCATTTTCCTTGAATATGTTTGTCACATTTTTGTGTTGCTGCTTGTTTAGAATTTGGGTTTAGCACAGTATTTATCACATTTTTACCTTCAATGGCATGCAATGCCAAGCTGCTGCTAACAAAGCAAACAGAATATTGGCATTAAAAAGGGGATCAACTCCAGAGATAAAACGATAATTTTCAGCCCTCAGGAAGGATGTACTGGAAATGGAGCGAGTACAAAGAAGGGCAACAAAGCCAATAAAGGGTCTGGAGGATATTAGTTATGAGGAAAGGTTACAAACACTGAACTTATTCTCTCTGGAGAAGAGACGCTTGAGAGGGGATGTGATTTCAATTTACAAATACCGTACTGGTGACCCCACAATAGGGATAAAACTTTTTTGCGAAGGGAGTTTAACAAGGCTGGTGGCCACTCATTAAAATTACAAGAAAAGAGGTTTAACCTTAAACTACATAGAGGGTTCTTTACTGTAATGCACCCGTACACACAGTCGGACTTTTCAACGGAAAATGTGCAATCAGAGCTTTTTATCGGAAATTCCGACCGTGTGTAGGCTCCATCGGACTTTTTCCATCGGAATTTCCGACACACAAAATTTGAGATCTGGATCTCAAATTTTCCGACAACAAAATCTGTTTGCGTAAATTCCGATCGTGTGTACACAATTCCAACGCACAAACTGCCACTCATGCTCAGAATCAAGCAAAAGAGCCGCACTGGCTATTGAACTTCATTTTTCTCGGCTCGTCGTACGTGTTGTACGTCACCGCGTTCTTGACGTTCGGAATTTCCAACCAGCTTTGAGTGACCGTGTGTATGCAAGACAAGTTTGAGCCAACATCTGTCGGAAAAAAAAACATGGGATTTTGTTGTCGGAATGTCCGATCGTGTGTACATGGCATAAGAGTGGCAAGGATGTGGAATTCCATTCCACAGGCAGTGGTCTCAGCGGGGAGCATCTATAGTTTGAAAAAACTATTAGATAAGCACCTGAACGACCGCAACATGCAGGGATATACAATTTAATATAATCACACACATAGGTTGGACTTGATGTCTTTTTTTTCAACTTCTACTATGTAACTATATAAATATGGGTGCAGCGCCCCCCCCCCCTATACTTATCTGAGCCCCATCTCAATCCAGTGGTGTGCACAAGAGCATAGGCTCTCCCAGGTCTCTCTCTCATTGGCTCACACAGCAGTGGGAGTGATTTGTCATGGTAAGGACAAAAAAAATAAAAAATGTAATTATTGTTATGCAAATATTGAAATATAAAAAATGATGATGCAGTCTTCTATCCAACAAGCAGTTTTCGGTACAGTCAGCACTTACCAGCTCTTGTGTAGCCTTTATTGAGGTGTTATAGCGCTGTTTTTTATTCAAAATCACAGTAGTAGATCTCAATTTTATCATTTCTCTCCAACATTCTCTCTCGCTGCCAAACACCTGTAGGATGCAACTGTAAGTTTTATTAAGAAGTGTTTTAATTGTATTGTCTAACATTCCCATACACTGTTCATTATTTTTAGAAAAGACAATAGGTACTTAAGGTATAATGAATTGTATCTTAAAATAACACACGGTTTAGACGTCAGCATTCTAATTATACTTTCATAGAGAGATTCCACCTGTCCCCAATTACCTCCAATCTGTCACCGAGATGTCAGAATTACAGCGATTTCTTGCTTTGCTGGATCAGCAGATATAAAATGGTACAAAATGGAAGCTGGCACCGGCTGGGTCTTTTTGTCATTCTTAGCTGTACAAGAATTCTCTAGCGGGTTCATCAAGCTGAATCTGCTTCCATTCTTCTCATACATATCCCGATATCCTGTATACTAAGAATAACACCAGGTGGGAGGGGGGGGGATTATTTTTTTCTTTGTTTACTCGCTCATTATTAAAGAGGATTTTCAGTCGCTTTGCAAAAAAATAAGTCAACAGCTACCAATACTGACTTTTAATAAAAGACACTTATCTTTCCATGGACCCAGCGCCATCCTCACCAGGTGCCAGTTCTTTGCTGGTCTTCAGGTCCCTGGTGCTGACATGTTTACAGTGGAACCTTGGCTAACGAGTAACGCAGTTAAGGAGCGTTTTGAAAGACGAGCAACTTTTTTTTTAAAATCCTAACTCGGCCAGCGCGTCGCTCCGCCCTACGTGCTTCATAAAAGAATTACGTCGTGCAGGGGCTTGTCTGAGTGTGTGCCGGCCGGCGCACCAGACTTCAGGCGCTTTTTTTGATACTACATTTGTAAGTGTGATACTTTGCTTTACAATTTTAATAAATCTTATGGTTTTATACTATTGGAGCGTTTATATTTTTACATGCCACGCACCTCTACTTATGGGCTGGAATATAATGATGCGAGTGTTGTCTCGCAAAACGAGCAGGATTCAAGCTAATGCGGTGTGCAGTACCGCATTTGGCCAGAGGTGCGAGGGGGGGGGGGGGGGTCGGTGACACTTAGAACCGTTCGGAGCTGTTCGGAAATACTCCAATACACTTCAGATCACCTGTGATAATGATGCAATCTCCAATAAACACCAAGCGGGACTGCTACTTCTCAAACCCCCTCATTGAATTCCAGCCCATAAGTGGATGTACGTGGCATGTAAAAATATAAACGCTCCAATAGTATAAAACCTTAAGATTTATTAAAATTGTAAAGCAAAGTATCACACTTACAAATGTAGTATCATAAAAAGCGCCTGAAGTCTGGTGCACCGGCCCAGAACACACTCAGACAAGCCCGTCCTTCTGGGAACACAAACAACAGCACAAGGTGAGGCCAGCGCGTCGCTCCATCCTGCGCGTTTCACTTTGTGCCCCTGCACAACATAATTATTTTATGAAACGCATAGGGCGGAGCAACGTGCTGGCATCACCTTGTGCTGTTGTTTGTGTTCCCAGAAGAATGGGCTTGTCTGAGTGTGTGCCGGCCGGCAAACAACAGCACGAGGTGACGCCAGCGCGTCGCTTCGCCCTACGTGCTTCTTAAAAGAATAACGTTGTGCAGGGGCTTGTCTGAGTGTGTGCCGGCCGGCGCACCAGACTTCGGCGCTTTTTTTGATACTACATTTGTAAGTGTGATACTTTGCTTTACTATTTTAATAAATCTTAAGGTTTTATACTATTGGAGCGTTTATATTTTTACATGCCACGTACATCCACTTATGGGCTGGAATTCAATGATGCGGTTTGAGAAGTAGCGGTCCCGCTTGGTGTTTATTGGAGATTGCATCATTATCACAGGCGAACTGAAGTGTATTGGTTCCACCCGATACGCCCTGGAGAGTATCCATTACTACAGGCTTCCCTAGATCTTTTGTAACGGGGGATCATGGGCTTCTGGTAAGAAGTAATTCTCTACACAGCGGTGGTGGATTTAGCACAATCTTCTCTATACCAACACGGAAGATTCATCTTACTTGTGGATGGACTTTACTTCATTTGCACGGGTGGATGTCACATATATTACAGTTATATATATATATATATCATTGGACATTATGCATTCCCCACTTATATATATATATATGTCATATACATTTAGTCACTTGGTTTAGCTGATTTATGATTACTTATTATTCTGTGTTTTGAAGTTTTTTTTTAGATTGATAGCTCTAGTTTATAACACACATAGATCTTTATAATCACGTCAAATTTTGGATTACTCCCCAATCAGTGGGCCAGTGTATTAGTCCACAAAAATTTTATTCACAGGTTTAGCGCGGTTGTAGTTTTCAGTCTATTCCATTCACTGTATTGATGCTATGCAGGAGAATTGCTGCTTCCAATATTTTTCACAGATATTTTATGTTTAGGTGAATCTGTTTAGTTGCATTTATATATCTTAGCGCAGTTTCTTTTTCGTTTTTTCCACATGCGGTATTGCATGCAATAGAAGTCAATGCGGAACAAATTATCTTCGTTTCCATTGACTTCTATGGGGAAACTCGCTTTGATATGCGAGTGCTTTGGATTGCAAGCATTCTCCTGGAACGGATTAGGCTCGTAAATCCAAGGTTCCACTGTACTGTGGGAAGGCGGCTGTGACTCCTTGCAGCTTCACAGCCGGCTCCCCGCTGCACATACGCAAGTCGAACTGCAGTTTGTGAATGGTCACATAGCCTTCTGGGACCTGAGACATGTTCTAGAAGTTCACGGGCGGTGGGGAGAACGTCCAGTGTATGTATGAGCTGCAATGATCTGATTGGTAGTGGGAGTAGGTAGCTGTCAAAACCAGGTACCCCCCCAAAAAAGTGCCAAAAATAGTAGAGGGGATGGAGAAGTGCATAAAGCAGAATTTTCCCTTTAGGGTGAAGTATAATGTTCAGGGGAGGGGAATTGGTAAATGTAACATGTCCCGAGAGGTTGTTGGCGGGGGGGGATTAATAAAGTAATCACCTAGGCCAGGGGTCTCTAAACTTTTTAAACAAAGGGCCAGTCTACTGTTCTTCAGGCTAGACATGTTCACTGACAAAAAAATTGTTTGTTTTCGTTTAGTTTTTTTGCTTTTTTCAAAAATTAGAAAATTCAGAAATTTTTTATTTTCTAATATTCGGATTTCCAAATTTTAAAATTCTCGATTTTTTCCAATATCGAATTTCAAATTTCAGTTTTTTTAAATTTCCGAATTTTAAAATTTCCGCATTTTTAAATTTCCGAATTTCAAATTTTCGAATTTCAAATTTTCGAATTTCAAATTTTCGAATTTCAAATTTTCGAATTTCAAATTTTCAAATTCCGAATTTCCGAATTTGGAAATTAAAAAAGTAGAAAAACTGAAAATTTGAAAATCTGAAAAAAAAGAAAGAAAATCTGAAAATTTGAAAATCTGAAAAAAAAAGAAAGAAAATCAGTAAAATTTGAAATGACTAACTAATAATAACTACCGTATATACTCGAGTATAAGCCGACCTGAATATAAGCCGAGGCACCTAATTTTACCACAAACAACTGGGAAAACGTTTTGACTCTGGAAAAGAGGGTCAACAATGCCCATTTGCAGCCTCACTGTGCCCATCTGCATGCCTCACTGTGCCCATTTGCAGCCATAGGTCCCCCAAACTTCAAACTTGGTAGTTAAGGGTTCCTAGATGCCCCCTAGCTGCAGCCAAAATTTGGGGTCTCTGGACCCAAAGGGTCCCGAAATGACATTGCTGCAGATGGACACAGTTGACCGACTTTGGGGCCCTGTATCTGGGGGCCACTTGGTGCTAGGAACCCCATCTTTGGATATGTTGTAGTGCTAGTTCCACTGGGTTTGAAATTTGAGGTTCAAAATTCGGGTCAAAAAATGACAAGCACTTCTGCAGCAGAGAATGACATTTTCCAAACCGACTTTGGGGCCCCCGTATCTCGGGCCACTTAGAGCTATCTTTGGATATGTTGTAGTGCTAGGTCCACTGGGTTGGCATGCCAAATGTGGAGTTCCTAGCACCAAGTGGCCCTGAGATACGGGGCCCCAAATTTGGTCGGAAAATGTAACTTTCTGCTGCAGAAAAGTGCTTGACTCGAGTATAAGCCGAGGGGGGCACTTTCAGCACAATAAAATGTGCTGAAAAACTCGGCTTATACTCGAGTATATACGGTAACTATTAAATTATAGGTATTGGAATTTCCTTTCAAATTTGGCTGTTTGGGAACGTAACGAATACAAATTTATCTGAAGTTACGAATTTATAAAAATAACGAATGGACAAATGGAATGGAACAAATTAATAATAAATAATAATAATAATATAAAGGTTTTATTATTATTATTTATTATTATTAGATCATTGCGTTCCATTCATTTAGATACAGCATTCATTATTTCAGATAATTGGTAACTTCGGATAAATTCGTACTACGTTCACTAACAGACAAATTTGAGAGGAAATTCCAATACCTATAATTTAATAGTTGATTTTACAGATTTTCGAATTTTTGTATTTTCAGATTTTCATTCTTATTTTCACATTTCCGAATTTTAGAAATTCCTCATTTCGAATTTTCGAATTTCCAAATTTCTAATTTCTGAAATTTTTAATTTCCGAAATTTCCGAAAATTCCAATTTCAGAAATTTGGAAATTCGAAAATTTGGAAATTCACAATTTTCGGAAATTAACGAATTCATTAAAAACTAATTTGGAACTAAACCAATTGCACATGTCTACTTCAGGCTTTGGGGGGGGGGGGGCGACTGTGGCCAGTGTGAGTAGAATATGGAATAATGCCTCATTGTTGGTTTTAGCAGGAGGAATAGTGCTCCATCACTGGTCTTATTAAGAGGAATAGTGCCCCATCACTGGTCTTATCAGGAGGAATAGTGCCCCATCACTGGTCTTATCAGGAGGAATAGTGCCCCATCACTGGTCTTATCAGGAGGAATAGTGCCCCATCGATGATGTCAGTGTAAGGAATGGTTCCTCATCATTGGTGTCAGTTGGAGGAATAGTGTCCCAAGGACAGGGTAGAGGCAAGAAAAGGGCTGTATTTGGCCCCCCGGCTGCAGTTTGGAGACCACCGGCCTAGTCAATCCCTCCTCGAAGGTGTAATTCCCCTTTAAAACTGTAATGGACATTGTAGCTTAATCCATGCACAGTAATAGTTTCACTTTATTGACAGCTCCACCAGCAGCACACTTTAATGAGTTCCCGACCAGCCACCGCAGTTGTGCTCTCCTGCGCTAATCGCCGTCATTGTACGTCGGGCGCGTACGCGGCGATCTGTGGGCGAGCACGCGTCCCCAATTGCTAGCGGGGGAGCCAATCAGTTTGTCCGGTGGACTCTATGTCCGCCGGCCACCCGTGATCACTCTGCAGAGAGGCAGAAAGGGACTCTACCAGTGTAGACAAACAGGTTCCTGTTCTGTCAGGGGAGTAGAGCGAGATCGTCTGTTTCTAGTGATCAGGAACAGCGATCTCTCTCTACTCCCTGTCAGTCCCCTCCCCCCACAGTTAGAAAGCACCGCCCTAGGGAACATTTAGCCCTTTGATCGCTCCTGGTGTTAACCCCTTCCCTGCCAGTGTAATTTATACAGTAATCAGTGGCTATTTTTAGCTCTGTTCGCTGTATAAATGTCACTGATCACAAAAAAGTGTCAGAAGTGTCCGATCTGTCCGCAGCAATGTCACAGTCCCGCTAAAAATCGCAGATCACTGCCATAAATCTACCCCCTATTTTGTAAAAGCGATAACTTTTGCACAAACCAATCAATATATACTAACTGGGATTTTTTTTACCAAAATTATGTAGAAAAATAAACATTGGCCTAAACTGAGCAAGAAATTCATTTTTTTACATTTTTGGGGGGATATTTATTATAGCAAAAAGTAAAAATTATTGTTTTTTCATTTCAAAATTGTCGCTCGCTTTTTTTGTTTATAGCCCAAAAAATAAAAACCGCAGAGGCGATCAAATACCACCAAAAGAAAGCTCTATTTGTGGGAAAAAAAGGACATCAATTTTGTTTGGGTACAACTATGTAGTGCAAGGATTTGCTTGATTTGTTAATAATAGAATGGACTGTTTGGTTGGATCATATTATATAGTTTTGGTAAAGCCAAATAAGATTGTTCAATCAGATTGTATAGTGTATGGCCAGCTTAAGGCCCAACAGAAGTGACAATCAGCTGAGCTGTACTGTATGACTGGAGATGGTTGCCTTGTGGTTGTTTGTCATATAAATCCTTGCAGTACAGTGCTGCATTGTGTTATATGGATGCATCAGGGGGGTACATGAGATGTAAACAATGTAGAGGGAATGTGTGATATGTAAGTAATGCTGAAAGAAGCTGTAAGTGTTTCCATAGAACATCTGTTTGGTGGTAATGTTGTGATGCTTCAGGAATTCTCAATGAATTTCATGTACGGATCGCTGATGTATGAGTAAGTATTAGCTGAGTGTGATCTTCAGGCAAACATTTTTCTACTGCTATCTAAAGCACAAGAATATTTTTATATGTTATTGTTGTTAAATTACAAGCAATGCTAAAAAGAAGGACCTTAGGCCTCATGCCCATGGGCCGCTTTTTTGAGCATTTTTTGCAGCTTAAATACGCCTCTCCATGTTAGCCTATGGCCTCATGCCCACCATGGCATATTTAAGCTGTAAATGGCATGGCCGTTTTTAAGCTGCAAAAAAAAACAGGACCCAGTGCGTTCTGAGGCTCTGCACTAGAGCTGTAAAAACCTCAGGTGCCGGCAAAAGGTGTTAAATGCGATTTAACGAGGCTTAACGCTGTGTTAAGCCTCGTCCGGCATTTCTGTCTCTATTCAAAATCAATGTTTCCTTATGGGAGCCCATTGATTTGAATAGAAGTCGCACCAGAAGTCGGATCAAGAGGATCCGACTTGCGGTGCGACTTGTGTGCTGAGAATCTTGAGGGGGGAACCCAGCGAAAATGTAAAAAAAAATTTGCGTGAGGTTCCCCCCAAGACGATACCAGACCCTTCGGTCTGGTATGTATCTTAAGGGGAACCCCCACACCAAAAAAAATTGCAGTGAGGTTCCCCCCCCCCAAGGCGATACCAGACCCTTCGGTCTGGTATCATCTATTTCCAGATTTCTGCAAGCCATCAATGGCCAATTATTCCTGGGGTAGTTGCACAATACAAACAGCAGTAGGCCAACTCTAGAGATTAGCTCAATATGGGTCCAACATGGATGGCATCCTCCACGTGTGTGACTCCTGAAATGGTTGCAACAATATGCTCCGAATACTGAGAGCCCCCCCACTTGTGCTCGTTAATACGTGTCCAGGCTACCCCAGTGTTCCACAGGCCTGCTGCTCTGTACCTCTAACCCCTGGGTGGCTATTGTGGACAAGTAAGAACATATTGGATCCTATATGGTTTTTAATCACGGCTGTTTATAAACATGCACATTATAGTATAGATTGGTATTCTATATAATACTTAGCAAACATATAAAAATACATCTGAATAATATTGTTGAAGACATTTCTAATGACTTGTTTCTATTATAGAAACTAGGTCCCTACATTTTGTTGGTACTGTTGACCAATAGTTATGCAAACATTATACCTGACCTATATAGCTATGTAATCTATGTACAAACAGCTGTCACAAGATACAATCATTTTAAAGAACTGTTATGTTTTTTTTATACCAATAAGGATTGTATAAGGGTCTTTGCAACTCTGTTAAATTTTTATTTATTTTCATGCAGTTGCCTGTAAAGTCTCATAACTGAGGTCTCAGATGTGTGTGTGTGTGTGTGTGTATATATATATATATGTATATATATATATATATATAGTGACGAGCCGCTTAACACCCAACCTAGCTTCCTCCACATTGGAACCAGGAAACAGGCATTATAGCTGAGTATTGCACCCAAGAACTAGGCGGTACTAGCTTAGGTGCAAACTGGAACTCACTTTATTGTAAACTCATACAGAATATATACTACACAAAATCAGATAAAAGCTTGAACACATTATCCTAAAGAATGCAAACTGTAAACTGCAATTTATATCTTCAGTACATTTACATCTAATGAACAGCTATCATAAACATAAACACATAAACATCCCACAATGATTCAGTAACAAGGTAAAGTGGACACAATGCTAGTCACATTTCGAAGAGGATTAGGGGACAGGCAGAAACAATAGGTGACTCAATTAACAATGGAAATTCTCACCAAAACGACTCCCAAGGTCCCCCAGACACATACATGCCTCCCAAAGAATAGAGCCCCCTCAAAAGCTAGGACCCGTAGTGAGTATGCAAGAGGCTACCATGCAGTCCCCTCCAAAAGTCCCAGTTGGGTCTGTCACATATACTCTAAAGCAGGGGTCTCAAACTGGCGGCCCTCCAGCTGTTGCGAAACTACAAGTCCCATGAGGCATTGCAAGGCTGACAGTTACAAGCATGATTTCCACAGGCAGAGGCATGATGGGACTTGTAGTTTTGCAACAGCTGGAGGGCCACCAGTTTGAGACCCCTGCTCTAAAGGGATGATTGCAACCAGTAAGCTTGTTACTACATTTGCTATTTTCTACATTTAAAGCGGAACTAACGGCAGAAATACTTACCTTAGTGCCAATAGTTCACCTCTGTGTACGGGGCATAAGTGGAAAAGAGGGTCAACAATGCCCATTTGCAGCCTCACTGTGCCCATTTGCATGCCTCACTGTGCCTATTTGCAGCTATAGGTCCACCAAACTTCAAACTTGGTAGTTAAGGGTTCCCCCTATCTGCAGCCAAAATTTGGGGTCTCTGGACCCAAAGGGTCCTGAAATAACATTGCTGCAGATGGACACAGTTGACTGACTTCCGGGCCCCCTATCTTGGGGCCACTTGGTGCTAGGAACCCCAAATTTGGTATGCAAACTCAGTCGAACTAACACTACAACATATCCATGGGGTTCCTAGCACCAAGTGGCCCCGAGATACGGGGCCCCAAAGTCGGTTTGGAAAATGTCAAGCACTTTTCTGCAGCAGAGAATGACATTTTCCGAACCGATTTTGGGACCCCGTATCTCGGGCCACTTAGTGCTATGAACCCCATCTTTGGATATGTTGTAGTGTTTGCACACCAAATTTGGGGTTCCTAGCACCAAGAGTCTCCGAGATACGGGGCCCCAAATTCTGGTCGGAAAATATTTTATTTTCTGCTGCAGAAAAGTGCTTGACTCGAGTATAAGCCGAGGGGGGCACTTTCAGCACAATAAAATGTGCTTAAAAACTCGGCTTATACTCAAGTATATACGGTACTTTGATAAATCTGTAATACAAGTAGTAAATCAAATGAATGAGTGTATGTTGCATCAAATAGGCAGGAAGGTGAGTGATCATCAGGGTCAGGCTGGGGACCCCATACTCACCAATGGGCTGGGCCAGGCCATCAGTAGCTGATGCCACAGGATGCCACAGGTCACTGATGTGGCAGCAGCAAACACCCAGCACGGGAGCTAAGCAAAAAGGTAACCACAACGGGGGAACAACTGGAGCACCTACATGGCTTTGGTAGATACAAATATAAGTGTCCCTAGAAGTCTCACCTTGTCCATGATCATGAACTGTGAAGATGGTAAAAAAATATATAAATTATATAAAAAAAAAAAAAAGTATATGTATATATCAGAAAGACCCTGCGAATAAGGTAAACTTCCTGCTGTGTTGGGTATGCATATTGCAAAAATAATAAGAGTGTATGTGGATGCAGGTGATTTTCCTGCGTTGTTTCATATACATATAAATGTATAGGGACCAGCATAAAGTAAATGCTGGTATATGTTGGGAGACTAAAAGGGCATAAATAAAGGACATTACAGAGTAAAGAAATGTTGGGCCAATTAAGCCTCATACACACGATCGGACCGTGGACCAACTTTCCTGTGGATTTTTGTCCAAAGGGCGTTGGCCCCAAGTTGGTATTGCATACACATGATCGGACTTTTTATGCAACCAACACAAACGTAGTGACGTTTCAACGTACTGACGACACTTCAAAAGAGGACGTTCGAATACTCCAGCGCCACCTTTGGTCAACTTCTATATTGTTGTCTGATCTTTTGCATTGGTTCTGAGCATGCGTGTTTGTACTTTGGACAAAAGTCCGATGGTTTTGTGTACACACGGTCGGACTTTGGTCCATCGGACTTTTGTTGGCAGAAAGTTGGTCGTTCGCACAGCCAACAAAAGTCCGATGAAACCTGGAAAAAGTTGGTCCGATGGAGCATACACACGGTCGGATATTGGTCCAAACCAGCTAATTTGCATGTTGGTTGTCAAAAAGTCCGATCGTGTGTACGGGCCTTAAGAGTGTAAGTGCACATTGAGTGGAATAGAGTGGGGGTTAAAGGGAAAGGCAAAAGAATGTGCTAAAATGTCAACTAAGCTAAACAGCAAAACAATTTACCTGGGTGTGATGTGAGACCATCCCCTCGTGGAGGTGCAGCTGGTGTGTGTAAACTCATGATGTGAGTAAGAAAAGCTGCCATGTCGGGCTCCAATTATACCCCCCAGGGGAGTCTTGATCTTTGGCTGTAAACCTTATCTACTCCAAATTCTAAATTAAAAAATGTGATCAAACACAACAATGCACAAAGAAAATGTACATTTCTGACAACACATAATCCTAATGCTACAAAAAATGTGCCTCCACACACAGATCTGAATTTTTTTTTGGCATGCTGCTCAGTCATAATAAATTACCAAAAATATCTTCAGTCATACCAAATTTTCCACCATCCCTTTGAAAAAGATTGAACATTTTTAATGCAGGCATTCCAAGTCTCCTGTGAGTCGCGGCAGTCTACTGCATTTGGCTGCGGGCTCACGGAGACCCGCGAGCTCCGGGCGATCTCCCGGCTGGGCTTGTCACTCAGCCACAGACAGAAGACAGAGCAGCGGTACAGCACAGAACCGAGTACAGCCGCGGTAGCCACTCGGGCTGCTCTGTCTTCTGTCTGTGGCTGAGTGACAGGCGGATGTGATGACGTCCCCGTCTGTGCAAGGTGGAGGACTGTACCAAAGTCCCGCCTCCTAGATAGACGTAACACCTATCCAATGATACATTGAATCGGTGTGACGATTATCATAGGAGGTGGGAATTTGTTGCCGGGATATTCAAATCTGTTTCAGAGCTCTGTGTGATCAGGCTGTATTTCATGGGCACTGGTATAGCTGCATTTAATTGGCACTGGTAAGGCTGCAATTAATTGGCACTGGTATAACTGCATTTAATTGGCATTGGTAACACTGCATTTAATTGTCACTGTTAAAGTGGAAGTAAACCCCCCTATCATTTTCAGCCAAAGGAAGCTGCCATCTTTGCCTCTGTTTAATCTTCAACTGCCACAGTGCTGCACATGTGATCCGTTATGACACCAGCCATTGGATGGTTTGACTGTTTGGTGGAGAGCACAGCCAATGTGCAGTTAGCATTCCCAGCATGCCTTTTTTTTGAAACTGTTAAATCGATGGGTTTACTTCCGCTTTAAGGCTGCATTTAATTGGCACTGGTAAGGCCACATTTAATTGGCACTGGTATAACTGCATTTAATTGACATTGGTAAGGTTTCATTAAATTGGCACTGGTAAGGCTGCATTTAATTGGCACTGGTATAGCTGCATTTAATTGGCATTGGTAAGGCTTCCTTAAATTGGCACTGGTAAGGCTGCATTTCATTGGCACTGGTAAGGCTGTATTTAATTGGCACTGGTATAGCTGCATTTATTTGGCACTGGTGTAGCTGCATTTAATTGGCACTGGTAAGGCTGCTTTTAATTGGCACTGGTATGGCTGCATTTCATTGACACTGGTAAGGCTGCATTTAATTGGCACTGATATAGCTGCATTTAATTGGCACTGGTATGGCTGCATTTCATTGACACTGGTATAGCTGCATTGAATTGGGGGGGGGGGGGGGGGTCAGCACCAGTGCGAAGCGTCACCTCCCTGAAATTAGTTTTTGCAGGTTGGGATGTCTGTTAATGGAACTTATAAGTAAAAGATCAGAAAAGGGTACAGTTTATTGTATAATAGGATTGAAGGGTTTGTCACTGGACATCATAACTGTTGTTGTAGAGGAGTCTCTGTATGCCAGCTCAGTCCTATAATGTCCCTGGGATTCATTTTAGAAGGCTGAGTCCTATCTGTGGAATGCCATAAAATGTCTTATGACTTACATGTTAAATGTTTTTATTTACAACGGTATTTAACAAACACCTTTTCTCTATGGTGCTTTGTTGTTGTTAACTGTTATGCTATGAGTTTTCCAGTGTACTAAAATGTTATTCATTGTTTTTCTGCCTGATGGGCCAACATGTAGGGCACTAAACTCTGATTTAAGAAAAAAAAAATCTATTCCACTCTGTATTATTAACCTCTTGAGCCTCGGAAGGTTTACCCCCCTTCATGACCAGGCTATTTTTTGCGATACGGCACTGCATTACTTTAACTGACAGTTGCGCAGTCGTGTGACGCTGTACCCAAATAAAATGCATGCCCTTTTTTTCCCAAAAATAGAGCTTTCTTTTGGTGGTATTTGATCACCTCTGCGGTTTTTATTTTATAAACAAAAAAGGACCGACAATTTGGAAAAAAGAAAAAATGTTACTTTCTGCTATAAAACATATGTAAAAAATAAAATGTTTTCATCAATTTAGGCCAATATTTATTCTGCTACATATTTTTTGTTAAAAAATTCCCAATAAGCGTATATTGATTGGTTTGCGCAAAAGTTATAGCGTCTACAAACTATGGGATAGATTTATGGATTTTTTTTTACATTTTTTTTTTTTTTTTTACTAGTAATGGCGGCGATCATCAATTTTTAGCAGGACTGCGACATTGCAGCGGACAAATCTGACACTAAGTGACACTTTCTGGGGTTCAGTGACACCAATACAGTTTCACAATACAATTCACTGTACTAATGACACTGGCAGGGAAGGGAAGTTAAAATTGGGGGATATCAAAACGTTAACTGTGTTCCCTGGTTGTGTTTCCTAGCTGTGGGGGGGGCTTTGAATGGGGGAAGACAGAGATCTGTGTTCCTGCTTAGCGGAAACACAAGATCTCCATCTTCCCCTCTCACAGACCGCCGCTCTGCCTCTCTCGGGAACGATCGTGGGGTGCTGCCGAACATCGAGTCCAATCACAGCGGTAGTGGGTCGCCGGCGGCACGCGTGCCGCGCCCCAGACCCGGAACTAGAAATCACGTACAGATACGACATTTCGCCCTGCCACAGTATATATGCGTGGGATAGTCTGGAAGAGGTTAAATCAATTTCATTTCTATAGCTCTCAGCCTCCTCCAAATCTTATTTTTTTTGGTTGCTGCTGTGATCCAACGTCCTGTTAGAAGGTGACTACGTTCATTCGCCATGGTCCCACTGTATGCAGGAGTGTAGCCACTCTTTCTCGCCCCTGAGATGACCTAGGGCCTGTGGACGATTGGATTTGTAGTGTTCGCTTTGAATCACCCCTTCACCACCTGGCAAAATGGACAGCAGCCCACACACTAAAGCAAAGCATGCAGGTAGTGTAGTGTCTTACCCTTACCGCGTTTTTGAGCATTTGTGTACAGCGTTTTTAAGCTTTGGTGGTTTTTTACTACTACTCACCGCAAACCGCCATCATTGTACGTCGGTACTTTGACGTAGAATACCGGGGTTATGGCAGCAGATAGCTGCCATAACCCTGATATTTTCTGAAATGGCGGGAGGTCCTCTTTAAGATAAAAGTGGTCCCTGCGATTCGCAATGATTCGCAGCGAGATCACTTTTATCGGTGGCGGGAGAGGTGCCCACCCCCCTCCTGCCGCGTTCCGGTCGTCACCGCCACTTACCGGACCTGCCGGTAGCGGCGGAGACGATACGATCCTTTCCCCTCTGAGGCACTGTGTCAGGTGAGGGAATGATGGTCCCCCACTCGACTCAATGTCGTTGGGTGACGGAATCGACAGAGGAAAGAGGACGTTTTGTTTATTGCATTTAAGTATGTTTTTTTTTTGTAAGGGGTTCAAATTTAAAGATTAGGGTTATGGGGTTAATGTATTAATTTATTATTATTTATTTTTTTAGGTTAGGGGTTAAAGTGGGGTGCCCCCTAAAAAAAAAAAAAAAAAATGTAAAAGTCAGCAGCTACAAATACTGCAGCTGCTGACTTTTAATAATCGGACACTTACCTGTCCCAGGGTCCAGCGATGCGGGGGAACGAAGCCCCCCCCCCCTTGTTTCCCGCTCACGGCGCTGGCATTCTTACTGTGGGCACCCAGCTGTGGCTTCACAGCCGGGCACCCACTGTGCATGTGCTAGCGTCGCCGCGCGCCGTGATACGCCGCACAATCATCTGGGACCCATGACAGGTCCCAGATGACTGTGCGGCGCCGAGTGGAAGTGATGTCAGTGCCCGGGCACTGAAGGTGGCAGACTATGAGGGACCCCCTAGCAACAGGCATTTAGGTGAGTAAAAATATTTTTTTTCCAATTATTTTATTTTTTATTTTTTTTATGATTTTTAAGCAATTTTTTTTTTTTGGTGGAAACACCACTTTAATATTAGGGTTAGTGCTTAGAATTAAGATTAGGGGTTAATATTAGTGTTAAGATTAGGGTTTAATATTAGGATTAGGGGTTAGGGTTAAGGGTGGGGGGGTAGTTTTTTTTATTTATTTATGTATTTTTATTATTTATTTATTTTTATTGTATTTGAGCAGAAAAACTCTCAAAAACACACGACAAAACACACAAAAACACTCAAAACCGCTCGGCTCAATCGTTTCCATGCATTTCTATGGAACAGAAACCGCTTCAAAAACACACCAATCTGCCCGATTCGAGCTACAAAAAGAGCTCCAGGACTTTCTTGAGCTTCAGGCGACTAGTAGTGGAGATATGAATCAACTCCATAGAGAATAATTGATTTTTTTTCTCCTCCGGAAACGCTGACTCTGGACGCACACTGGTCGCAAGTCGGTATTCGCATGTAGCCGCATTGGATGATTTACAGGGAGTACAGATCTGATAGACATCACTTCACTGACATGAGGTCGGAGATCATCTTTAAACAGGAGGAGAGGGGACATTTCCTCACATTGTACGGATTTTCTCTCACTTCCTGGTTGTGTCTCCAGGACAGGAAGTGAAGGGAAATTTCCCCAACAGAACACAGACCGCATAATTAATAAACTTACAGGGGTGTGTAAACTTATTCCTACTTTGAAGAAAAATGTTGTCTTTACTCTTTAAATTCACATTCAGTCAGATATAAGCAGACGCCTGATCTGTATATATATATATATACCATCGGGCTTCTTTCAGGGACCTGTGGGCTGCTGGTGTTTACATAGGAAACTAACGTCAACTCCCCACCCCCCTTTTTAGTCCCCCCCTATGATTCCGTAGTGGTATACCCCCCCGCCCAGAATCAAAGCACGAGCGGGGTCTCCCACTTTCTCTTGTGGGGGTGTCCTGCCTTGTGAAGCGGGGCACAGTATCCCACTTTAAGGAAAGGGGGCGGGCCTTTGGTGACAGGTTGCCGCCCGCAGTGGGCGGGGCTGGCGGTGGGAAGTTGTTAGTAAGTTTGTAGAAAGTTTGCTCGGTGGTGTAGAGCCGCGGGCAGAGGGAGAACGGGCGAGCGGGCCCGGGATCATGGACTACCTGACCGGGAGGAGCGGACGGGTCCTAAAGGGCACTGCCAACCGGCTGTGGATGGGGCTGCGGGAGGTTCACTTCCAGGACTACCTGAAGGAGGGAGTGGGGCAGAGTCCTCCGGACAGCCCGGATCGGGAGATGAGCCCCGTGCCTGCAGGTGATGGGGGGGTCATACATGGACAGATCTGTATGGATCGTATCATCCCTTCCTGTATGAGATAGAGGATACAATGTATCAGAGATTGCAGTATGATGGGGGTGACACTGATCTCTGATAAGAGAGGAGACTATTGGGGGGTATTACCCTGATACTAGAGGGGGATAGGCAGCAGTAGGTGGGCAATGGATGGGTACTGGGTGACAGCTTTTGGGGACAGAGGGGATCTGGGTGGCAGTGGAGAGGAATGTTGGGTGACCATGGATGGCAGATCTGAGTGCCAGCTGATGGGGGTGAGGGTGGTAAGGGGTGTTGGGGGACTGTGGGTAGGAGCAGTTGGATTATACTGATGGGGGGGGGGGGGGGTAGCTGGGTGATGGGGGGGGGAGGGGGTAGCTGGGTGATGCTGATGGGGGTGAGGGTGGTAAGGGGTGTTGGGGGACTGTGGGTAGGAGTAGCTGGATTATACTGATGGGGGGGGGGGGGTAGCTGGGTGATGCTGATTGGGGTGGACAGTGGGTAGGGGGGAGTTAAGTGACAGGGATGTTGGGTAACCATGGATGGGGAAGCTGGGCAGCCACTGATGGTGAAAGGAGAGGGTGATGGGCAAATAGCGATGGTGGGTAAGGAGAGCTGGGTGACAGCTGTTGGGGATGGTGGGCAGGGTTGCTGATAAGACAATACAGCCAGCTCTCCTGTACCAGGCCCCATCAGTTCCCAAGGGGGACCTGGGCACCTGCTGGGCAGGAGGGGGCTGGTCATACTGTCTTATTGCAGACACTGCTCCTCTTCTGACTCCTCCCTGCGGCACTGCCGGCCTCTCCTCCTCTGCTTCCTTCCGGCTGCACTGCAGGGGGGTTTGTGCTGGCACATGCACCTAGGGTTGCCACCTCATCCCTTCAAAAACTGAACACATATTAATTACACAGGTTCTGTGGCTGATTAAGGTGGTAATTAAACTCACTTGGTGCCTTATCTACATTCAATTAGCCTCAGAACTTGTGTAATTCATATGTGTTCGGGTTTAAAGGGATGAGGTGGCAATCCTACATGCACCCCCTTTTCATCTGTTGTCTGGGCCCCCTGTGTGCCCCTTTTCCCTGCAGCGTTGCCAGCTACCCTTCCCCCTCCTACCGGCAGCTTCTGCAGGCACACAAGGGGATGTTTTAGGCTGGAGCGCAGGGGAAGTGTAATTTACTGGCCCCTTCCTTTCCTGAATGAACACAGTGAGTGATCGGTACCAATCACTCCTGTGTCCATTCATCACTGAAGCATAGTAAACTATGATTCAGTTTGTGATTGGGAAGCAAGCCTTTAGAGCACTTCCTATTCATTCATCTGTGCTGCTGAGGCTACAGAGAAAGGGACTGAGAAATCTATGTCCTCAGTCACTTTTGGCCAGGTGGGGGGGGGGGGGCTGTCAGGTAGGCTGTATGGGGCCCCTGTGATTTCTAACAGCCCAGAAGGGGGAGACAGGTGATGGTGGATAGGTGGGAGATAAGTGACCATGGACAGGGGTGTTGGGCGATGGTGGGTAGGGGCCTGGATTACAGTGGATGGGGATGCTGGAGAAAAAGCTGATTATTCAGGGTAGTGCAATCAGTGATCAACCCCCCGTGTACACCCAGCCTGCTAATGGACACACACTATATTACCAAAAGTATTGGGATGCCTGCTTTTACATGCACCTGAATTTTAATGGCATCCCAGTCTTAGTCCGTAGGGTTCAATATTGAGTTGGCCCACCCTTTGCAGCTATAACAGCTTCAACTCTTCTGGGAAGGCTGTCCACAAGGTTTAGGAGTGTGGCTATGGGAATGTTTGACCATTCTTCCAGAAGCACATTTGTGAGGTCAGGCACTGATGTTGGACAAGAAGGCCTGGCTCACAGTCACCACTCTACTTCATCCCAAAGGTGTTCTATCGGGTTTAGGTCAGGATTCTGTCTAAAATAAGAATTACGTTTTTTTTGCTTAGAAGATAGATCACGATTCTCGCTGCGTAACATCCTCTTTCACATTAAAACAAAAAAAAATTGGGCTAACTTTACTGTTTCGTTTTTTTTTTTTTTTTTATTTTTTTTTTTATTGGAAGTGTATTTTTTCCCCAAAAAATTGCGTTTGAAAGACTGCTGGCAAATACGGTGTGACATAAAATATTGCAACAATTGATGTTTTATTCCCTAGGGTCTCTGCTAAAATATATATGTTTGGGGGTTACAAGTAATTTTCTAGCAAAAATATTGATTTTAACTTAAAGAAGTGCCAGAAAGTGATTTAGACTTTGTGGTTAAACTTCCTGCATTTACACGTTGTTAAAAACTTGGCAGACTGCCTGGATTTTTTCTTTACACAGAAGTTTATCCATTTGCTCTAAGGCTTGGGGGCGCTGGCGGTAAAGCTTTTTAGCGTTTTTAGCGGCGCATTTCGGCCGATAGCGGGCGGTTTTACCCCCCGCGAGCGGCCGAAAAAAAAAAAAAAAGGGTTAATACCGCCCGCAAACCGTTCGGTTCGGAGCGCTGCCCCATTGTTTTCAATAGGAAGGGGTGCTATAGGAGCTGTAAATATACCGCTCCCACAGCGCACCAAAGATGTGGCTTGCAGGACATTTTTCAGCATCCTGCAAGCGCACCGCTTCAGTGTGAAAGCCCTCGGGCTTTTACATTGGGATTGCAGTTGCGGCTTCTTTCAGGTGCTTTACAGGCGCTTTTTTTAATGGTAAAGCGCCTGAAAAACGACTGAAATACGCCCCAGTGTGAAAGGGGTCTAAGAGAAAAGGGATAAACTTCTGTGTAAAAAAAAAAAAAAAATCCAGGCAGTCTGCCAAGTTTTTTCTTTTTTTTTTCTTTTGACAGCTGAGTGAGCAGATAAGTCTCTCCACTTGTTATATGAAAGAATCGCAAACTCTGCAATAGAGATCGTCAGGGGGGGGTTGAATCAAGATCACGATTTTTTTAACTAATAATTGTGCAGCTCTAACTCTGTGCAGGCCAGTCAAGTTCCTCCACCCCAAACTCGCTCATCCATGTCTTTATGGACCTTGCTTTATGCACTGGTAAACAGTCATATTGGAACAGGAAGGGACCATCCCAAACTGTTCCCACAAAGTTGGGAGCATAAAATTGTCCAAAATGTCTTGATATGCCGATACCTTAAAAGTTCCCTTCACTGGAACTAAGAGGCCAAATCCAACCCCTGAAAAACAACCCCACATCATAACCCCCTCCACCAAATGATTTGGACCAGTGCACTAAGCAAGGTCCATAAAGACATGGATGAGCGAGTTTGGGGTGGAGGAAATTAACTGTCCTGCACAGAGTCATGACCTCAACCAGATAACTAACGCCTTTGGGATGAATTAGCCTTGTGGACAGCCTTCCCAGAAGAGTTGAAGCTGTTATAGCTGCAAAGGGTGAGCCAACTCCATATTGAACCCTATGGACTAAGACGCCAGTAAAGTTCATGTGTGTGTGTGTGTGTAAAGGCAGGTGTCCAAACCCCAGCGGTCACCTCATTGGTGAAGGTTGTTTCATTCTGGCTTTCATCTGGTTTAGCACCAGGAGTTGGTTGATGTTTTCTGTGTGTTTCCTTTTTTATTTTATTTTTTGCCTTTTGCGGGGCTTCAGCAATCAAAGACCATTGGCGGGAGGACTGATAAGATCCATGGATTGGGGAACCAGACCCCGGAGGACTGCACAATGCCTTTACTTTATTATCACCGATTCTAGAAAACGTCGCTTTGAGGATGGGATTCCCCAATCATGTCAGCTGCTGCTTAGAACATTGTGAAAGGGAAAGTCACACCTGTATGTATGATCAGCATGCTGACCGTGTGTGTGTGTGTGTGTGTGTGTGTGTGTGTATTGTACCAACAGGAGAAGTGTCTGTAAATAAAAGGCTGGGAATTCCTCCACACTGGGAGCTGAGATCTTCGCTCTGATGACCCTCCCGTGTCATTTGTCTGGGCCTGTCAAACAAACCCAGGCTTGTAAATTCTCTGTCTTCATCTTCTGCTAACCGCTTCCCTAAGAACTGAGAAAGTGGATGTGTGTACTTTCAATGGAAACTTTGTTTCTGTTTTTTTTGTAGTTCTGTTGTAATGTAGTATATTCTTCTATGATGGAATCCTGCCTGGCATTTTTGCCTAAGGCCCCTTTCACACTGATGGGCCAATCGAGTCTTTCTGTCCGTTTTTCAGGCAGACCCAATTGGACCCTCCATTGCTCTCTATGGAGCTCCGGATGTCAGCAGACGTGTCCCCTGACACCTGCCGACACACAATCCTGTCCCCTAAAACCTGATGGATGGGGATCTGGCATAGAGGACAACGGGCTGTGTCTGTGTCCGCTCTGCATAGCACAGCAGACACAGACCGGTCATCCGCCTGTTCAGCGGACCGATTCCCTGCTGAACAGGTGGATTCGCTGCCGGAGTCCGCCCCATGTGACAGGGTCCTAAGGCCTAGTTCACATCACATGCAGTCCAGTGTTTTTTTTTTTAGTTTTTTTTTTTTTAGTTTTTTTTTTTGGATCAAAAATGCATGAACAGGTTACATAGATTTCAATGGCAAAGTTCACACCATTGCAGTACAAATAACAAAGTAGAAATTGCTGCATTATTTTTTTCTGCAAGGAACTGCACTGGAACGTGACAAAATGCGTCAAATGTACCAGACCACATCGGGATGCTTCTAAATGCTTTAAAAATGCACCAGAATGCAATACAGCTAAAAACCCCTCAAAGAAATAAATAATAATAAAAAAAAGGGGGGGGTAGAAGAACACCTTAAAAATGCACATGCAGAAACGCATCCAGACTGATTTTGTGGTGTGAACTGGCCCTAAGGCAGTAATGGCGAACCTTGGCACTCCAGATGTTTTGAAACTACATTTCCCATGATGCACAACTACACTTCAGAGTGCAAGAGCATCATGGGAAATGTAGTTCCAAAACATCTGGGGTGCCAAGGTTCACCATCGCTACGCTAAGGCCTGGTTCACATTATCGCAAGTGGTTGAGGGTGGGGGAATCGCACCTGTTCCCACACCCGCAACGCGCGGGGCTGACATTTTATTTTTTAATGGCACTCCCATGCATCTAGAAATGCAGCATGCTTGCGTGTGTGGGAAATCACGTGGCAAAAGCACAATGCAATTTCTTAGTCTTTGCATTTTGAAAATAGTGCAGGAACCTTTTTCCTGCATGAAACGCAGGCACCGTAGCCAATTCAACTAAATGGGCTGCCCGCACAAACACGGCCCAAATTAGTGTGAACCAGGCCTTAGACCCCATTCACACTTGGCAATTTGGATATACGGGCAGAATCGGCATGGTTCCAAATCGCGTGGCAAACATGCAATGTGTATTTGGGTGCCATTCGGTACATATGGCACCCCAAAAGTGGTGCAATCTTGTCGCATGACAGAAATGTGCCCTTCAAAATCACATGAAGCTTGTCGCCCAAAGAGGTGCAGGAGCTTCTTTTGAGTGACAAACTCGCATAGGGCTGCCCTAAGCGTGACATAGGATTTTTTTATTTTTTTTGCCAAAGCTCCTAAACTCCATTTCATGAAAGCCTACGTGCCCATGTACATGTAGGCTTTTAGAATCATTTAGGTGCTGCTGTGGTTAGGAGGTGCAACCTCCCTTTCTCGAACATGGAAGAATTGCATTCAGGATAGGAACACTTTGACTGATGTCTGCAAAACGCAGTAAAATTTTGGCGCTGTTTTTCTGCGGCCATCGGTCAAACTAGTCTGTGTGTACATGAGCCCTTTGGGCAGGCTGGTTGAAGTGAAGTCCATCTATTGATCGACTTCAGTACAACCAGCCTGTTGGTTTTATTATTATTTTTTTCAAAGGATTGCTGCTGCCAGCTGGTAACCGCAATCATTGTATTCTGACCGCAGGGAAACCTCCCGCGCTCGGAATACAGTAGCATAGCGGGAGGGATTGTCCTATCAACACTGAATGTGTTAATGTGGGAATTGAGCAATCTTCTTTCCTCCAACATGTGGTTGAAGGAAAGAAGATTGCGTAATGTATGGCCGGCCTCATGTACACCGAGTGTTTAGTCGTGGTGCATGAGGCTCCAAGCATTAGGTGGAGGTCACAGTCACAGCATCCCCCCCCCCCCCCACAGTTAGAAAGCACTCCCTAGGAGCACACTTAACCCTTTGATTGCCCCTGATGTTAACCCCTTCCCTGCCAGTGTCATTAGTGCTGTCACAGTGCATATTGTTTAGCACTGATCACTGTATTGGTGTCACTGGTCCTCAAAAAGTGTCAGTTAAGTGTTCGATTTGTCCCCCGCAATGTTGCAGTCCCGCAAAAATCGCTGATGCCTTTACAAGAAAAAAAACATGTATAACAATATCAGAGGAAGTCATGAGATTGTGACGAAACTGGTAGGGGGAGCTTGATTGGCTGATGTGTAAGGTAGCAGGAAGTGTTTTGCAGAGCAGGCACAGGACGGGGTGAACGATGTGAACCGGGGGGCTGCAGAAGTGGACTTCAGGTGACCCTATCACCCCTCAGCGTACCTGTATACTTTAAGCGTATTTTTATTATTGAAATGTGAGTGTAAATGTATGTGGAGTCTAAGTTGCAATTAAACCTTTTTTTTTTAAACAATATTGCGTTATTGCACGCCTCCTGTTTTCCGCATGTGATATGTATGAGGAGGCTTTTTGAAACACCAGGAGTAGTGGGTTTCGATCTGCGCTATCACCAGGAGGAGGAAGTGATTTGTGATCTGTATTTAAAGAGGTGGTCCACCTGAAAAAAAAAATGTAAAAGTCAGCAGCTACAAATACTGCAGCTGCTGACTTTTAATAAATGGACACTTACCTGTTCCAGGTTCCAGCGGTGTCGGCAGAAGATGACGAGCGATCGCTCGTCTCTCGCTGCCCCGCCGCCATCCTCTGTCAGGGAATCAGGAAGTGAAGACGCAACGTCTTCACTGCCCGGTTCCCTACTGCGCATGCGCGAGTCGCGCTGCACGCCTCTATTGGTCCCCGCTGTGTCCTGGGAACTGTTTCCCAAGACACAACGGGGCATCCTCTGAATATTGGCAGGGATGCTAGTCCCGGAAGTGGGTGCAGATACCTGTATTATACAGGTATCTGCACCCCCCCTCCCCCCGGAAAGGTGCCAATTGTGGCACCGAAGGGGCAGAGGAATCCAATAAGCGGAAGTTCCACTTTAGGGTGGAACTCCGCTTTAAGTTAAATACAGGCATACCCCACGTTTAAGTACACAATGGGGTTTATTTACTAAAGCTGGAGAGTGCAAACTCCAGGCTCAATTCTGCATAGAAACCAATGAGCTTCTAACCCCAGCTTGTTCAATTAAGCTTTGGTAATACAACCTGGAAACTCATTGGTTTCTATGCAGAAGTGAGCCTGATTTTGCACTTTCCAGCTTTAGTAAATAAACCCCATTGTGTACTTAAAAGTGGGGTATGCCTGTAGTCCCTATAAGAAAAAGGAATCACAGGAGGATCTTTCAGGCTGTTATTAACTACAGGCTTATTTATAAAGCCCTTAAAGTGGATGTAAACCCAACATTTTTTTTTTTTTTTTTTTGATGTCATAATGTAGAGAATGAGATTTCCTTCCATTTGCCACACAGATTTACTCGAGGCCTGAGCATCTATCGTTTATATAAACACATGTCGTTTACAATTGCGAGCATGTTGTACCCTTAGATTGCTAGGCCACGACCTACCCATATTAATCCTCCTTGGACGATCCCTCCACATGAGGATTCGCATCTGAAGTAACGCAAATAGTTACTTATTTTGCAGCATCTATTGTCTATAGGAATGTTTCAAATAACCCTTCTGTGCGGACAGGCATTAACACGGAACTAGCACACAGATCTTACGAATATCAATAACCTAATAACATTGTAACGAGTTCAAATCTACCTTTTATGATGCATGTTATATGTCAATACCATCTATGATTTATTCTGTTGTGGAGACAGTGGCTCCGTGGTCTGCCTGTAGGCCTCCCTTGGGCAGTTTGCGACCCTCTATGGCTTCCCGGCAGGGTAGGGGATTGGCGTCAGCATTCCCCACAATGTTCCCACGGTGACCATATTCTTTGGCCGCTAGTGGGAGCAATACCTTGCCGGCGGCGTCCTGTGATCATCTCCGGACTCTTGTTGGCATACCGTGCATGCACAAATTTCGGCATGCGCGTTCTGCCACAATGTCATGCGTTTTGCAACGGAGGTGACAGCAGTGGTTGGGGCTTCGGCCTTCCTGGACGCCGAGGAAACCACACAACTGCATTCCTTGCAGCCATGATACCACACCCTGTGGGAGGAGGGAGGCGACACCTGCACTTAGTGATTCCCCCTAATTGAGCCTACTAGATAAATACCAGGTTGCAGAAGGATCAATACATGATCCCCTGCACAACCTGGATGGATGTTTCCTGCATGGATATGGCTCAATGTAAGTACAGCATTTTCCATATAGGATAACCGGCTTTTTTGTTGTAATAAGCTTCAAGTCGATTTAAGCTGTAATTAATAAGTATACTTAATCTGAAATTAACAATTATACCCAATATTTAATTTTGGCTCTTTCCTCTGTTTATAGAGCCTTTACCTAACATGCATAACTGCAGCTAGGTCACATACTTTATTATCATTGATAAACCTACTTTCACCCACACTCAAGGTAATAATACCTGCCTATTTCCTTTTCACCCAATCCAATTTTAAGTAATTTATGGTTGCACTGACACACATAATACACAACAATTTTTGTCACTATTTATTTGAGGTTTTTGTTTTTCCCTCCCCTACTATTGTGTTTATTTTATTTATTTTTTCCCCCACACACAATGTGTCACCACCAATCTTAATATATGTTTACCATTTACACTGTTCAATCCTGCACACTTTGCTCACTCAGCACTTACTTTTGTTATACTAATCACTAATTTTATCATAAAATAATTATCATTACATTACTCTATTCCTTATAAAACACTAGTTCTCATGTAATAAGCTCATGCATTGATAAGAATATCCATAGTGGATGCACATCCTGATATGAACACTAAATAGACATATATTAGTGTTAGAAGTTCAATTATCGCTGATTCCCATTTGCTGCAGGTGCCGCTTTTCCCTTTCCTTCCCATGGGGGGTGTCTCGCAGTGTGGTTTCTTGCAAGCCCTTTGGGCCGTATTCCCTCTCCTGGTGAGGCCAGGACAGCCATGGAGTCCACTGGATCATCCAACAGATTTTAAAATTTCTGGTTGCGAGGCCTTTTCATTTCACTCTCCAGCGGTAAATATAATAGCATTGTGCTCGTGATAATAATTGATGCATAATGTATGATACTTCTTATAACTGAGATGTTCAAACATATTTATCTAGGAGTCAACCATTCCCCAGAAGAAGACCATGATATAATAGGTCGAAACGTCGGGATTCGCATGCAGTTTAAACCACTATGTTATGCTGTATGAATATATGGTTGCTTGGCTGTATTATGGAATGATTATTGTATTCTTTCAACCAGAGTGTAACATTTTAACACTGACATGTATTTGTAACTCATCTAATTGTCATACTCTGATTGACCTATTCTGCTGCATTAAAACCCCCCTGGGGGAACCTTCCCATATCACACCCAAGCTGAGTATAGGATCTGTATGTAAGATTTAATAACGAGGTGTAAAGTCAGTGTGGTTTGGCAACATATAACGCACAATATCTCCGAAACCAAAGCGGCACAAAAGTTTTTATTTTTGCGGCACAAACCAGCACACATGCGGCACAAACGAATGACGCGTTTGTTTTTAAAATTCAACAACATGGGTTGCAAAGTGTGCGGGTTTAAGCAACTATAACGCACAATATCTCCGAAACCAAAGCGGCACAAACGTTTATTTTTGCGGCACAAACGAATGGCGTGTTTGTTTTTAAAATTCAGCAACATGGGGTGTAAAGTGGCAGGGTTTTTAGCAACTATAACGCACAATATCTCAGAAAATGAACCGGCACAAACGCTCATTTTTGCGGCACAAATCAGCACAAATGCGGCACAAATGAATATGGGGGTGCCAACTTCACAGAGCTAGTGCCAGCTCATCTGCCACCAGCCGGTTCTGCTGCCACATCCACCTGCTGACTGCTGCCACCACGCAGTCTACTGGACTGATCACAGGCACTCATACCTCGCTGTGCTCCCATGGCTGCTGTCTAACCAGGAGCTCGCTAACTAGGTACGTGACAGGAGGGCGGGGTGATGTCATCGTCTGGAAAAAAAAGAATTGCTATTATCTTAAAAATAAAAGCAGCACAATGTTTTTTTTTATGACACAAAAAAGCACAAACGTAGCACTAACAAATTGTATGTTTGTTTTTAAGATTTAATAACATGGGGTGCAAAATGGGTGGGGTGTTATCAAATATAAACAAGCTGTTATAGCTTAAAAACCATAACAGCACAAATAAAAATGTTAGCAGCACAAACCAGCACAAACGTAGCACTAACCAACGAGACCAGTTTCGTGTGATTTTGGTGTTGTAGGGGGGCTGAGTGACCTTTGGTGACCTTTAATAATGCAAAAACGACAAAAGATAGAACAGAAATTTTAGCAGCACAAAACAGCACAAACGTAGCACTAACCAACGAGACAAGTTTTGTGTCATTTGGTTGTTGTAGGGGGGCTAAGTGACCTTTGGTGACCTTTAATAAATCATTAATAACGCAAAAACGACAAAAGATAGAACAGAAATTTTAGCAGCACAAACCTAGCACTAACCAATGAGACCAGTTTCGTGCCATTTGGCTGTTGTAGGGGGGCTAGGTGATGTCATAGTCTGGAAAAAACAATTGCTAATATATTAAAAATAAAAGCAGCACAAATGTAAATTTTTACGGCACAAAACAGCACAAACGTAGCACTAAAGAAACACACTTGAGTTTTTATTTGTGCTGATTGTAGGGCGGAACAGTGAGTGGGGTTTGAAAAAAATAAATAAACTGTTATAACTTTAAAAACCATAACAGCACAGATAAAAATTTTAGCAGCACAAACGTAGCACTAACCAACGAGACCAGTTTCGTGCCATTTGGCTGTTGTAGGGGGGCTAGGTGATGTCATAGTTTGGAAAAAACAATTGCTAATATCTTAAAAATAAAAGCAGCACAAATGTGAATTTTTACGGCACAAAACAGCACAAACGTAGCACTAAAGAAACACAAGTGAGTTTTTATTTGTGCTGATTTTAGGGGGGCCAGCTTCGCTGAGCTGACTACATACATGTCCCCTAAATCACTTGTCTGTCTATAGTCTGCTGACTGTTCACTGCATCCCATGATGAGAAACATCCAGTCAAAAACACAGTAAAGCTGGGAGAGCTGGAGGGGAGGGGGATGTGAATTGTGAACTTTTTACACAGGATGTGCCTGTCTCAGGCTAGTGCATGATATGTAAATCACCTGTCACTCACAGCAAGGGAGCGGTTTTGACAAAGTTTTTCAAGACTTTGTCAAGATTTATCTAACTGTAAAATAAGAGGATTGCTCAGGCCTCAAGTAAATCTGTGTGGCAAGACTGGGCTCAAATGAAAGGAAATCGTATTCTCTACATTATGACATCAACAAAAAAAAATGGGTTTTACTTCCTCTATCTTTCCCTGCAAAGATAAAGCCTAATTGGCTAGATATGCACTGCATAGTATCCCATTATGTGTCACTTACCTGACACAGGAGCCTGCGATGTCACCGTTGTCCCCTCTTCCACGAAGCGCCCATCTTCTTTCTGGGTATCACGGCTCCGGCCCTGTGATTGGCCGGAGCCGCGATGACGTCACTCCCACGCATGTGCGCAGGAGCTGCCAATAATGGCATGATCGCCATTACCAACCGCTCGGTGCGCCTGCGCGCCGCTGTCTACGGCGCATGCGCTGTAGACATCAGTGCCAGTCTTTTGCAAATATCTCCTAAACCGTGTAAGATATTTGTAAGATATTTCTTGCACCTACAGGTAAACCTTAATCTAGGCTTACCTGTACCAAGTGGTCTGTAATGCCGTGTACACATGATCGGAATTCTCGTCAGAAAAAGCTCTGATGGTTTTCTCGACGGAATTCCACTCAAACTGTCTTGCCTACACACGGTCACACCAAATTCCAAATTGTTTGCGAGCATGCGTAGGAATTTTGCGCGTCAGAATTGCTACAGATGATCGGAATTTCCGATAGAAACCTTTTCCGTCGGAAAAACTGAGAACATGCTCTCAATTCTTTGCTGTCGGAAATTCGGCCAGCAAAATTCCGATGGAGCGTACACACGGTCGCATTTTCCGATGAAAAGCTCTCATCCTGTCTTTTTCTGTCCGGAATTCCGATCGTGTGTGTGTGTGTACGCGGCATTAGGGTTTACAACCACTTTAAGGTGAGGGTACATCTGGTGGAGGGTGTTTGCACAGTGCATGAAGACACTAATATCACCTGTCTTATGCCACTATAATGGACTGTTATTGTTTGTTACAATACATAATTAAAGCGGTTCTGCACCCTTTTCATTTAGTAAATCTCTTTGCCTTCCAAATCAGGCAAAGAGTACTAAATGAAATGTTTTTTTTTTTTTTTTTTTTTTACTTACCTTGTAATTGAAGACTTCCGGTCTTCTCCCTCTGCGGCGGCGGGGGGGGTCTTGCGTCGATCGTCGTCACGGTGCACTGTCTCCTGGGATCTGGTGTCATTGATCCCAGGAGTCAGTGCGGGCATCTTCGAAATCTCGCGAGATTTCGGCCACATCTTCCGAAATCTCCCGAGATTTCGGCCGCATCTGCCGAAATCTCGTGAGATCTCGGCAGATGAGCCGTTACTGCGCACGCGCGAGTAACGGCAGTGCATGCTGGGCCATCTAAAGTCCCTGTGGGTGTTTCACATGCCCACAGGCAAGATGGCCCCCAGCACTAAAGAAGAAGACGAGGAACTTCATCGGACGAAAACCGGCGGCGATCGAGATGGAAGATGGAACAGGTGAGTCCCCTAATAAAGGTAAGCACACTTTATATTACATCCTAAAAAAAAAAATTTTTTTTCAGAGTGCAGAACCGCTTTAAGGATTGTGTGCAATACACAGAGCACTTTATTTTGGACTATATACTTTTGTATATGTATCTATCTATCTATCTCTCTCTCCCCCATCAAATCATTCTCTACAACTATTACCTTTTGTACCACCACCCCCTCCCTTTAGAATGTAAGCTCTATAGGGCCCTCCTGTACCTTTTTTGTATTGTACTGTAATTCTGTTGTCCCTCTATACATTGTAAAGCGCTGCGTAAACAGTTGGCGCTTTATAAAGTGTATGTGTGTGTGTGTGTAATTAAAGTGGAGGGCCACCCTGAAAAACAAGACTTGATAAAAATGTTAATACAAATTTAAAATGGAAAAAAAAAAATAAGAATTATTTTTTTTTTTACTTACCAGAAATGGCTGTTGCTAGGCAGATCGTCCTAATCTGCCTCTTCCTGTTCCTCGGAGCTGTTCTCATAGCGCCGCCTTCTAGTGAATGGGGCGCGGTGTGTTATGGGAACTGTGTCCCACAACACATCGCGTTCCCCATTCACAAAGCGCCGCGCGACGACTCGCGCATGCGCAGTAGGGAACGGGCAGCGATCGCTGCCCGTTTCCCTTACTGAGGATAGCGGCGCTGGGACATCTAGGCCTCCACGACTGACATCGCGGGCGCCCTGGGAGGATAAGTGTACTTATTAAAAGCGAGCAGCTACTTTTTTTTTTTTAGCTGCTGACTTTTAATTTTTTTTTTTTTTTTTAGCTGAAACACTGCTTTAATTGATACATGCTGCACATGTGTCATTCTCGAAAAATATCCCCTAGTTTGTAGACACTATAACTTTTGCGCAAACCAATCAATATACGCTTATTTGTATTTTATTTATTTTTGACCAAAAACGTAGCAGAATACATATTGGCCTAAATTGATGAAGAAATTAGATTTCTTCTAATTTTGTGTCCTTCTTTGAGGATGATGCCAGTAGAGGACAATCGGGTATCTATTGGCTGCAGTAGGCCTTTTACTGGGTCTGGATCCAGACTGCAGTCCACCATTTACTGATGCCTGTTATAGAATCTAATATAGGCAGCTCTTGGGATGCATTTTGGTCTGTAGGTTGCATTTTTTTTTTTTTTTTTTTTGCTTTTTTAATTTTAGGTGTTACAAAATGACACTTGATTCAATGCTATGCACCACAGCGCTTTGTGATTGCGTAAAAATGCATACATGCTGTAGTTTTGTGCAGCAGACGCCAATGTGCTGCACGGCGCGGTATTGCTTCATTCTGAAGCCTATCTGTAGGGATCAGCACACAAGCCCAGTACTCAGGAAGCTCTCAATAGAAGAGCTGCACACAGACGGAAGCTTGTACTTCTAACAGGCAGTGGGTGCCAGATAACACTGCCCCACTCACGCAGGCAGTGCACCCCTTCATTGCTGGAGCTTTTTCTATTCCAAAACATTGTCTGAAGCTTTGAGTTTACTGCATCTGATTTTAATTATAACAATTTATCGGAAGATTGATCAATAGTAAGAAGAATGGTTTGTAGAAACGTTATTTGTGCAGCTGCAATGGGAAGTGCGGGTTTCCTATTGTGGTTTGTGTTTCCTGATTACAGTTATAAAGGAAATGAGAATTGGTACTATGCTGTTCTAACCTTTACAGGGTTCCTCCTTTAGAACCTAGAGCTTGAAACATGTTGGGATGCCAGCATTGTGATCAAATCCAACAGTGCCATGACTCCTATCCCAGCCTAATTTATGGTGCATAGGGTATTACAGGGGGGTTCTGCTAAAGGTGAATTGAAGCCGTGATGTATGTCTATAGCTTCAGACAAAATCAGTTTGTTTATTTTTTTACCTAGTTACTTGAACTAAGGACAACACTGCGTCATAAAGCGCTTTCACAAATGCGTTTTAAAATGGGCGGTGAGTTGCGTTTTTAACGCTTCAGTGCAACTCAAATTTGTTACAATAGGGAACAGATGGAGGTGTTCACACTGCAGCGTTAGTGTTACTAAATAAATATCGATGCCGGCAGAGTTTGGCAGGTGTTGGCGCTTTGCAACTGCCTCTTTTCACTTCTATTGAAACGCAGCACAGCCGCGTCTTAAAACGCACTGTAAATGCTTCTATAGCGTTTACGGTGTGGCTGAAAAGCATTAAAAGTGATTTTACCATTTTAGCCTTTAAAAAAAACACAACACAAGGTATTTCAGAAAAGTGTGTGTGTATGTATATATGTGTGTGTGCGTGTGTGTGTGTGTGTGTGTGTGTATGTATATATAATATTGGTGTGTATGTACAAATAATGTGTGTTGTGGTTTACTAGGATTATGGCTGAAAACCTTAGCAATAAATCCGGGTATTGTTTTTTGTCGGCTGGCTTTCTTATAAAACCGTTCCAAGCGGCTAATGAGCCGATGTAACAGTTTCCGAAGCGGCGGGAGAGGAGGTCCCTCCTCTTGGCACTCGCCGGTATTTCTCGGGCTTACGGTTTCTATCAGTTTGCCGTAGAAACGATCTGACGGTGCTGCTTCCAAAAGCGATCAAAGAGTAGATACTAGTATGCCACTTTACTATTGCTACTTCCATGTTTTGTTCCTACTCAAGAAACTCAATAAAGAACATATTAATAGAGTAGATACTCTTTGATCGCCTCTATAATGTTGGCGGACCGGAGCAACGCCATGTCGTCACTTCTGGTCCAGGCTGGAAGTAAATTATTTATTTATTTTTAAGCAAAAGTTTAAAAAAATATTTTTATTTTGATCTTTTGCTTTTAAAGGTAAAGAAGAGATGTTGTGTCTTTTTGACCCCAGATCTTTCCATAAAGAGGACCTGTCATCCTTATTTATATTACAAGGGATGCTTATATTCCTTGTATTGGGAATAAAAGTGATCAAAATAAAGGGACAGTGTAAAAATAAATAAATAAAATCGCTCACGCGCAGAAGCAAATACATACATAAAGACACTCACTCATATGTAAACAGTATTTGCACCACATGTGAGGTATCGTCTCAAACATTCGAGCGAGAGCAATAATTCTAGCACTAGACCTCCTCTGTAACTCTAAACAGGTAACCTGTAAAGGCATTTAACCGCTTGCCGACCACCTCACGCAGATATACTGTGGCAGAATGGCACATACAGGCAAACTAAGGTACCTGTACGTTGCCCTTTAAGAGGCGGACAGGCGCGCCCGCGGCAAGCTCCGTGAGTTGGGTCACGCGGACTCGATCACGGCGGGGATACCCGCGATCGTCTCACTGAGAGGAAGAACGGGGAGATGCTAATGTAAACAAGCATCTCCCCGTTCTGCCTAATGACTGTGTCACTGATCACAGCTCCCTGTGATCGGGAGCTATGATCAGTGACGTGCCACGCGTAGCCACACCCCCCCACAGTTAGAATCACTCCCCAGGACACACTTAACCCCTACACTGCCCCCTAGTGGTTAACCCCTTCACTGCCAGTGTCATTTACACAGGAATCGTGCATTTGTATATTACTGATTGCTGTATAAATGTCTGTGTCCACCATAATGTCGCAGTCACAATAAAAATCACTGATCGCTGCCATTACTTTAAAAAAAAAAAAAAAATGCCATAAAACGAACCCCAATTTTGGAAGCGCAAACCAATCAATAAATGCTTATTGCGAATTATTTTTATTTAATTTTTTTTACCAAAAATATGTAGAAGAATACTTATCGGCCTAAACTGAGGAAAACATTTTTTTTTTTATATATATTGGGGGATATTTATTATAGAAAAATGTAAAAAAGAAATGCGTTTTTTATTTAATTTTTTTCAAAAATGTTTTCTTTTTTGTTTATAGCGCAAAAATTAAAAACCGCAGAGGTGATCAAATTACCACCAAAAGAAAGCTCTATTTGTGGGGAAAAGGACGTCAATTTTGTTTGGGAGCCACGTCGCACGACCGCGTAATTGTCAGTTAAAGCGACGCAGTGCCGAATCGCAAAAAGTGCTCTGGTCTTTGGCCAGCAAAATGGTCTGGGTCTTAAGTGGTTAAAATGTGGCAACGATATTGCCTTTTTATCCCCTAGGGTCGCTGCTAGAAAAAAAATATAACCCCCAAACATTATATAAATAATTTTCTAGCAAAAAATACTTATTTAAACTAGCAAACAAAAAATGCCAGAAAAAGCCTGGTCGGCAAGTGGTTAAAATGTAACGCAAGTGTGAGAGCCCTTACTGACTAGATCTTGCTTTGAATCTTGGCCATGAACATGCAAACTCTATGCACTATTTGCTTGGAGTTTGCATATTCTTTGAAAGTATATATATATATATATAATATATATATATATATATATATATATACCTGCATACATACAACTTGAAAGGAGTTCTTGTTAATCTGCCCGGAGCTTCATTTCAGAAGATCAAACTTGTGCAGCCCGACACACAGCAAAGATCTCCGAGGAATGAGGCCAGGTTAGTGTAAGATCTGGGGTGGCTCATTTAAAGTATAGCTGTATTAAAAGTACACTTGGCCCCGGTTCGAATTAGAACGTGGTGCAGGAAACCATGCTCAAATCGCACTATCCTTGCATTTTGTAGTGGGTGTAATGATGGCAACACCCCCCAAACGCAGGTCGCTGCTCCGGATCGCATAGTACAAAATGACCATTCAATCCAGAGTTGCAGTGTGCTTATAAAATTGGTGCATGCACGATTTTGGTGCAATGCTGTTTTAATTTTTAAGCTCATTCATGGCTCTGAATCGCATGTGAATCGCACAGGAATGCAGTGTGATGTGTTAACCAGGGCTTATCCTTACAGTGGAACTAAACCCGGGATATACTTGCCTCCACCTTCCAGCGATGCATTGTTGCATTGCTCGCTAGCCGCTGTCCTCTTCTTCCCAGCTACATTCTGGGGGTAGGTTTTTGGCCTCTTGATTAGCCAGGGGTGGAATGACGTCATCCCGCATATGCACACAGGTGACGTCCATTCCACACACCTGAGCTGTGCATTCAATAGAAGGCTGCAAGCAGGTAGAGAAATGTGTGTTCTTGTAGAAGAGATGTTGCATGTCTCTCCTGCAATACATGGCGCTTGTTCAGTTGAGTTCCTCTAAGGGGCTTATTCACATTTTGTCAATAACCATGTCTGTGGATCTACACAGGCAGAGCAAGGGCATATTGGAAACAGTTTTTAATGTATTTTGTATACACCATAATTCTCTATTGGGGTCCTTTCACACTGATCCACTTTTGATGCATTTTTTTGGGCTAAAAAAACGCAGAAGAAAAATTCATCTCTTTTAAAAACGCAGCTGTGAAGCTCTGCAGGATTTAAAGTGCTGCATTTTTGGTGCGTGTTTAAAAAGGCACCAAAAATGCACCTACGCATCAAAAAAACACCCCAGGTGCATTTTTGGAGTCGCATATCCAAGTTTCACAGGTGCATGATTGTATCAGGGTCCAGAAAATGTTGCAAAAACGCATGAAAAGTGCAGCAAAAATACATATGTCTTTGTAACGCGTTTTTTTTTTTTTTTTTTTTTTTTTTTTTCAAAGGAGCAGTGTGATAATAAGTGTTCAACCACTTCAGCCCCAGAAGGATTTGCCCCCTTAATGACCAGGCCATTTTTTTGCATCGCTTTAACTGACAATTGCGCAGTCATGCGGCATTGTACACAAACAGAATGTATGTCCTTCTTTTTTCTTTTTTTTTTCACAAATGGAGCTTTCTTTTGGTGGTATTTGATCACCTCTACGTTCGTTTGTTTGTTTTTTTTTGCGCTATAAACCAAAAAAGCAACAATTTAAAAAAAAATAATAATATTTTTTCTTTTTGCAATAATAATAATAAATATCCAAAAAAGGATAAAATAAAATAAAAAAAAAGGCCAATGTTTAAGCCATGTTTTTCTACATATTTTCGGTTAAGAAATATCGCAATAAGCTTATATTGGTTTTTGCAAAAGTTAGTGTCTAAAAAAAAAATAGGGGATATATTTATGGTATTATTATTATTATTATTATTATTATTATTATTATTATTTATAACTTTTTATTATTTATTTTTTACTAGTAATGGCTGTGATCAGCACTTTTTAGCAGGACTGCAACATATTGCGGCAGACAGATCTGACACTTTTTTTTTTTTTTTAGACCAGTGACCTTTATACAGCGATCAGTGCTATAAAAATGCACTGATTACTGTGTAAATGTCACTGGCAGGGAAGGTGTTAACACTAGGGGGGCGATCAAGGGGTCAAATGTGTTCCCTGGGAGGTGTTTCTAACTGTGGGGGGAGGGGACTGACTGGAGGAGGAGAGAGATCGCTGTTCCTGATCACTAGGAACAGCAGATCTCTCTCCCCTGTCAAAATGGGGATCTGTCTGTTTACATTGACAGATCCCCGTTCTGGCTCTCTGTGGAGCAATCGTGGGTGACCGGTGGACATTGCGGCCGTGCGCATCAGCTTTGGCATCGCGCCGCGGGCGCGCACGTGCCCCCTATTGCTCTTAAGGTGGCCGACGTACTCCTACGGCGGTTTGCGCAGGAGAGCCAACCTATCGCAGTATGATGGCGGCTGGTACTTAAGCGGTTAAGCTATCGGGTGCTAAAGGGGTGTGACCACATATTAACGCTACAAATTCTGGATGGACCCTCTGCTCACTGCTACACCCTTCACAGCAAACTATGCAATGAAAAAACTGGATATTTAGTTCACATATATTGCACCTGATAGTTTAAATCCATGTACAAGCTTGGGAATTCAGCACAGGCATATCTTTTCTCTGCACTTTACTAAATGTCGCTGTACCACAGTAAGTCGCAACAAGCTGTGATGCACAGAGTTGAGTGAAGTGCAATTTTGTTACAGCAAAAAATTAAATAAAATGAAAAACCTGCTCTGTTTGATGGTTTTGCCCAGCGCAACCCTGATCCTCCTCTTCTCGGGTCCCCCCTGGTGCTCCTAGTAAGCACTGGTAAGCCACGCCCCCTGCTCCTATTCGCAGAAGTTTGACTGACAGCAGCAGGAGCCTATGGTCTCTCCTGTGAAAGCAGGAAGTAAGTAGAGTGGTTCTGGAGCAGTGACATGGAGCCAGGTAAGTGTTTAGTGATGGGGGGGCTACGGCAGATACTGGAGGTATGCTTTATAACCCTTATTCAGAGAGGAATTAAAGGCTTAGTTCACCCTTACCAACAAAAATAAGGGACATTTGTAGATGAAAACAAACTGTGCAGCTTTGAGCAAAGTTGACTAATGCTCTTGGTGTAGGTAATTCACATACTTCATGAAGCCTGACTGAAAAATTCCAGAGATTGCATTTCTTCATCCTGCCTTGCTGCCAACACGTTGCTAAGACAGATCCAGCCAATACTGCTCACCTCCCCCTCCTCAACGTTGTTACTCTGTTTAGGTATGTGGCACTAATTAATGGGCACCTATGACCTAGCTGACATAACACACCTCCATCATCAATGTAGTGAGCTCTTTCAGTGGTCTAAACCCCCTCACATGCTCTTTCTGCCCCCGATGAGCTCAGCATTTGAAAGCTCACTCCTATGATGGTGGAGGTGAACAGAAACAGCTGGGAGTCTCTTAGCAACATCCTAGCAACAAGGCAGGATATACAGTCTGTATATGCAAATGGCCTATACCTATAGCAAGAACATTATTCAACTTTTTAGGCAAAGCTGCACAGTTTGTTTTTATCTAGACATCCCTTACCTTACCTGCATAGGCAGTTTTTTGATAAAGGTAAACTATGCCTTTTTAAAATGACGAACCTTTCGGTTTTAGAACCGCTTTAATGCTGACGGGCCAATTCACGCGTGTGTGTGTGTGTTTGGCCTTATGGGCCTCAGCACCCTTGTGAATGAGCCCTTAACGGCTTGCTGCCCGCCCACCTTCAAATGACGGCATCCCAGAACGGCCACTACCGCCGATCATGGCTGTGCCATGTTGCTAGGACACGGCGCGACCCCCATCTCTGTAAAGAGCCGCGTCCGCGGCTCTTTAACCATGTGATCGGCTGTGTCCAATCACAGCCGGTCACATGTAAACAAGGAAGTGCTGGTAATCGGCTCTCTCCTCGCCTCACACTGAGGAGTCATTGTGAGGAGAGGAGAGCCGATCAGCGACATCTCCTCACAGGGGGATATGTAGAAATGTAATCGGAGCACTGATTACAATAAAGAAAAAAATTTCTTTTCAATTGCCCAACAATTGCCCACCAATGCCAGCTATCAGTGCCCACAAGTGCCACCAATTGGTGCCCATTAGCGATGCCAGTCAGTGCTGGCAATCAGTGCCACCTATTAGTGCTGCCCATCAGTACTGCCCACCAGTGCCGCCTATTAGTGCTCATTAGTGCCACCTATCAGTGCCCATAAGTGCGGCATATTAGTGCCTCCTCATCAGTTCCCATAAGCGCCACCTTATCAATGCCCACCAGTTCAGCCTATCTGTGTCCATTAGTGTCGTCTCATCAGCGCACATCAGTGAAGGTGAAAAATTACTTCGTTACAAAATCTACTGACACAGAAAAAAAGTTAAAAACCATATTTTTTGGTCTTTTTATTTTTTGTAAAACATAAAAAAAACAGCAGTGATTAAATACAACCAAAAGAAAGCTCTTTGTTTGAAGAAAATGATAAAAAATGTGTTTGGGTACAGTGTAGCACGACTGCGCAATTGTCATTCAAAGTGCGACAGCGCGGAAAAATGGCCTGGGCAGGAAGTGGGTTTAAGTGCCTGGTAGGCAAGTGGAGTGGTTAAAGTGAACCTGTACATCCAATACTGTGGGGTGGACACGCTTTTTTTAATTTTTTTTTTTATTACACAAGGGGGTCCATGCCATGTGGGGAGGAAGTGAGGCCCCAAAACTGAAATGCATTTACCCCCCCCCCCCCCCCCCCCATGTGTACTATGGTGTTTTTACTGACTATTTCCTCCCCTTTCCCTTCCTCGTGTGCTCTGTTAGTTCTTTCAGCGATCTGTATTTTGAAGGACAAATATAGTTGTTCCTCCTAAGTGAGTAGGTGGCACGGCTGTAGTAAGCAGATGGCTCTGTACATGAAAAGAGCCCGCTTGTTTTCTCTGTCAGTATGTAATCCATGATAATGAGGGAACAAAGTGGAGACAGGAGGAAGTCACATTCTAGTCAGTGTAAATGGAATGATGGAATGTGTGCTTCCGCAGTGCCACTTAAAGTGGCAATTTAGTCAGAAAATTCAGTCACTTCATGCTGGCCCTTTTGCAGGTACAGCTTTGTAAAACATTAACCACTTCAATACTGGGCACTTAAAACACCTTCCTTCCCAGACCAATTTTGAGTTTTCAGCGCTGTCGCACTTTGAATGACAATTGCGCGGTCATGCTACACTGTACCCAAACAAATTTTTATAATTTTGTTCCCACAAATAGAGCTTTCTTTTGGTGGTATTTGATCACCTCTGGGATTTTTATTTTCTGCTAAACAAGCAGAAACGTTGTAAATAAGTAACTTTTCTCCTTCTTCACTGATGGGGCTGCACTGGCAGGCACCGATGAGGTGGCATGGATGGGCACTGATAGGCGGCACTGATCGGCGGCATTGTAGTGTAATGTATTGTACTGATGGTTGCCAATCAGTGCCAAACAATAATGCATGCCAATCAGTGATGCCCATTGTGGGCACTGATTGGCATCCATTGTGGCAACTGACTGGCATCCCTGGTGGTCTAGGATGGTATACCTGGTGCTGGGCATCCCCGGTGGTGTCCCTGGTGGTCCAGTGTGGGCATCCTTGGGGGGCTGCACTGATAATCGATCAGCACAGACCCCCCCCCACCCGTCAGAGGAGCAGCCGATCGACTCTCCTCTACTCGCGTCTGTCAGACATGAGTGAGGAAAAGCTGATCAGCGGCTCTTCCTATTTACACTGTAATCAGCTGTGATTGGACACAGCTGAGTGTGTGTGTGTGTGTGTGTGTGTGTGTGTGTGTGTGTGTGTGTGTGTGTGTGTGTGTATGAATGTATATATATATATATATATATATATATATATATATATATATATATATATATATATATATATATATATATATATATATATATATATATATATATATATATATATATATATATATATATATATATATATATATATATATATATTACATACAGGGCTCAAAATTTCAAGTCCTGAGCTACTAGCCAGGCCTCAAGGGTTACTCGCCACCAGTTGCCCTGCCCCCAATCCCGCCCCTAAACACGCCCTCATAAATGATCTCATGAAATGATTTATGCAGAATTAAGTTGTAAAAATAAATATTAACAACAACTTTGTCCACCAATGCAGCCAGCCTGTGTCCCCCCCCAGTGCAGCCTGTGTCCCCCCCCAGTGCAGCCTGTGTCCCCCCCCAGTGCAGCCTGTGTCCCCCGTGTGTCCCCAGTGACCCCCCCAGTGCAGCATGTGTCCCCCCCGTGCCGCATGTGTCCCCCCCCCCCCCCCCCCCCCCCCAGTGCAGCATGTGTCCCCCCCCCCCCCCAGTGCAGCATGTGTCCCCCCCCCCCCAGTGCAGCATGTGTCCCCCCCCCCCAGTGCAGCATGTGTCCCCAGTGCAGCATGTGTCCCTCCCCCCCCCCCCAGTGCAGCATGTGTCCCCAGTGCAGCATGTGTCCCTCCCCCCCCCCAGTGCAGCATGTGTCCCCAGTGCAGCATGTGTCCCTCCCCCCCCCCCCCCCCCAGTGCAGCATGTGTCCCCCCCCCCAGTGCAGTAGGTGTCCCCCCCAGTGCAGCCTGTGTCCCCTATGCAGCCTACCTGTGCAGGGAAGGAGAGCCGCAGCCGCCTGTTTAATTAGAGTGCCAGGGGAACAGAACAGCTTTTGTTTGAATAGCTGTGTGTTGCGCGCCGTCATATACAGCCCCTCCCCCTTGTCCGAGTCCTTTTGATAGACAGATCACCTGTCCAATCCTGGGTCAGGTGATCTGTCTGTCTATCAAAGTTCCCCCGGACAAGGGGGAGGGGCTGTATACGACGGCGCACGGCGGGGAACACAGCTATTCAAACGAAAGCTGTTATGTTCCCCTGCCTCTCTAATCAGACAGGCGGCGACGGCGGCTCTCCTCCCCTCCGATCCTACACTCGCGAGACCTCAAAATCCACTCGCAAAATGCGAGCAGGCGAGTGGATTTTTTGAGGTATGTATGTATGTATGTATGTATGTATGTATGTGTGTGTGTGTGTGTGTGTGTGTGTATGTGTGTGTGTATATATATATATTCTCCATTTTTGGCATTGTCTAAATATTTACTGCTGCTCAGAGGCTCTAAGCTTCAGCAAAATGGCAGCCTTCAGCAAGAAAAATCGGGAGCGATGTTGGAGGCAATTTACAGCACACACTAATTTTTGTAGCATAATTATTAATATGGAATGTATGTTCCACGCTAAAGAACATTATTTTTTATCAAGTTGTTATGGGTAAGCTGTAGAGGGAATTTTAACCTGTTGTAGTGGATGGATAAAATTTGACTTGTACTCCAGTGCAGACTTCTGCAGACCGCATTATGGCCTGTGTTGATGGATTTATGATTTGCCAGGCAAATTTTGCATTCCTTTACAAGGAAATGCAAAGCCTGCCTGAGGCAGGTTAGATGCACCTGTCATTGAATTCTGAATGAGTCTTAAAGTGGAATCAAACCTACAATAATAAAAAGTCAGCAGGCAGTTCTTCATTGTAGAAGAGACCTTCTGCAATAACACAAACGTAGCCGTCTGTTCACAATCTATTATTGCATGTGCACTGCATTGGGTTCCGGAGTGAATGGCTCCCGTGTGCATGTAATTAACCCCCCCCGGCCAATCGAGGCGGAGGATCTGACACCCGGAAGAAGAGTTTAGCAACCAGTGAGGGATCTAATGGTCAAATCGCTGGAAGGTGGAGGTGAGTATCTTTTAGATTTTAGTTCTGCTTTAAACTGATGTAATCCGCCCAGAGGTCATTGACACAATTAGGAAATCACATTTCTCCTAGTGTTCTGTGCGCCAACTGCCAACGGAACATTTTATGTTGGCAATATTATGGGAGGGAGTGGCAGTCAACATTTTTTTATTTATTTTTTGTCAGTTTTAGGCCTCGTTTATACCATGGTGCAGAGACATCGGATTTTCTGCACATGTTCTGCAAAGGCTCAAAAAAAAACAACAAAACAAGAAACGGAGGTTCCCTATGTGCCCTGTTCATACCACACCGTGCGGATTTTTCTGCACGTGTATGCAGTTTTCTGCACAGGAAAAAAACGAATATGACATCAACATTGGTGTGAATAGGGCACATAAACTGACGCGCATGAAAAATGATGTCAACTTGCATGGAAACTGTGGTAAATTAAAGTGAAACAGATGTCTCTGCAAGTGAAATCTGCACATTTTTGCATCAGTTTTAATGCATGTGTAGCACTGACCCCCAAAGGAGCTGCTGGTTTTTGTTGGGCTTACTGTTACCTCACCTGTTCACTGTGTCCGTCCTAGGGGTCCCGTTGTAGAGGTTGTTAAAGAATATTGGCTCCGACACTTAGTCCTTTTTCCCAAAGATTTATTTGAAAGAACATAAATTTTGCAATAGAGGGTTCAGGGGAATTCGGGTACCTTGTAATTGCGGGTTAGAGATATTTCCTTGATCCAGAGGACAAACAGTTTCCACAGGCTGAATCTAGCAACCACCGGATAGGCCTCTCTCACTGACCTGGCAGCCGATAAGATGCTCGGTCAAAGTCTCTGCCACAGACTTGTCAATTTAATGGAATCGTTGTGCAATCCTCTGCCACGGGAAGGCACAACCAGCAACTTGTTGTAAAATGAAAGAACTGTCGCACAGCACCAGTTTCTTTCAGCCAATCCGGCGGTACTGTGTGGTAGGTGACCCTGAGTCTCCAGGCGCTTCCAGAGATACCAGCCTTGTTACTCGGTCCTCTCCTTAAAAAGTCCTCCCCTGGATCCTCCAGTCGCTTGGCTTCTCCCCACAGGCAAGACAGCACAGGACCACCCCTGGATCGGTAGGCCCCAAGACTTCTGGGCCTACCCTTCAGTTGCGAAGCCTCTGGCAAGCCGGCCCCAAGACAGAGTAAGGCAGCACACACCTTAGGCCAGGAGGGCCATGAGGTCGGAAAACAAACCCCAAAAAATGGCGTCTTTACCTTTTTTTATAAATACCCTTACCCAGAATGCACAGCGGGTAGACCACTCCCACCGGGCTGTTTCTGAGTAAAAAGGGTATCCAATGCATTTAGCCTGTTGCATTTCCAACACTTACCGGTGGTGACAGTGACACCCACGGCCAAGTGGAAACTAGCACAACCCAGCTGAACTGGTACAGAAACCAGAACTTTAGTATAATTAGTCTGAGCCAAACTGCAGCTTCAGACAAATTTAAATTTCCAAAAATAACAGCGTCTGCTCATTAGGAGCAGGGCGCTACACATGTTTGGTTTGGACGAGCAGTTAGAAAATGACATTTGCTACAAACTGAAATGGAAAGGACATTTTTGAAGCAGGACTAAAGTCAAAGTAGAACTATAGGCAAAACATTTCTTCTTCTTTTTTTTTTTTTTTTGGAGTAAAGCCTCGTTCACACGGTACGATTGTTGGACAACCAAGCGTCTGATTTTTGTCAAAAGGGCGTGTGCCAGGATCTTGTCTTGCATACTAACGTTACACAAATTGTCGTGCCACAAACACAAACGTAGTGACGTACTATGAGGAATTTTGTCTCTTGAGCATCACCCTTTGGGCCCTTTCTGCTAATTTCGTGTTTGGCGAGCATTGATTCCGAGCATGCGTGTTTTGTACTTTCAACTTTTGTGTCGGACTTGTGTACTGACCATCCGAAAATCTGACGTGGAGCTGTCGTTTGACAAAAATTTAGTAGCCTGTCATCCAACATTTGTTGGCCAAAAAATTGAAAACCAATTTTAAAAAATAACTGCAAGCTGACATGCATGGTCTCTTCTGCAATAAAGTGAACCTTGCAGTTATATGTAGAATGTACACTGAGCTATGCAGGCACAGTGCCTGCGTGCCAGGATGAGTATACTCTCATGAGCGGAAGTGATGTCATCCTGCACTGGCCAATCAAGATGGCTGAAAACGGGCACCCAGAAGAAGCCATGGAGAAGATATCGGTGTTGGAAAGGGTCCTCAGACTGTTGATGCAGAGTTACTTATTGTGGACTTTAGTTCCGCAATAATAACAGTAAAAATACACCGAAGGCTTAAAGCGGAACTAAAGTCTGCACTACTTTGCCCAAATGGTTGTACGTCCAAGAGGTCCCTCTCCGGTGCCAGCACTTTCTCCCTGGCGTCTTGCAGGTGCTGGTCTTCAGCCATTTTGTTTGGCTGGTGTTGGATGACATAACTCCTATGCATGTACAGGAATTCAGTCACCCCGGCACACAGGCGCTATGCCGAAATGTATTCTGAGCTGTGCACGTGCAGCTCGGTGCACATTATAAAGAAGGCTGCAAGCTAGCAGGTACACTTTATTTTATTGCAGAATTTTACTGCAGACGTTTTCCAGTATACACCACAGGTTTGTGATTGTCTGTAAACATGTTATGTGGTTTAGTGTCATTTTTCTTGTCTATACCAGATGTCGGGTCACACGGTTATTTTATTGATTTATACTTTTTCATGAAAGTCATGCAGAGCACCTACTATATATATATATATATATATATAAAGTTTTATCTCAAAGGTGGAATCATGACAATCCACCTTTTTTAAATCAACCGCGTTCCTGCAACAAATGTCACTACGTGTTTATAAACAGATGAGTTTGCCGGGTGCTGCACTGGCTTGTAGAACTGGTTCAGATGACCTATGTATAATAATAATAATGGCAGAATGCACAGAATTAGTACACTATGGTCTCCTCTGATGGGGGATGTATAGGGACATTCCGCCTGTACATATTTGTCATTTTGTATGGTAATATTATCCTTGGAGCAGTTTTTAATCTTAAAGTGTTACTAAACCCAGGACCCGGCATTCACTATATTTGGTCTCCCACAGTACACAGAACATGGAAATGCAATAATTTTAGTAAATATAAACTGCTAAATACCTTTTTCCCATCAGCAGTATATAGCAGTCTTGTGACTTCTATCAGTGTCTGGTTTAACCGATTCCCGCACGACGATATATGTCGACAGAATGGCACGGACAGGCATAAGGGCATACATATATATATATATATATATATATATATATATATATATATATATATATATATATATATATATATATATATATATATATATATATATATATATATATATATATATATATATATATATATATATATATATATATATATATAGTATATGTATGTCCCCTTTTAAGATGCCGCCGTGCCATCGGTCGCACGCCGGTCGGGACCCTCGTGAGGCCGGTCGCGGGTCCCGCGGACTCGATCGCCGCGGGGACACCCACAATCGTCTCACGGGAAGGCTGAACGGGGAGATGTGGAAATAAACAGCATCTCCCCGTTCTGCCTAGCAACTAGTGACGCCGATCTCTGCTTCCTGTGATTGGAGCAGAGATCCGCATTCACTAGCTGACAGCCACGCCCCCCCCCCCCACAGTAAGAAACACACCTCCTAGGCACACTTAACCCCTACACTGCCCCCTAGTGGTTAACCCCTTCACTGCCAGTGTCATTTATACAGGAATCCATGCATTTAAATATCATTGATTGCTGTATAAATGACAATGGTCCCAAAATGTGTCAAAAATGTCCGATGTGTCCGCCATAATGTCGCAGTCACAATAAAAATCGCTGATCGCCGCCATTACTAAGAAAAATAAATTATTAATAAAAATGCTATAAAACTATCCCCTATCTTGTAAACGCTATAACTTCTGCGCAAACCAATCAATAATCGCTTATTGCGATTTTTATTTTATTTTATTTTTTTTTATTTTTTTTTACCAAAAATATGTAGAAGAATACGTATCGGCCTAAACTGAGGAAAAAAATGTTTTTTTTATATATTTTTGGGGGATATTTATTATAGCAAAAAATAAAAAAGAATGTGCTTTTTTTTCAAAATTGTCGCTCTTTTTGGTTTATAGCGCAAAAAATAAAAACCGCAGGGGCGATCAAATACCACCAAAAGAAAGCTCTATTTATGGGAAAAAAAGGACATCAATTTTGTTTGGAAGCCACGTCGCACGACCGCGCAATTTTCAGTTAAAGCGACGCAGTGCCGAATCTCAAAAAGGGGCCTGGTCCTTTGGCTGCAAATTGGTCCGGTCTGAAAGTGGTTAAAGCTTGTAGGAGGAGTTTTCATTCTCCCCTGATTCTCCCTATGAGGCTGCAGGACCCCTGACCCTCTGTCTGGACAGTTCTAATTGGCCCTATGCTGATCACATGCACCCTCCCAAGAAGAAAAAAATACTTAAAAAACAAAATCTCTAGCAATACACATCAAACTGAGCATGTAAAGCTTGTCCCCTAGCACTGTTCTATCAGGAGATGGTTTGGGGATATTAGAAGAGGCGGAAGATCAGAGAAGACAGGATCAAACAGCCTTTTTACACAATGCAGAGGATAAACCTCTTAGGTTCCACAGTGAGTATAACAAGCATGTTTTACTGCATATACAGACTGATTTTTACTGTTATGGGATTAGTAACAATTTTAATACATTTACACATGATCTCTGTCCATTACATATTTGTGTCATGCTTCATATTGGCACTATACTGTATGCTCTTATGACTGCCACATTTTTAGCTGCTGAATAGTGTATTCTGCAGAGACGAGTAGGGACTGGCCAGAGAGGAATCACTGACACAGGGTGCCAGCTTGAGTAGTTATTGCAATATACTGTAGGCAAACTAAGAATCCTTGTTTTGTAAAGGGTCAACTAATCTCTTCATAAGAAATGAAAAGGTGAACGAAGTGCTTGTAAAGGTTAAATAACAAAACGTCATACTTTACTTGCTCTGTGCACTAAGTTGTCCCTATCCTCGTCTTCTTGAATCCCTTGCCAGTGCTCCTTGCCCCCTCCCCCTGCTAAGTGCCCCAAGAGCAGGCTGCTTGCTCTGGGGGCACATGTGTGTGTGTGTGTGTGTGTGTGTGTGTGTGTGTGTGCTCGCTCCTGAGCTGCCTCTGTTTCTGAGACACACAGAGCATGGCTCGGCCCTGCCCCTGCTACCTCCTTACTAGCTGGGTTTGACAGCAAAGGGAGACGATAGCTGTTGTTGCTGTGTCTCAGCCAATGAGGAGGGAGAGACCCAGGAGAGCTTCTGCTCTAGAGCACATCCCTGGATCGGGCTCAGGTAAGAATTAGGAGGGGCTGTGGGAGGAGCTGAACACTGAAGGTTTTCTCTTTATGCAAAGAAAGCATAAAGGTAAAAACCTTCAGTCTTTAGAACCACATTGACTTCCCTCACCCCTGGTCCCCACTGCACATATCTCTGTGGGCGATAGTTAGCGGTGCAGTTCTGGGGTTTGAAAAACCATGCTGTTATTCCTCTTTTCTTATAGGTATTGGGACAGATCGGAGCGATTCTAATTGGTCAGTGTGGTCATGTGCCAACCAGAACCGCTCTAATTCAAGACTATTTTTTTCATTGCACAAATGTTAAATGCAATTTTCACACCTGAAAATTACTTTGAACCCCCCCCCCCACCCCCCCCCACACACACACACACAGATTATTTATATATATATATATATATAGATAGATAGATAGATAGATAGATAGATAGATAAGATAATGGATATCAAACATTGAGAAGCTTAAAAACTTTGTGTACCCCTCAAACTGTGGCCAACTACAAGACCTACAAAAAAGTGTCAACCATTGCAACCTATAACTGGCCTTTGCAGCAAGGTGCGTATGGAAGTTCAATGCACATCACAAACTGCATACATGCCAGGCAGCCTGCAAAACAACCAAATTGGCCCTGTCTAACCTTTTATGTTAAAAACAGAGGGTTTTGTTTTTACACATTTGCAAATACATGCGTAAGCCACATTGCCCATGCCAAGGAACCTTTGTATATACTGTGGTCCTAACTCTAAAATTTTCAGAACCTCCATAGTAGGCAACAATACCAATGGATAGGTTGAGGGCAGAAGTGCCTGGAGGGAGCCCACCCCTCCTTAAAGGCCTTAAAGCAGGGGTCTCTAACTGGCGGCCCTCCCCACCTGTTGCCAAACTACAAGTCCCATCATGCCTCTGCCTGAGGGAGTCATGCTTGTCAGCCTTGCAATGTCTCACGGGACTTGTAGTTTCACAATAGCTGGAGGGCCGCCAGTTTGGGACCCCTGCCTTAAAGGCAACTATAAGACCTAATATTGTCAGTAGGTGATGCTCAAATGCCTTTTAGAACTCATCAGATTAGAGTTACCGTAAATAATGGTCCACTGTGTAATATGTAACAAATTTAGTCCTCTAATTTTTGTTGTGTGCCGTGACAACTAAATATTTGTTCATTGTAGGTGCATGTATTTTTAACTATGTGTATAAGCATAGGCACTTTAAACTACAATTCAGTGTTCTTTTTTTATTTTTTTATTTTTTTTTACTTTTTATATATTTTTATGTCAATGTATTACTATCACAGGGAGGCTAATAAGTCCTCTGTTAGTATTGTGCAGTGATGGGTTCTCTATGAAGACATCGGAGGTCTAATGTCTCCCCTGTACTGTCACAGAAAGTCTTTGATCAACAACGAACACAGCAGCTGCTGCGAACCTGGAAGTGCTCAGAGCAGAGTGCTTCAGGGTTCACTGCATGAAGCAGGAATAGGGTATATGACTTTTTTTCCCTGTACACACCACACTGGACAAGGCTGACTACACTGGTTTGTATTTCAGTGCAGCAAAGTCGACATTGTCTGCCCACTACAGGAAGTTAGGCGCTCGCTCGATTTCTGGCAGGATTAATAGGTATTTTTCTGCACTTGTGCTTCCAGCATTTTTAATATACAAAACATGAGTGCCGTAAATGTTTATGGACTGCAAAGACATACCAATCCCCCCCCCCCCCCCGTTTCTATAGTCTTTGATAATACTGTGGGCAGTGTGGTCAGGGCAATCGAAAATTCTCAAATATTTTTACTCCCAATCAATGTATTTGTTCAGGGGCAAAGGAACAGCCGTGGTTGAAGCCATTGGATCATCATGACAGCCAGCAAGTCTTTGAGAAGTAGCAGTGCAGTATCTCTGAGTAGTATGTGGTCTTTAATCTGGTGGCCAGGATCTCAAGGTGGACAATATTCATTGTGGTGATGATAACTAGTAGTCCAAGGCCAGAGTCCAGAGCATGCGTGTCATTACTTTACCAATCTTGTGGTTGGCACAATGGCTCCTGTACAGGTTTTAAGCACCTTTTAGGGCTCTGTTTGGCTGACTTGGCTCTGTGACCATGTGATTTGAATGAGATGTGACAATATGATTGTAACAAAAATAACCACATGACAGCCTATATGATGATGATGATGATTTTTCCTTTTATTTTATTTGTTTTATTATTTAAACCTTTTAAATGAGAGTTTACAGCCAGTGTCAGTTTTCTTCTACGTAAGCAGATTACATGGATATAATTGCTGCTGACTGGAACATTTTCTAAAATTCGCTCACTTTTATTGCGAGTATTTGTCCGTCATTTTATTTTCATTTTGTGACCGCTTATCTTGTAATCGTTTTAATGCCAATCTGTCAGAAGAGTCTTGTTGAGGCTCGGCTATTTTATTTTTATATTGCTTTTATAGGGAATCTTATTGGGGGGGAAATAAAATTCTTAATAATCCTTTGCCTGGTACACACGATTAAAGATTATCGGATGAATGATCGTCTGTTTTTTTTTTTTTGCATGTTAATCTCAGATCGAATCTGAAAAGTTTACTAAAGTCCCTAAAATTCTCATACGACAGAATAACAATTCGGAAGTGATGTCATGTGTTGTAATGTATTTGTATTGCATTTTCGAAGGACAACTGTACTGATTAAAAGAAAATCGTACGATCTGGCATCGTACAAAACATATTTTTTCATGCAAGCTCGATCAGATTATATCAAGTGAACTATCGCGATCGGCTCTGTACTAACGATCCAATTATCGTACGATCGCTACAAAAGCGGTATTTTTTTTTGTACGATTTCCTGATTGTGTGTATCGCTTTACTGTGTGATCTTCAGCATCTACTAGACTTTTCTGTTAAAACCAAACTTTATAATTTAAAGAAAAAAAATGTACGTAAACCGCCTCTGTAAAGAAAGTAGTGAACATCCTGCTGTCAGTTCTGCTGAACTCCCCTTCTTTCTTCTTTGAAGATCTGAGTTTTGACACTTCCAGGAGTTTCAGATGCTGGCGTCCCCTTGTTGCACTCTATGATTTGCTGCACCGGCCCCTACATCATTGGTTCAACAGTGCACCAGGCATCCCACAATTGTTATATAATCTTTTACAGGTCCATTTTATATACATTTTAAGTCCACATTATTGCAGGTTCTTATTGCCTTCTACTCTGTAACTAAGGAGATGAGCCACTGCAGAAACCTCTGAAACAGGAGCTTCTAGTCCTCTGCTGCTTAATATATAATAAAAAAAAAAAAAATAATAATAAAACCGCCTTTGGAATATGGAGTAAAAATAATTTAATATTGATAAACTCTTAAATTGTCAGACAAATATATATTTGAATCAAATCTTTTATTTTTAGCAATACCATGGTGTGAGTGGATTTCTACCAGCCTTTGTCTGTTGTGTGTATTTGCTTAGAAAAAGAGGGGAGGTGAAACCTCCATCAATCCAAGATATAATATCCTGCCTCTATTGTGTTTAGCTGTTTAGTGGGGGAGGAGGAGGTCCTGTTCTGGAGTGGACTGTCATTCACCACTGTGTATGCACCCATATGTGTGATTCTATAGTTGAAGTCTCCAAACTTTCTAAGCAAAGGGCCAGTTTACTGTCCTTCGGGTAGCTAATGGGAATAGAAAATACCCCGGTATCAGTGTCCCATCATTGGTTTTAATGGGAGGAATAGCGCCCAATTATTAATAATAATGAGAAGAATAGTGTCCCATTTGATGAAGTCAGTAGTATTGATTGCTCCATCAATGGTGTCAGTTGGTGGAATAATGCCCCAGAGGCCAGATGAAGGCAAGCAAAGGGCCACAGTTTAATAACCACTGCTCTATAGTCACATGGGCTGCTCAGTTGTGATCAAGGAGGAAATGAACAGCTTAGAAACATACTGAAAACCTAGCATGTGCACTAGCCGCCAACAGCTGCTCTGCAGAATCCCCAGCTGCAGTGGGGACATGGACAGGGAGGAGGGACAGAGAACAAGAGGATCAACCAGTTTTTTTTGCAGAATCCAGAAAACAAATATCCTAGTGACTATGAACAGCATGTAATACACCATTGTATTTATAGTTTTTAATGATGTGTATTTAATGACCCTTTTAAGGCAAAGGTTGCATGAAATAGAAGTCACTGTTTATTGTCTGTCGCTTCTGAAACTTATGTTGACTTGTGATACTTATCACATCTCATGGTTGTGGCAATACTTGGGATGTGACACTAGTTACCTTTTTTACTCCTGTTTTTAAAGTTAAATGCTATCCTTAACTTTTTTTATTCTTTGTGGAGCAAGGTTCCAGGCCTTCTTTGATCCAATGAGAACCTCCAGGGATAGCTGACATCCGTTCTGTATGTAGTGGGTTGTGAGGCATGGTGGGTGTATAGTTGTTAAGTTTTTGGGCACCAGACACTTTGTGGATGCAAAAAAGTTTTTCTCTTGACAAACCCTTTTTTTTGGGGGAGAGAGGGTTAGGGCCAGGACACCCTTAGGTAGTTGCAATATTAATTGGCAGACTCAGACTTCAATAGGGGGGCAGCCATGCATGAAAAGGCCTCCAGCAAGATGCCACATCTGCATGTGTAGGAATGCTGTCTCCTATGGCAACAGTCTTTAACAGTTCCTTCACTTTCACTACAATAACTCCTTGTAGTTCTTCAGCACACTGAGCTCCCGGTCTCTCACTAGACCCACTGATTCACGAATGCTGAAACCCTTGAGCTCCTCTTATTTTTAAGGTGGTATCTTCCTCAAGCGTCATCCCTACCTCTCTGCTGGGTCCCTATCTTGGCACTCTAGATACCTCTCAAGCTTCACCCCCTCTGCCCTGCTCGGTCCCTGGCTTGACGCACAAGGCTGCTATGCAAGCATCACCTCCACTGGCTGGGGTCCCTGGCTTGATTCCAACGGAAGTTTCCTGATTCTTTACCGTCCCCGGTGAGAATACTGCTCCGATACTTGCTTGTTACTCACTGTGGTCACTGGTAAAGGTTGTTGGTCCCTTACTGGTGACAGCTTCCCTTCTACCTCCGACCACGACAGGTTCTCCGGCCAACAGAACTGTCAGTTTTGGTTGGACTGCAAGCCGCAGTCCCGACCCTGTGCTGCTCTCTTGCTTCTGGATAGGCCCTCAGACAGCCTAGCAGCTAGATGTGCCTGGGATAGGCCCCATCTCCGGCCTAGCAGCCCGGGCAGTACAACACACGTCCACCCAGACAGCTGTCCAGGTGGCACAGAACGCAGATCACCTGACCTCAACTGAATATCTAGGCTCTCCCAGCAGGACAGGGGAGTCAAGAAAACCCCTGCTCATTGGCTGAGATACCCCACATACCCATAACCTGACCTTGCGCTGCCCTTCTTGTTTATATAGTACCACCAAGTACCCGGCCACCTAGTGGTAGAAAAGTGCAACAAGGCCAAACTTAGGGAGAAATCAATATCTCTCTCTCGCAATCAACCAGGATAACTACTCCTAGCAAGTAAATTTGTGGGGAGCAAACCTGCCTAAATTCCAGGGTGCTTCATCTGTATTTAGTGAACCCAGATTACAGAACATGTCAAGACTATATTGGGAGTTTTACTTCCTCCCTTGGGTGACCACAGAGTATTACCAGTTAAGTATCGCCTGTGGTGGCCGCTAGAAAAACTTAACAAATGTTCTGATCTGTGTAAAACCAAGAAAAAAAAAAAGTCAGGTGGTCCACTTTAAGCCTTTACCATGTTTCTTCATCATCCTCACCACCGTCATCCTCTTTTCATCATTGTACCGGTGAATGAAGGATTGTCGCACCGCTTCTCTGTTCCTAGGTTGTATCACACATAGTAAAGTAAACCCATTAGGCTCAATCACTTATCATCCACAGCCTAATCTTTCTTCGAAGTTGCTGACCCAAAAGTGTTTTGTGCTCTTTAATCTCCTTGTGTTCCTCCGAGTCCCCTGACAATAAGCGTATTTCATTATCGTCTGATCTGCTTGAAACCCAAACTGCTCCTTCAGGAAGAATCGGAATTGCATTCTGCCAACTAATATTAAAAATGCAAGGCATGCAGAAAGATATTCCAAGAGATCCTTAATTTGATTTCCTGAAAGTTGTGTTTTGGGCCTTGTGGGAACAAAGTTCTGGATGCTTTGTATTAAATACATAATTGGCTGGTCTGAATACTTGTTTAGCGGCAATGTGTGCCAGCGTTTGTGGAAGAGTCAGCGTTAAAGGCGAACTGCCATCAAACTTACTCATTCAAATCTTATGCAAAGATCAGTATATTTGATTGGAATACCTCTCGTAACCTGTTGGACTTAAGGAATGGAAAATGGGCATTCCCTCTGACAACCAGCCAGCTCTTGCCTTTCAAATGTATTTATAGAGAGCCAACAAAGGGTCTTTAAAATGTTTATTATGGAGGCCCAGTGTTGCCAACCGTCAGTATTTTTACTGGCAGCCAGTAAAAAACAGGCAATTTTCTCTTGACAGTAAATGTCAGTAAAAGTAAATGGTCGCCAGTAAAAAAATATGGCTGTGATGCTCGGCTTGGTCTGGAGCCGACTGAGACCATCTGAGTGCTTGCTACAGTGTGATCGGGTGGCTCTGGCGGAGGTGGTGCATGAGCATGTCATGTGATGTCGTGGTGCAATGGAGCCAAGCAGGTCGGCCAGAGTCTCGTGTGCTGCTCTACGATTTGGGAGCAAGACAGGCTGGGACCGGGACCGTCAGTGCTGTTTAGACTGGAGTGGACTGAAGGGACCCCTTGGCTTGGAGAGAGACTGTCACAGTGACTCGGGAGGGGACGTGTCGTGTCAGTGTGGTCTCATCATCATCTGCTGTCTGTCACTGTGAGAGTCAATTTTATGTGTGTGTGCCGCCCATTTCTAATTTCTTGCCCTCCTAAGGTCAGTCCCTGAGCTACTTACTTAATATATCAAAAATAAATTCTTAAATATGTTTTTTGCCTTATTTACCTTAAATCATATCGCTAATTGCATATTGTATTTGTTTGTAGCCTAAATACTCAAATTTGCACTTAAAACTGTAATTTCGTAACTTTTGGAAATGCCAGTAAAAACTTGGCTGTGCCAGTAAATTTTGGGTGTTGTGTCAGTAAATTTCAATCTGGTAGGTTGGCAGCACTGTGGAGGCCCAGTCAGTAAAATTCTGTTTTTGGCAAAGGTCTGAATCTCATGTTTGCACTATAACGCATCACGTCCCCCTTTACATAGATGTTTGTAGCCTACCCTTCATATCACAGCCCCCTCTTTACATAAGTATCGTCAGCCCTCCCCCCTTAACATCAGTTTTTTTTTTTTCCCCCTTTTAAATTATTGTCCATAGTCCCCCTTTACATCGCAGCCCCCCCCCCCCTTTAAAAGCAGTTCCACAGTGTCCTCAGTTCCCCTTCACATCATTGCCCCTATATGTTGCAATGCCCTACACATCACGGTGCCCCTTAAAGTGTCATTTAAACCCACATCATCATAAACGTTTAATAAATGGTGTATTACATGCTGTTCATACTCAGTCACTATGGGATTTGTTTTCTGCAAAAAACCTGGTTGATCCTGCTGTTCTGTCTCCAGCTTCCTTCTTTCCACGTCCCCACTGCAGTTGGGGATTTTGCAGAGCAGTGTTGGCAGCTCTGCACATGCTCGGTTTTCAGTGTATTTCTACCCAGAGCCTTTCCTTCCTATCATATCTGAGCAGCCCATGTGGTAAATAACAGCCCAGTCCCTCCCTCCATGCCCACTAACCAGCTAAACACAATAGGATTGGGATATCGCATGTAGCTTAATGGTGGCTTCATCACCCTGTTATTGTGAGACACAGGCTGGAGTGGTGTGACAGCCTGTGACTGGCAGAATTTCTTCCACACCATGTTTTTGCCAAAAAACTGGAGCGATGGGCTATGGAGGAGGCAGGAGCGGCTAGCTCAGGCTCTCAGCGGTTTGCGGAGAGGCTGAGCCAGGTGCCGATCCAGGCATGTGGGGGGGATCCTGACCATATGGTTTCAATCTTTCCCGAGCCTAGACCACCTCTGTGATGTCAGCCGGAAGTGGACTTCAGCCCGCTGTCTGCTGAAAACGGGTAACAGGAGTGGAAAACGATCTGCACTCCTGTGACCCACAGGAGAAGTACAGCAAAATGAGCTTAGGCTGTACTTTTCCTTTTTAAGTATACGCCTTGTACATTGGGCGCTGTGGGTAAGAATGAGATGCATCCATTACGTGGGAAAGAACAAAGTTATAAATGGGCCTTTGTGGCTTTCTTTGGCTCTGGTCGGGATGTACTGAATGTGTGCCTATCTACACCTGGGGAAAGTGTACTGGACCTTCATGTCCTTGTAGACTTCACTGTCATTTTTGAGTACCTCTTAACTGACAGCAGGTGCCTCCTATTGGCTCTAACTGATGTTTCTTTGCTGACTTTTGTGTGGTAGTTGAAGCCAAGCACAATGTAGATATGATGACCATGGAACCTGAGGGTATCCATGTACTTTAGCTTTGATGACCATCCCAGATTGGGCTGTTTTGGCTGAATGGAGACACTATTTTCATGTCTGGAATATAGATACCTGGAGGGGGTAAGGGGGTATTAGACATGTGCAATTCGTTTCGTTTTTTTCATTTTTCGTTTTTTTTTTTTCGTTATTTTCGTTCGTTCGTTTTCGTATGAATGAACGAATCATTCGAATCTTACGAATACGAATAACGAATTGTAACGAATCGTTCGAATTGTACGAATCCGAATAACGAATCATTCGAATCCGAAAAACAACGAAAATCGGAAAAAACTAATTAGAAACAACGAATGTACTAATGAAGAAAATCCGAAAAAACAAAAACGAACGAAAAAATTCATAACTTTTTTTTTTTTTTTGTTGAATCGGTCATTTTCTGTGTCCCTTACAATGGTGCTGCTAAACGTGCTTCGAATGGATTGAACAAAAAAATTTGTACATTCGTAACTTTTTTTTTCGATTCGTAACTTTTTTTTCAATTCGTAACTTTTTTTTTTTTTTTTTTTTTTTTTCGATTTTGTAATTTTCCGTGTCTCTATTGAACAAAAAAATTCGTACATTCGTAACTTTTTTTTCGATTCGTAAATTATTAAAATGTAATAATGGCATACACATTACATCAAATTATGAATTATGCTCCGATTACGAATAAATACGAATGTGTCCGAAAATTAAACTAACGAAAAAACGAATCAACGAAAAAATAACTTACGAATGTACGAATTGTTACGAATACGAACAACGACGACTTACAAATGTACGAATCGTTACGAATCGACGGAAACGAAAAAAACGAAACGAAAATAAACAAATTTTTTGGTTGTGCACATGTCTAGGGGGTATATATTCTGCCAGTTGCTGTTTTCTTCCAAACTTAATTCCCCCAGGTGATGGAAATGTACGTATCTAGGCACACTGAGATCATTTGGCAATCATCACCTTTTCTGTATGGCCAGCTCTGTCAAATGTTGTCAAGGTCAAGCTTAGCTACACACTCGGTGTAACCTACGTCCTTGATAGCAGAGTCGGTGTGTTTGGCCAAACAGGATGAAGCCTATTTCCAAAACAAAGATTTCTTACAGCCAAGTGTGCTCTGTTCTGTGTTCTCAATGTGAAGTCAGTTGTCTCTGTCCAGGAGATGTGGGTTTTGTGTAGGGTGGAGCTGTGGTGGCAATTTTACTTAAAGCTGAGCTCTGGGAATACAAAAGAAAACTACCCTTGCAATGGGCCCTCCTTGCACTATAAAGCTTAAATGCTCAAGTATAGGGGTAAAGGAAATGGCTATTTTACAGCCAGCTTCCCACCGTGCATGCGCAAGCCAAGCTGCGCTATTTGAATGGTCCCACAGCTTGCTGAGACCTGTGTCCCAGAAGGCTGCGGGCAGGAAGGGTGGGATGCTGAACTTTTGGTTGAATAGTCTAGGGCAGGGATAGGCAATTAGCGGATCTCCAGCTGTTGCAAAACTACAAGTCCCATCATGCCTCTGCCTCTGGATGTCATGTTTGTGGCTGTCAGTCTTGCTATGCCTCATGGGACTTGTAGTTCTGCAATAACCCTGGTCTAGGGGATCAGACCGATTGTGGGTCCCTACCAAAACTAGGTACTTCCCTAAAATGAAGAAGAGAAAAAAAAAAAAGGGGGGGTAAAAACAACATAAAGCTAAAGTTTTTAGGGTGAAGTTCCGCTTTAACGGGTTACCATCCGCCCACAGTATTTATATTGCTGGCGAGCGGCAGCTCCAGGTCGGGCGACGTACCTGTGTGTTGCAGCCTCCCCCCCCCCCCCCGCCCTGCTGATTTCAGCCAATGATTTTGGCTTAAGTCAGTTGATCGACTGTGGCCAATCACACACGGAGTTCTGTTTACAAAAAACTTTATATCTGTATATTTTGACCTACATTTATGAAGAAATTCGATTTTTTTAAATGGGTATAGTGTTGCATGACTGCGCAATTGGCAGTTAAAGTATCACAGTGCTGAATAGCAAAAAAAATGCCCGGTCATGAAGGGGGTAAAACCTTCCGGAGCTTAAGTGGTTAATCATAATCATTTTATTTTTTTTAACTTCTCTTTTAACAAGCATTTAACATTTGCAGTATGGTGAGACCCCACTGCGAGGGGATTATATTATAATATATATATTTTTTTTGTATCATTTCTTCTGGTGCTGGAAGTTGGGAAGACCATTTTTAGACGTATTTTCAGTTATTATTGCAGTGTATACCTCAAATCTTGATGCACTGTTCAATTTTTTTTATAGGCTTCCATATTTTTCTTATTTGTTAAATATCTATATTTGTAGGTCAGCCACTAGAGGGAGTATTTGTTTTTGGCTGAAACCCACTCAGCAGGTGGCACATTTAGTGAGTTACTCACTCATAGACATAGCTTGTGAGAGAGAGCTGTAAAGTGTAATCATTGTGCAGCCCTACAAAGCAAAAAATCCCTAATGTCAGGTGTTTTGTGTGTGTTGTGATTGTTTTAATGCAAACATTTTTTTTTTTTTTACATCAAACATATATTTTTAACCTGGATCCCTACACATTAAGGCCTCTTGCACACGGTACTCCTGTTTGAGCATCTACTTTTTCATCCTTTTTTTTTTTTGTTGTATGTATTTTCACATGCGCAAGAAAACTTATTCTTGCATCTTTGTTCTGCACAATAGGTAAATAGACATTTGCACGCAAACGCACACACTTGCACGCATGAGCCGTAAATAACTGAAAAATGCTGTTGTGTTTTTTTTATTTTTTTTTCTTACTGAAGAATGCACGGCTCTTGTTTACGTGTCTGTGTGTGTATATGGGCTGTATTTTAGCTCAGTAAAAAAAAGCTGAGCTTTTTCGAGCTGCAGTGTGCAAGAAGCCTAAGGCCCCTTTCACATGGACGGACCGTCTATCCGTTTTTCTTCCATCCGTCGACGGAAAACAGTGCATTCTTATGGGCAGACGGATGAACATCCGTCACCATCAGTTAACCTCCGCTTCCGTTTTTATCCGTTTTTTTTTTTTAAACGTACAAGTCTACGTCCAGATCCGTCAAAACGGATATTAACTGACATTGACGGACATTGTCCGTCAACGTCCGATCCGTTTGAAATAAAAAAAATAAAAATTGTGTTTATCTGTGAACTCAACCTCTTAAAGGCACAGGCACACATAAACGGAATACAAAACGTATACAAAAACGAATGAAAAAACGGACGTAAAGCGTACATTTACGGATGTAAGCGGATGTTCACGGAACAAAAGACGGATGAAAACGGACATGAACGGAACGGATGACGGATGAAAACGGATGAGACAAGGGATAAGAACTGATACGTTTTTGACGTGCCTAAACTGACTGCGTCCGTGTGAAAAGGGCCTAAAGGGCAAAAGATCCAATATATACTCTTAAAGACTGAGGCTCCATTCACATTAGTGTATCTTCAAAGTCGCATGATTTTCAGCGCGACTTTGTTGCAACTTTTTTGGTGCAATTTTTAATTCGGCTTTACGATCTATGGATCAAAGTTGCATCAAAATTAGTGCAGGCACCTTTTTAAAGCCGCTGCGACACTAAGTTGCAGTAATTTGAATGGGTGCCATTGAAAAGAATGGTGTGCAACTTGTCATACGACAAAGTCGCATTACAAATTGCATAAGTGTGAATGGACTCTTATTCAGATGGGTGGATATGGGCAGATATGCTGCTGCGTCCAGAGGCAACCCTAACTCTGCCTCTGGACACAATAGCACAACATAACAACTGGACGATTAGCTGTGGCCAGTTTGTATGCATCCAGAAACCCCATCCCTGGATGTAAACTGTCTGCGTCCAAGGGTCCCTAATCGCATATAACCTCTCGGGTGAACAGTTGCATGTGAACAGCAGCACCACATACAGGCTTCAAATGTTGCCGTGGGGCTGCTGGCTGCAGCTCGTCACACATTGTATTGGCATGGGCCAGAACATTTCTGCTGCTAGAGAGGCTAATGGGCCCTAAAGGTGTAGGTCTGTTGCTACCAAATGGTGTTATTAAAATGGATTTCAAGTCTTGTCTCCCCAGGATTAGAAGCTAACAGAATCTCCCAAAGAAAGCTAGAATTCTCTTAACCAAAATGAAACAAAAGTGAAGTAATGGAGTTCTACTTTAAGATCCTTCATAATTTGCTGAATCAATGGTTGACCTGAAGAGCTACGTTTAACGGCTCTGGTAGCTGTAATATTGCATTTTGACTGTATTGCCACCTGCTGGTGAAATCTGGTATTGCCGCTCATCCCACGAGACAAAATGATAAATAAATCTATTTTAATAACCAGTTTGCAGCAGTTGGAGGATTTATGGGGAAACAAGGAATGGATTGTTTGTTCTAAGCTCCTCACTTGCCATTTAAGTCATAAATAGTGCCATTCTCCCCTGAATGAAGCAATTCATTTAGCAGTAATTCAGCTTCAGCTGGTGGAAGGATATGCTAGGACTGTGCTGGGATTGCAGGATTGGTTGGGGGGGGGGGGGGTGTTTGCCAAATGGCATGTTACAAGCGCTGTTGTGCACTTTATACACATTTTCATAGCACCATGATGGACATACAAATATTTACCCACGAGGTCTCCAACATCGCTACACAAAATTGGTTTGTTCAAAAAAAATAAACAAAATAATATTTTTATTTTGTATTTTTGGTGAGTGAAGGTCAAGGAAGTTAAACCCCCCTCCTGCCCAGACCAATTTTCTGCTTTTAGCGCTGTCGCACTTTGCATGACAATTGTGTGGTCATGCTACACTGTACTTAAATGACATTTTTATCATTTTTTTTTCATACAAATAGAGCTTTCTTTTGTTTGGTATTTAATCACAGCTTGGATTTTTATTTTTTACTAAACAAACAAAAAAAGATGGAAAAAAAAGAAGTTTCATAGTTTGTTATAAAATTTTGCAAACAGGTCATTTTTCTCCTTCATTGATATACGCTGATGGGGCTGCACTGGCGGCCACTGATGGGCTGCACTGGCGGGGACAGATAAGGCGGTACTGATGGCCACTGGTAAGATGGCACTGATGGGCAGGAATATTCCTTTATCTCATTGTTTTGCAAATCTATGTACACTACAAACTGTATGATTGAATCTTTTCTGATATCACTATTTTACTAACCTGACCGCTTATTATTCTAAATAGAAAACCTTCATTTTGTTTGCAAATGTTAAAGATTCTAACTACCAGCAAGAATGAGTCCTTGCATTTAAAGAGCACCTGTCATTTCAGATCCATCATGGCAGCGCCTGTTGGCGGGCATCCACTCACCTGCTGCCGCCACGTCCCTCCCCTTGTGTGATGAGTTCTGGGGCAGTTGAAAAATCATCCAACTGCCTCTAAATGTCCATTTACCAGCAGCCGTGTACATGAGGCCTTACTCAAAAATAAAATTTTGCAGCTTTCTAATCACGGTGGATTTGATTTAAAGCAAGTCAACTTGCATCACTAGTAAGAAGGCCCGATTTAAATCAACTCAATATAAATCATAATTTTTAAAGGGCAACTGTCATCTCTGTCCCACCGAGCCTCCTCCTGACCCGCTGTTGACTCACCGACAGTCCCATTCACTTTAAATGGGACGGCTGGTGATGTGGCAGTGACACAAGGGGAGGGACGTGGCGGCAGCAGGTGAGTTGATGCCCGCTAACAGGCGCTGCCATGATGGATCTGAAATGACAGGTGCTCTTTAAATGCAAGGACTTATTCTTGCTAATAGTTAGAATCTTTAATATTTGCAAACAAAATTAAGGTTTTCTATTTAGAATGATAAGCGGTCAGGTTAGCAAAATAGCGATATCAGAAACGATTCAATCATACAGTTTGTAGTGTACAGGGGGTCCCCGAGTTACGAACTCGTTAGGGACTGCCCGCCTGTACGGAAGTCGGAAATGTTCGTAAGTCGGCCGCGCATGCGCAGACCGACAAATACGGACATTTCCGATGTTCCGTCTAATGCCGTTCTGCGCATGCACGGCAAATTACGGCTATTTCCGAAGTTTGCCGGCATTTTCCGAGGCTCCGTATGGCCGCGCATGCGCAGAACGGCTGGAAGATGCGGGGGGTCCCCGCAGCGCCCCGTTCGTAAGTAGGGGTTGTTCGTAGGTCGGGCGTTCGTAAGTCGGGGACCCCCTGTACATTTGCAATACAATGGGATAAAGGAATATTCCTGCCAATCAGTGCCATCTTACCAGTGGCCATCAGTACCGCCTTATCTGTTCCCGCCAGTGCAGCCCCATCAGTGCCTATATATAGATAGATATATCTTTCTCTAATATTATTATTATTTTTTTTCTCAAACCCTTCTAAACGCAAACACGGCATGTAACAGAAGTTTTAAACATGGGTTACTATCTGTCAAGTTAAATCATTCAGGAGAGGTTGTAAAAACGTCCCGTGTACATTAAGCCAAAAGGTCTGCTGTGTTGGGTTTAGGAGATGACAAATGTTTTATATTAGCAGCCCTCTGTTTGGGGGGAAAAAAGGATAGTAAAGGGGGTGGGGCTTATTTGCGTCAAGTGCGCTGTAAGTTGCGCTGTCCACTTAACTCCTCATAGGTCTGCCATTGGCAACTGCAGAAAAGTTTTTAGCCCCGATTTAAATAAGCTGTTTGTTTTTTTTCCTCCTTGATTTGCAATTCTGCTTTCACGCCGGTTCCTGTAATACCGCGGACAATTTGCTTTTTTGTTTTAATCAATTTATAAAGTGTCTGTCAAGCCTGTGTGTTTTTTTTATTTTATTTTTTTTAAATGCACGTTTTATAGACGGTACATAAACGCCTCCTAATCGTTGGGGCTATCCTTTATTCCAGATAATAGGAAGCACAGCCCCGGCTAATGTATCACACTTGTCACAGTAGTTTATATTGGTTAAAGAGGAGGGAAAAAAAAAAAAAAAAAACCGTTAACGCAGGCAGCTGGGTTTCAGTTAGACTGATTCTCCTCCGGTTCCAGATTGAAAGCCTTGTAACTGGTGAAATAGAATGTCTTGCAGCAGCCGTGTGCTAGCCAACAGCCTGTGACAATCCTGAAGGAGGAACATGAATCTAATGCGTACCTATCCTCATTACCCTTCAGATACCGGGCAGAAAAAGACCCTCGAGAAGAAAGATGGGCGACGCATGTCCTTCCAGAAGCCAAAGGGGACCATGGAGTACACGGTACGCTTTCTCCTTCTACTTTAAACACCCCCCCCCCCTCTTCTTTCCTCCTGTGCTGAATGACAATTGTGAAATCTCTTGGCTATGACTTGTGTATATGGAACGTTCTGCTCAGATCTCTGTATTTATAATGTGCCCCGGGTATATACTCATCAGTGGCCGTGTATCTGTAACGCAGGCTATGGGTCACAGTGTGGAGATCTACCTTGACCTTGCCTGGACCAATAACCTTGCACGCTGCCTCTGCTTATTGCCATTTGATTGTAAAGCTCCGAGATGATAGTTGTGTCCCCCCCCCCCCCCCCTGTCAGCCGGTGAAAATGGAGCCTTTGTGATTGCTATGTTCTTCAAATGACCCTCAAAACCCTCTGCTGCAGTCGGCTTCTCTGTTACTAGGGGCAACCGAATTTCAAATCGCGCATATTTCATTATGTCAATGTCTGTCTGAGCGGGGAATCAAATTGATCTGTGTTAGTCGGGTGTTTTGTGTGTGTGATCAGTCTTGCTAGCTGTCCCTGTACTTTTTTTTTTATTGCTTTCGAAGGGCTTTTGCATTAAGGCAGATCAAAGAGCAAGGATAATGTGCAAAGTGCAGTAGCCGGTGGCAGCAAATCAGATGTCAGCTTGCTGTGGTCAGGTCGCTGAACGAGCAGGGTTGATTGGTTCTTATGGGTTGCTGCACTTTGCCCCAAATTCTCTAAAGGTCTGATTTAAAGTGGTTCTAAACCTTTTTATTGTTTTTTAATAATAAACCATGCTATACTCGCCTGCTCTGTGTAATGGTTTTGCACAGAGCAGCCCCCCTCTCCTCCTCTTCTTCTTGGGTCCCCTGCTGGTGCTCCTCGCTCCTCTTTAGCAAGTGCCCCCATAGGAAGCCACGTCCTATGACAGTGATGGTCTATGCATATAACCATGCTATACTCACCTGCTCTGTGTAATGGTTTTGCACAGAGCAGCCCCCCTATCCTCCTCTTCTTGGGTCCCCTGCTGGTGCTCCTGGCTCCTCCTCTTTAGCAAGTGCCCCATAGGAAGCCACGTCCTATGACAGTGATGGTCTATGCATATAACCATGCTATACTCGCCTGCTCTGTGTAATGGTTTTGCACAGAGCAGCCCCCTATCCTCCTCTTCTGGGGTCCCCTGCTGGTGCTCCTCGCTCCTCTTTAGCAAGTGCCCCATAGGAAGCCACGTCCTATAACAGTGATGGTCTATGCATATAACCATGCTATACTCGCCTGCTCTGTGTAATGGTTTTGCACAGAGCAGCCCCCCTATCCTCCTCCTTCTTGGGTCCCCTGCTGGTGCTCCTCGCTCCTCTTTAGCAAGTGCCCCATAGGAAGCCACGTCCTATGACAGTGATGGTCTATGCATATAACCATGCTATACTCGCCTGCTCTGTGTAATGGTTTTGCACAGAGCAGCCCCCCTATCCTCCTCTTCTGGGGTCCCCTGCTGGTGCTCCTGGCTCCTCATCTTTAGCAAGTGCCCCATAGGAAGCCACGTCCTATGACAGTGATGGTCTATGCATATAACCATGCTATACTCGCCTGCTCTGTGTAATGGTTTTGCACAGAGCAGCCCCCCTCTTCTCCTCTTCTTCTTGGGTCCCCTGCTGGTGCTCCTCGCTCCTCTTTAGCAAGTGCCCCATAGGAAGCCACGTCCTATGACAGTGATGGTCTATGCCAGTGTTTCTCAACTCCAGTCCTCAAGGCGCACCAACAGGTCATGTTTTCAGGATTTCCCTCAAATGAAACAGATGTGGTAATTACTAAGGCAGTGAAACTGATCAAATCACCTGTGCAAAATAATGGAAAGCCTTAAAACATGACCTGTTGGGGCGCCTTGAGGACTGGAGTTGAGAAACACTGGTCTATGCATATAACCATGCTATACTCACCTGCTCTGTGTAATGGTTTTGCACAGAGCAGCCCCCCTATCCTCCTCCTTCTTGGGTCCCCTGCTGGTGCTCCTCGCTCCTCTTTAGCAAGTGCCCCATAGGAAGCCACGTCCTATGACAGTGATGGTCTATGAATATAACCATGCTATACTTGCCTGCTCTGTGTAATGGTTTTGCACAGAGCAGCCCCCCTCTTCTCCTCTTCTTCTTGGGTCCCCTGCTGGTGCTCCTCGCTCCTCTTTAGCAAGTGCCCCATAGGAAGCCACGTCCTATGACAGTGATGGTCTATGCATATAACCATGCTATACTTGCCTGCTCTGTGTAATGGTTTTGCACAGAGCAGCCCCCTATCCTCCTCTTCTGGGGTCCCCTGCTGGTGCTCCTGGCTCCTCCTCTTTAGCAAGTGCACCATAGGAAGCCACATCCTATGACAGTGATGACCTTGGCACACCAGATGTTTTGGAACTACATTTGCCATGATGCTCATGCACTCTGCAGTGTAGTTGAACATCATGGGAAATGTAGTTCCAAAACATCTGGGGTGCCAAGGTTCGCCCTCACTGTCCTATGAGGACACTTGTGCAGGCTCATTCCTGAGCCATGCTGTCTGTGTCTATAGACAGCACAGTTTGCCTTGCCCCCTATTCACAGGATTTGGTGGACAGCAGCAGGAGACAATAGCTCCCGCTGCTATCAATCTGCCGTATGAGGAGTGAGAGAGCTGCTGCTTTTGGGCACAGTGCTGGGTCTAGATTGGGTTCGAGCAAGCCTAAGGGAGAGGTGGATCCTGGTCACAGAAGGTGTGTTTTTTTTGTTTTTTTTTACCATAATATGCATTAAAGTGATTGTATAGGTTTATTTTATTTTTTTTAAATAACAAACCTGTCATACTTGCCTGCTCTGTGCAAGGGTTTTGCACAGAGCTGTCCCGATCCTCCTTTTCTGGGGTCCCCCTGTGGCACTCCTAGCTCCTCCTCCTCTTCTTGAGTGCCCCCATGGAGAGATGCATTACATGGGGGCACTCGTGCGGGTGCGCTACCGAGTCCTGCTGCTGCATCCATTGACACAGACAGCAGGACTAGCCCTGGCTCCCATGTCACTGGATTTGATTGACAGCAGTGGGAGCCAATGGCTCCTGCTTCTACCGACTCACTGCTTCCATCGGTGAGTTGGAGAACGGATCCGTCGGCCCCGGATGGTGACCATAGAGATTTCCTGTGGACCAGATAGTCGCCAGAGTTTCTATGATCGTTTGGAGGCCAGGCGCGATGTTATGATGCATTCAAATGAATGGCGCCACCTCAGCTGGGAGGCCGAGATTGTTTTATTTATTTATTTTTTATTTCAGGCTTCCCAGCCTAGAGTTGAGATGTGGGGTCTTATTGACCCCATATCTCGCTGTAAAGAGGACCTGTCATGCCATATTCCTATTAAAAGGGATGTTTACATTCCTTGTAATAGGAATAAAAGTGATCAAAAAAATCTTTTTTGTTTTAAAAAGTGTCAAACTAAAAAAAGCAAAGAAAAATTAACAATAAAAAAAAAAAAAAAAAACATTTTAAAGCGCCCCTGTCCCCGTGAGCTTGCATGCGGAAGCAAACGCATATGTAAGTTCTGCCCACATATGAAAACGGTGTTCAAAGCACACATGTGAGGTATCGACGTGGACGTTGGAGTGAGAACAATAATTCTAGCCCCAGACCTCCTCTGTAACTCAAAAAATGTAACCAGTAAAAAATTTTAAAGCGCCGCCTATGGGGATTTTTAAGTACTGAAGTTTGGCGCTATTCCACGAGCATGTGCAATTTTGAAGTGTGACATGTTGGGTATCTATTTACTCGGCGTAACATCATCTTTCACATTATACATAAAAATTGGGCTAACTTTAATGTTTTTTTTTTTTTTTTTAAGCATGAAACTGTTTTTTTTTTTTCCCCCCCAAAAAAAGTGTTTGAAAAATTGCTGCGCAAATCCCGTGCAAGATAAAAAGTTGCAATGACCACCATTGTATTCTCTAGGGTCTTTGCTAAAAAAAAATATATATAATGTTTGGGGGTTCTAATGTAATTTTCTAGCAAAAAAGTGGTTAATATGAAGTTTTCTGTATTAGATTTTGCTCTGTCATTTCTCACTTATGTCTAATTAGAGGGTTTATCAGCTGTTTGATTAATGTTAAGTAATCGTTGACCATGTTCCTTATTTTATCGGTCATTCCTCATGTATGCTAGCTTATATTGAAGTGTCCTACCCTGTAGCCTTTTATTTCTCAATACACATACCGGCTTCCTTTCTGTGTCATAGTCCGATGAGGCAATATGATAGCACAGGGTTTGGTAGGTCCTGGGAAAAAAACACATTGATTGGTGGTGAGAACTCTTCCCAACAGTTTCCAGGTTTACTTACCTACTTTTGATTTTAAAGTGATTTGTAAACTTCATGGTGGGGTTATTTTTTTTTTATTTTTTTATTTATTTATTTTTTGTTTTAACCACCTGCCAAATGGGACAATTCTGACACTTCTCTCCTACATGTAAAAATCTCCATATTTTTTATGTATTCTTTGCTAGAAATCTACTTGGAACCCCCAAACATGCATATTTATTTTTTTGCAGAGACCATAGAGAATAAAATGACGGTCGTTGCAATTTTTTCATACCAAACGGAATAGCAAAGTGTTTTTTCAAACATAATTTATTTTGAAAAAAATACACTTTTTAATTAATTTTATTACACACAAACACAAATAAAACTCAATGTTTTTGTAAAATGTAAAAAGATGTTACGTCGAGTAAATAGATACCTAAAATGTCACGCTTTAAAATTGCGTATGCCGTGGAATGGCGTCAAACGTACTTGAAAATCTCTGTAGGGGATGCTTTAAAAATTTTGCAGGCGACTAGTTTAGAGTTACACAGGAGATCTGGTGCTAGAATTATTGCTCTTGCTCGAACGTTCGCAACGATACCTCATGTGTGGTGCAATTACTGTTTTCATATGCGTGCGGGACTTGCGTACGCACTCGCATTTACGCATAAGCACGGGGGGGGGGGGGGGGCCGTCATGTTATGTTTTATTTTTTACACTTTTATTAACTTTTTATTGCTATCACAAGGGATGAATAACTTCCCTTGTGACAGCATGGGCCGTGACAGGTCCTCTTTATGGAGAGATATGGGGTCTATTAGACCTCCATATCTCTCCTCGGTCTGATTGGCTGCTAATGGCCAGGTAAACAAAGAGGCAAAAACCAAAAGTGACAACATCCTTGTCGCTTCCTGTTTCCAGGGTCAAAGAGAGGGAGGAACAATATAGGTTCCTCTTTCTCTGTGTAGTGTCACTGTCGTTGCCAGTCAGATCGATCCCGACTCCATGATCAGACGACAGAGCCCTCGAGAGGTGGCTGCGGGAGGGGGGGGGGGCACCCATCCACCACTCTCAGAGGTGATTGAGTGGCTATTCCGCCACTCAAATCACTTATGCTAAAAAGGGAAAAGCCTGCTGAAAATGTTAATACGGTGATGATGCCTGTAGCTGCAGGCATCATCCCGGTACAACCACTGCCAACCAAGAACGTCATATGACTGCCTACAGTCGGCAAGTGGTTAAATAATAAACATCTTATACTTGCCTGCTCTGTGCAATGGTTTTGCGCAGAGTGGCCCCAAACCTCCTCTTCTGGGGTAAACTGCTAGCTATGGGGGCACTTGATCCTGAACCGAGCTGCATGTGTCTATTGACACATACACAGTGCGACTCAAACCCAGCCCCTGCTCCCTCCTCACTGGATTTGATTGACAGCAGCAGGTGCCAATGGCTCCCATTGCTGCCTCCATTACCATTGAGGATAGAGGAGAGCGCCACTGATCTAGGGCACAGTGCTGGATTAATATTGGGTAAGTATTAAGAGGAGGGCTAGGGGCAGCTGATATTGGAAGGTTATTTGCCTTAATGCAGAGAATGCATTAAAGTGGATCTAAAGCCTTTAATGTTGTGTGGTGTTTTTTTTATTTTTTATTTAATTTTATTTTTTTATCTTATACTTACCAGAACCCACTCTCGATCCAGCGCTGTGCACAAGAGCAGTGATTCTCCCCTCTCCCTCCTCACAGGGTAGATTGATGGCAGCAGGGGCCATTGGCTGGGGCTGATCCTAGGTCTGAAGGTACAGGAAGTGAGACTGATCCTAGGTCTGAAGATGCAGGAAGTGGGTCTGATCCTAGGTCTGAAGGTGCAGGAAGTGGGTCTGATCCTAGGTCTGAAGGTGCAGGAAGTGGGTCTGATCCTAGGTCTGAAGGTGCAGGAAGTGGGTCTGATCCTAGCTCTGAAGGTGCAGGAAGTGGGTCTGATCCTAGCTCTGAAGGTGCAGGAAGTGGGTCTGATCCTAGGTCTGAAGGTGCAGGAATGGGGGCTGGTTGTGTGTTTGGTATGCCAATGAGGAGGCATTATGTTGCATTCAATGGGGGTTGGGACACATGGCATGTGTACACTCCCACCCCCTACCTTTGCAGCTTAAAACTTGATTTAAACCCATTCATAAAACAGTTTCATTTCCGGGATGTGTTGGAAATGTAACCCTCCCATTGTTTGTGCTCTCAACTGTCAAACCATCCAATGGCTGGTGTCTAAACTGATCACATGTGCAGCATCATGGCAGTTGTAGATTAAACAGAGGCAAAGATGGCAGCTTTCCTGAAAACGATGGGGGGGTTTTACTTACACTTTAAGCAGGAGCGGTTGGGAGATGGTAAACGGCACAGCTCAACTTTATGTTTTTACCACCGCCTACCACCACAACTGTAAGAATAGCCTTAAAGTGTTATTTAGGCAGATACAGATTGTACGCAATTGCAGTACATAGACTATGTTGTCAAAAATATTGGGACGCCTGCCTTTACACGCACATGAATTTTAATGGCATCCCAGTCTTAGTCTGTAGGATTCAATATTGAGTTGGCTCACCCTTTGCAGCTGTAACAGCTTCAACTCTTCAGGGAAGGCTGTCCACAAGGTTTAGGAGTGTGTCTACGGGAATGTTTGACCATTCTTCCAGAAGCGCATTTGAGAGGTCAGGCACTGATGTGGACTAGTAGACCTTGCTCACAGTGTCTGCTCCAATTCATCCCAAAGGTGTTTTATCTGGTTGAGGTCAGGACTCTGTGCAGGCCAGTCAAGTTCCTCCACCACAATTTCGCTCATCCATGTCTTTATGGACCTTGCTTCTGGAACCTGGATGAGTAAAAATGTTCTCATACTGGACTTGATTTAAAACTGGAGAGTGCAAAATCTGGTGCAACTGTGCAAGGTAGCCAATCGGCTTCTAACTTCAGTTAGTTCAATTAATCTTTGACAAAAAAAAACTGTTGCGGAGGACAGATCGGACACTTTTGACACATTTTTGGGACCATTGACATTAATACGCTGATCAGTGCTATAAATAGCCACTGATTACTGTAAAATGTCACTGGTAGGGAATCGGTTAACACTAGGGGGCGATCAAGGGGTTATATGTGTTTTCTAGGGAGTAATTCTAACTGTGGGGGGATGGGACTGACAGGGGGAGGAGACCGATTGTTGTTCCTAAGCAGTAGGAACAACAGATCGCTCTCCTCACCCCTGACAGAACAGGATTTTGTGTGTTTACACACACAAATCCCCGTTCTCCCTCCTGTCAGGAGCGATTGCAGGTGCGATTGCATTGCGGCCGCCAGGCACGCGCATTGGCTTCTTAGTGACCACTATACTCCATAAAGCACCCGCCGTACAGCTACGGTGATTCGCAATTTTTCTGCTGTCAATCGATGGCAGGCGGTCAGCATGTGGTTTAAAGTGTAGGCAAAGGCAAAACTATTGCTGTTGGATAGAGAAGGGAAGAGTTGGACCCTCTGCCTCTTGTGTGGTCTGTCCCCCCACTATGAAGATTGACCCCTCTATTCCTCCTGATGACCATTGTTGCAAAAGCAGAAAGTTGTTTTATGCCCCGTACACACGGTCGGAAATTCAGACGGAAAATGTCCGATCGGACCATGTTGTCGGAAAATCCGCTCGTGTGTGGGCTCCATCAGACTTTTTTTTTTTATCCTGCTCTCAAATTTTCCGACCACAAAATCCGATCGGACTTTTTCCGATCGTGTCTAGAGCTACTAGCCTCTACGTAGTTCCGTCGTACGCAACTAACGTCACCACGTTCAGAATGATCGGATTTTCCGACAACTTTGTCCGACTGTGTGTATGCAACACCAGTGTCGGACAAAATCCGTCGGAAAAAATCCAACGGATTTTGTGCTCGGAATTTCCGACTGTGTGTACGGGGGCTTAGAGTTGTCATAAGAGCAAGAGGCGAGGGGACATCTTCCATTGGGGCAAATATTCTCGTGACAACTGTTTTAAGATGGGAATTCTAACTTGAAGAAAAAAGAAAGTGGAAGAAAATCTCAGGACAAAGGCAGGAAAAAAAATATATATATATATTTTAACCCTTCCCTACTTTATAAAACTTGGGGTTTGGGCTATAAATACACTTTTTTTTTTTTTTTTTTTTTTTCCCAAAGTGATGAATGGTGGGTTTTACGGCTATCTTTGGACTCTCCTAAAGAGATTTCCCCCTCCCCTCATCTCTTGCCCCCGGTGACAACTTATCACCAGACAGGAAGTAAAGGACATACCTTCAACAGCAGCAAGAATAAAATTGTCTAGACATACACTTTAAAGTAAAGCAGGTAATCGATGGAGCAAGGTGACCTATTCCTTTCCTCATGGCCTTCTAAGATCAGGACTTTTCCAGTTCATTGCTGAGTAGGAGCGGATAAAACACTTACTCCTGTGATTATCAGAAGATTTTCTGTATGTCACGGCTGACTTTTTTGATATCACAACGTCAACAAAGACAGTTTCTGCTGCACCTGTCAGTTCTGAAATATTCTTCCTTTTATTTCATGTTTTACTGCTTGGGCGAGCCCATTGGGCTTGTACTGTATTGTTAGTACAACAAAAAGCCTTGCACTACATATACAGTATGTCCGGTTAACTTTCTGATGGATGTTTTTTGGTCTTGTGCTGAGAACGTCTCTCTTTGCATAATAAGACTCCAGAAAGCACATCTTTCAGTTTACTGCCATTGCTGTCCAGTAAACCATGTAAGAGTGCTAAAGTCAGAATGGTTATCCCATTTAGTTTAAAGTGCACCAGTGCCCAGACTTTCGACATTAAAGTCTGCATCACATATGCATTGCAAAAACGAACGCAGGGTACATTTTTGTATTGTGCTGCCATATGGAATGCATGAACTTGAAAGTAATTTATCCTAAGGGCCCTTTCACACAGGACGGATCCATAATGATCCGCCCCGTAAAGATCCGCTGCTCAGCGGGGATCGCTCCGCTGAGCCGGCGGATGACAGGGCGGTCCCTGCACACTGTGGGGGATCCTCCTATGGGGGATCGGATGAACACGGACCATCTGTCCGTGTTCATCCGATCCGCTCTGCAGACGGATGGAAAAATAGGGCTTTCCTCCATCTGCAGAATCGGACCATAGCGGAGGCGGGCGATATCGGGTGTCAGCGGATGTTCATCCGCTGACACCCGCTATTCCATAGGGAAAATGGATGGATGAAATACGGACATACGGTCCGCCCGTGTGAAAGGGGCCTAAAAGATGAGTTTGAGGTATGGAGATTTTTACATAGTTACAATTGTCCATCTATGCATCTACCATACCTGGCTGATCTCCATGGAAGCTGGAAAACACTTTAGTAGACACCACTACAACGGTGATCTCCACTAGCTTCTGGGTCCCTTGCAGAGTGACTGCCCTGCTGGAGTTGTAAAGTCAGAAGGCTTTTTATCTTAATTCATTCTGTGCATTAAGATAAAAAGCCTTCTATGTGCAGCAGCCCCCCCACTAATACTTACCGGAGCCCCATCTCTGTCCAGCGATGTCCACGAGTGTCTCGGCCGTCTGGGACTCTCCCTCCTGATTGGCTGAGAGACAGCAGCGGCATCAATGGCTCCCGCTGCTGTCAATCAAAGTCAGTCAGCCAATCAGGAGAGAGGAGATGGGGCCAGGCTGCAGCTCCGTATCTGAGGGAGCTGAGGCTCGGGTGCCCCCTTAGCAAGCTGCTTGCTGTGGGGGCACTCAACAGGAGGGAGGGGCCAGGAGTGCCGAAGAGGGACCCGAGAAGAGGAAGATCCAGGCTGCTTTGTGCAAATCCACTGCAACAGAGCACGCAAGTATAACATGTTTGTTATTTTTATTGAAAAAAAAACGAGACTTTACAATCACTTCAATAAACAGAGGAGGCCGCCCACTCGGCAGAGAATGCTTGACATTTTTGCAATGAATGAAAAGCATTCTCTGATTGCATGAGATGGAGAGGTGGGCAGTGACGTCACAATCTCCACCTTATCGTATATGCATTTTTTTTTCTTCCAGAGGTATAGACCTTCTAACATGAGGATGGAGGAAGTCATCAATGCACTATGAGTGCAGTGATGTCACCAAACTTATGCTCCATTGAGAACTAGTTGCGCTCACTCGTCCCCTCCCTTTTAAAACCTTCCAGGGCTGCGTGCTCGGATAAGGGTCTGGTATGGATTTTGGCGGGACCCCCAAATCGGCTAAAATTCACACTGTACTAATGCGCTGCAACCACATGCCAGTGAGGTTGCAGTGCGTTACCGT